>JANAVB010027997.1:4312345-4717795 GCA_029216955.1 Iris pallida
TTCCTTGCTTCGAATTCATTCAAATCGAACGATGCCAAGTTAATTGCATGCCAATCCACTAAGTCCAAGAACTCGGAAAAACGTATCGATTTAGAAAAATTTACTCTGAAAATACAAGTCTATCACATAAACCAGAAAGTTTAAGGTTCTAGTAAAAAGACAGACTATTTTACGTGCTGCAAAATATTATGAAACGTCGATCGTGGGTTATGATGCCTCGGACAATTTGGTGCCTACGGGACGCTAAATCGGAGTACGGCTTGGGGAAAATGAAACGTTGCATGAGTTGGGGGAAATGATAATGTCGTTCTATACTGTCCGCGCTATACAAAACTGGTTGCATATATAAACTGTTCACGCATTGGCATGGTCATGGACAGCTTGTGCACAAGTTGATATTTTCCTCGAATCGATATCCGGGGCATCGGAATCGACTCGACCTAGGGAGAATGAATAATCGTGCTTCGGCACTGATGTATTGCGGGACCGTCAGTCAGGCTTGCAACCTAGACTGAGCGGGCCGAAATGCCGTTGAGATAGTCCCACGTGATGTGTAACATCAATGACCGCATATAAGATAGTAGCATGCTCACCTATTGTCTTATGCAGGTGTGAATATTATCTCTGTTTTATGCAGGGACGAGCACGGCCGTGGTAAGAAATATGATAAACTGCTATGGTTCACTGTATGCTTTATTACGCAAAGATGGCTATCGAATATGAACTGAATTCATTTAATTCTAATAGAAAGACAACTCTAAAGTATGCCTACCCTAACAATCAAAGTCGGTTTAGACGAGTGGGTTCGTCTCGTCCACTTAGCAAGTGTGCTAATCCCATTCCCCCAATTTCCCCAGGTACGACGGGCGCGCTCAACTAAACTGGAGCTGAAGTACGGAGAGGCGTTTTGAAGCTCTTCCTATGCTGAAGTATTTTGAAGCCAATTCAAGTCGACGGCTTTGTATAAAGGGGCGAATGTATGGGACGGCAAGCGTTAGTTCAGGCAACTTGTCGAATGTATTTTCTTATGTTTTCAATCAATGTAGCCGCAACGGCATCCAATGTAAATTATGACTTGCACTTCGTTGCAAGCTATGAATGAAAAGCATTTCTATCTTCCTATACCGCGCCTTATATTCTGATGTGATTTGTGAAGTTTCGACTTGGCGTATTTATATCAAAATCAAAAGATAACCATTTGAGAACTTGTCATCTTTTCTTGCACGAGCGCAACTCCAGGCTCGTGCGGCATCACGCCTTAGCGAGGACGATCAAATCGGCAAAGTAACACCGGGGACGAACGGTTTGTCGACTCGGGGCGTGACAATCATACCCGAAAAATTCAATCGAATATCCAGCTGGCAAGTTCACTGGATTATGGCGGATATTAGGCAGCTCTCCAGCCATCGCATGCCCCACTGTAATGTCCCGCTCCGCGCGAAGGCATTTTGTTGGCTTATTCGATTTGATCAAACGGTTGGACCGTAAGTTGTGTTGGAATCGAGAGATTTAAAAGATGATGCCGTATATCTTAAATTTGTCATATGAGATGGTTTAAGGAGTGTAGCTCATTTGTATGGTTATGTCAAGTAAAAGATCATGTATCGCGTCAAATCATCTTTTGAGAACTCATTGAGCATATATATGATCGGAGCAGGAAGACCAATTATTTAGATGGATGGATATGTCCCTTCTCCTATAAACTGATATTGAAATGACACAAAGAATGTGATGTGGTATGTCCATATGAGAAATGATGTGATATGATAAAATGAGAAATGTTGAAATGTGGGGTTCGACAGATCACCCTGTGAAATGAATGGTGAATGATGAGAATGATAAACCGTTGAATACGGCTTTGGATGGAACAAGATGATGAACTGTTAGCTTATTTACTTTCATTATTTTACCATACAACTTATGCTTATATCGAGTTGTATATGCATTCGCATGATCATAAACAACTTGTGCAGAAGGTTTGAGTGAGTTTACTCGAACGGTACCTGAAAAGTGATACAAATGTCTTGCATATATATTCAACTTTCACTGCTTAATATGTAAACACAAGTATGCTATGATGTTGTTAGTTTATGAACATTGTTAATTGACCCTAGTCCCTAATAGAAAGATCATCTTAATAAATGCTTGCTCACATGATTAGAAGTGTTGGTTTAGGTGAGTGGCTAGCAGGCCCGGACTTAATATGAGGCCTATGAGGCAATGGCCTCAGGCCCAAAATTTTAGGGGGCACCAAAAATTTTCTTTTTAGTATATATAGCATGGTCCGGCTGAGTTTTGTTCATTGCATGTAAGTAAGCCCGCCAACTATAGAACAGCCGGATCCGTCAAGTTCAGGGCATTCTTGTGGCCGGCTAGGAGTTCTATTTTTTTTAATTCTAACATAGTGCTGTCTCTTGGAGTTGAAACAAGGAATTAACCCTCCATTTCCTCATGTGAGTATTTGATTTTTTTTATATATAATAATATAAATTGTTGTAAGCTTTATAATTTATTAATATATATTTTTGTATGAGTTATAATTTATTAATATATTATTTGTGATGTTGATTTTCCAGGTGTACTGTTATAAATTTTTAATTGTTATTTATTAATATATTTTTTCTCCACATGTGTGTATATTTTTTTTATAGGTTTTTTAGAGAGAGAACTCATGTGGCATACTTTTGGAGTTCCTAAAAAACTTCTAGAATCAGTCCCTTTTCTATTAGATGAGTTTTATAATTTATTAATATATTTTTTGTATAAATTATTGTTGATTATCTTTATTTGTGTTTGAATAATTTATTGAAAAATATTTTTTTTTATTTGATTGCATAGTTATTCCTATAGAGATTGAAATAAACTAATAGAGAATCCGAGAAAGAAATATTTTTATATTTATTGTTGATTGTTTATTTGTCGTTAGTTATTATTATTTGTTGAAGAAAAATATGATAATGTCATTTAATTGCATATAAGTGTTCAAGGTTATCCATTTGAAATGTCATGTGATTTAATTGTAATAAGTTTCATATTTTCCTATGCTATAGTAACAAATAAAAACAAAAAAATTATCTCAAAATTAATGGAAAGTAAAAAATAATATATAAAATTATGTCTAAATATATTGAATATGTTTTTCCATTTTTAATATTATTTAGTTTTCAAAAGCAAGATCTTGAAATTTTCAAAGCCGCTGACATCTGTACTTATGTACTTATTATTATAAGAAGTATGAAACCATTTGATGGCCTAAGTTTATTATTATTATTATTATTGCCATTATGAACTATTACAATCATTGTTTAACTTTTATTTTTATTTATTTGTCTGGAACATCAATTTTATATTTTTATGATCTGGAACATCTTCAGTTTTATTAGTATTTCTTTATAATATATATATTTTTTGGATATTAATTTTTGTTTATTGATTTATTTTTTAAATTTTGGGTTGAAAATAGTATCATTATCGATGAATTTTTTTTTATAATAATGAACATTAAGTTTTGAGGGCATTACTTTTAGAGCTCGTCTCAGGCCTCAAAATCTAAAGTCCGGCACTGGTGGCTAGTTCTGCTCAGCAGTACACATCAATGTACTGACCCAGATCTTTGTGGGCTTCCATGGGTGCTTGGGATATGCCGTAGGCAAAGATTGACTTGATCAGTTTTGAGGCATCAAATATTTGTTGGACGAACAGAAGCTCTCTTTATAAAAGATGATGTCTTCTGTTATAAAGGGCATAACATATAGAACATTGTAATTTTGTTTCACAAGTGAGTTGTAAGCCGAGTCGGCAAGTTCAATGTGAGTCAAATTGGTATAAGTTTAACGGCCATTAAGTGCCTTTCTAATTTGCTTTTTAGTCTTTGTATTCCGCTGCTATCATCAATGAAGAGATTCTTTTCATCTATCACAATGTGACTTCAATTTGTCTGCTTATTTCGGTGAATCTGTTCGTTTTGTGAGCCATTACTATCTGTACACCGTTCTTGTCTTGTACAGGTACAATGTAGACTTGTACAAGATCACGTCCGTGGTGACTTATCGGCTTTGCAGAACCGGGACATGACACCCACGACCTCCAGACTGCATTCTTGCCTCTTATCGGGCTGGATTCCTAACACATTGACAGGGACCACTTGCAGGAAAATATACTGAGGCATCAAAAGTGATCAATTTGAGTTTCAAATATTTGCACCTCAGTTACTGCGGAGCTTCCAAAGTGATACAAACATATGTTTCATTTTTTTATGTTCTTAGTTTATTGTGTTTAGTAGATATACTACTTATATTGCTCCTTAATCTGAATCTGGTTTCCTGCCACTTACAAATATGTTCTCAACTGCATTTGTGACTAACAACATTCTATTTCTCCACAAGATTTTTCTTTTATGGTGAGGACTATGTGGATTGATACATTCGGAAAATATCTGAATTATTCAAGAAGTTTTCTGATGGATAAGAAAACAAATTAATAGATATTCATAGACTATTCTGAAATGGATGAATGTTCAGAAAATTTTCTGCAGATGAAGAAGAAAACAAACCTGAAGTACCAGCAAAAGAAAAATATCAAAGACAAGGCTTGATCTAATTTTCTGGCCACTTATATTGTTTATAAAAGTAAATTCGTAGAAGAATATAAGCATACTCTTCTGGAGCAACTACAAACCATGTGCATACCATCCCTGCCAGTTTCATCATTAAACTCAAGTTGGTCAGTTGCGATGCAACAATCAATGTATTGAGCTTATTGGATGAGCAAGATGCATGACATTGATATTTACTAAAAGTTGCATAAATCCTAATTAGAAGACACTTGCCATCAATTCCTCAGGTTGTTTATTGTTAAGTCTATCTCCATGATTATATATAGTAATGTTCGCAGTATCGGTATCAGATCCTTCCTATGGATCGACAGTATCGGTATTATCGACAATTTTGAATTGGAGTATTGAATTTTATTGTATCAGAAAGGAAATAATTGTTAATAAATTATTAAAAAAATAGATTTCTTTTTAAATACATTTAGGCATAATTTTAAGAAATTTATGCTTTGTTTCTTTATAGTTTTAAAATAAAATTAAATAATAATCGTCCTTACTGATTGGTTTACCTGCGATAATTTTTTTCTTTTCATTTACATACTTTTACAACCTTACTATGCTTTTACACCCTTGTTGATTGACATTTTTTATTCAATTTTCTCTACCAAATTGACCAGGTAAGAAACCTCCAATTTCGATATCGGTCGGTATATCGATCAGTATCAGTAGCGGTCGATATCGGATCGGAACATGTCAAACCATAACGATATCGACCGATATTGCATACTATGATATATAACTCTTATCTACGTTACAGCAAAGTTGTTCTGATGTATCTAATCTACTGCATGTATCAGTTTTCTGGGTTCCAGATACATAGATACACAAAATGTATATTAAAAAATTAGCTTAGTTTAAATCTAAAACAAACTAGCACCACTCAGCTTAATATGCATTCTTCTGATGTCAGGGTGTCAGTATCATCATATTGGCATATGTGCACCCCTTGGGTAGTGTCTTCAACCACCATCTCTCCTCTTCATGCACTAGTACAAGTAGCAAGTGACCTTTACTAGAAGATGTGGAAGGATTTGAAGTTTTGAGCAGGATACCTGCCTTATTTCCTTTATCAAGTACGTCAGCTCAGTGCCAACCCACATTACTATCTCAAACAAAGTTACAAGCCAAGAAGTATTAGGCATTTTGGGAGAGTTGAAAACAGTATCGCTAGTCTCTGCACATCTCTATCCTGTTATCTTCTACTCTGTATTTTATATAGTCAAAAATGTAAATAATGTAAATAAATAATCTGTTTCGAGACCGAGGCTTGAACTTGGTTCAATGTCCTTAAGACAATATTCGCTCCGCAAAGATCCTTACGGTTGAATGACGATTTAGTCTCCTAGGATACACACCGCAGGAACTTGACGAAACAACAAAGGTGGTCTCTCTCTCTCTCTCTCTCTCTCTCTCTCTCTCTCTCTTGAACTAAATGCTTGAATGGGTGAATGAATTTGGATGAATTCAATGAAACACTCATAGGATTATCCTTTTATAAGGGATGAAGAGACATAAATTGTTTGGAAGGGACACTCTTTCGAACAGACACCTATTTACAAAAATTAATTAAAACATTAATTAATTTTCCAAGTCAATTTTTATTCACTCCTCCGACATATCTTTCCAAAGTAATAACAACCATAAGGAGATTGTTTGTTGATCAAAAGATAAACTGAAACGCCAACAAAAACAAAAACAAAAACAAAAACAAAATCACAAACAAAAATGCACTAATGCATCTATAGAACGATATCGTTGCATTGTTAACAGAAAAAGAATGCTATAGAATCAGAGTGTTCCTCCTGACTTTTGAAAACTAAAAAAGAAAGTTACACTATAACTTCTAAGAATTTCAAAAACTTACAAAAGTTACAGCGTACCAACCCCATTCTCTCTTATGAAATGATAATAGAATCTCAAATTTGGCAAGTGAGGAACGCTCAACCATATATTGTGATATATGTGGAGGATTGTTGGTGTTTTTTTACTCTGTTTTGGGAACTTTAGTCCCACATTGGAAAACGACACATTGGAAAACCACCATGGTGTATATCAATATATAGCTATTCTTGTGTTGGAATATGCACATGGAGTGAGGTTGCCCATGTGGGTTGATTTTCCAAAAAAGATAAGTTTAAGTCACAAAGAACAAACCTTTGTTTTGTCACTCACTTTGGGAATCCACAGGAGCTAAGTCCTTTGGGACTTAGCGAGTCGGACTCGGACTAAGGGCGCAAAATGGCACTTTGATGGCGCACTTTGCACTTTGCACGTCAACATCGGCGCATGGCGCTCATGCGCTCTTTTTCTGCACGGTTGCTAGCCCGGGTGATCCCGCGAGCGCATGCGCGGAGCTATGCATCTGACGCATTGGTGGACATGCACTTTTGTGGCCATGTGCCTTAGAGACCATGCGCCGTAGTGGTCCTACGTTGTAGTGATCCTACGCTGTAGTGGCCCTACGCTGAAGTGGCTCTACGCCGTTGTGGCCAGGCATTTTCAGCGCTATCAACGTGCAACACGCAGCGGTGTTTCCGACGCAGCGTGCGGAGCGCTGCGACGGATGTGCATTGGGAGCATGCGAGTAGATCCCGCTGTCAGACGGCGGAGTGGCCGGCACTGTCATAGCACGACATGCTGCACGCTGCTGTGTCGGCACACAGATCCGAATTTCGTGGGATTTGATCGACCGGCACTCATGCGCGCGTGAGCATTCCTCTGCGCGCATGGGAGCTAGCCTGCTATATAAATAGAGCACCCCCTCCACTTCATTCGGTTTGTTGGAAGAGAGAGAAAGTGAGACCACTAAATCCCTCTCCAGGAGCTCCATGTGTCAGAGCAGCTGCTCCTCCCAAGTCCATGCACGAGCAATATTTCTTGTCTGAATTGAGCTTTAAAGTCTTCCTGAAGGTGACGAAGAGCGTTCCAGAGGTTCATACTTGAACTTGCTGGTTTCTGAAGGCATATCGCGTATAGGATGAATCTTGCTTTGAGCACCGGTGACCTGTTCACCCTAGCAAGGAGTTTTCCTTTGTATTTTCTTTTTATGTGTCAATGTTCTTCTCATTGTAGCATCTGTGAACGTTAAGAAAAGAATACTATTTTCTTCTTTGTTGTTGTATTTTGTATTTTCTTGTAGTCAGTTTGTAAACTTCATTTAGTACTTCTTTGAGTTGGCTCAAGGTGCAGACTTTGTGTCTTGCAAGTATACTCTATGCCTCTCTTCCGAATTGTTGGCTAGAGTGCATACTTTATGTCTTGCAAGTAGACTCTACATCTTCTTTGGATCCCTCCACTCTTAGATCTGTCTTCGGGACTGGCACATTCTTCCTCCCCGAGACAGATAAGTGAATATGGCATCCTTTCCTCGCCAGTCCCACGATCTACCAATATCAGGACCAGGTAGCTAGTCGTTGAAGTACCATATGAAAACAACACTTGTTCATTCATTATATTGCTACAAAGATTATTCCTAGTGGCATCGGCATGTGGTGCAACTAGCTAGCTATCTAGCATGGATACACCAAAAACGGTTGCAGTGTCAGTGTCCAATTTTGTCATAAGACCACGTATTGGACACATCAAAACACTCCAAAATATACAATCAAAATAGGTGTAAGGTACTTTCATGTGATACTTTTTTTCATTTTTTACCTAATTCAATTGAAAAAAAAAAATATCTTCAATAGGGAACTCTCTACAAGGAAGATACTAGTCTACGACTGCATCAAAGAAAGCGACCGTGACAAACATCACAACTATCCTACATCCTTAAAAAATAAAGTTATTTATTTTTAGGGTCTTGTATAATATACCTTCATATTATCTAGAATAGGATTTGGATCTCGTCTTGACGGTTGACTTGGACTAACAGTCCAAGATTAAGACTTACATACAAAATTTTAATATTATATGATATCCTAAAATTAGACGCAAATTTCAAATATTATAGAGACGTAACGGCAAGTCCAAGTCAACCGTCAATATGAAATCTAAATCTCTACAATATGTAGACTTAAACAAAATTTTTAAATATACATTAGTTTTTTAATTTACTTCTCCTATTTGGGTGATACGAGGGAGTTTAGCACACAGGAATTTTAAATATACATTAGTTTTTTGTTTTTTTTTTGTCCTTTTTGTCGCATTTGTAGTAGTTTTTGTCTTTTTTGGATGTTTTTGTTCTTTTTGCCTTTTTTGGTCATTTTTTAGTTTTGTTATTTTTTGTCTTTTTATCATTGTTTTCTTTTCTTTTTTGTCATATTTTGTTTTTTGTCGATTTGTCGTTTTTTTTGTCGCTTTTTGGTCGTTTTGGTCTTTTTGTCATTTTTGTCTTTTTTGGAATTTTTTTTGGACGTTTTATTTTATTTTTGATTTTTTTTGTCATTTTTTTGTCCTTTTTTCTTTTGATTGTTTATGTTGTTTATTTCTTCTTCTTCTTTTTTTCCCTTTTTGACATTTCCTTTTTGGATTTTTTTATTATTTTTTATTGGGAATATTTATTTGGTCGCCAAACATGGGAATGTAATTTTTCACTTGGAATTTGATTTCCGGGAATATAGAATTTCCAGTTATATAATATTTCGTATACCAAATGCCCCCTTAGTACTAACTTTAATGATGCAGCAATCTTGTAATTATGCCGGGGGTTGTTACAGAATACATGCAGGTTCTTCCTCCGTAACAAGTGACTGATGACTCAGTGAGGGATCTTGAGATGACTATGACATACAAGGCCGGTCCAACGAGTTGGGTTGTCCTAGTAGGAGCTAAATTTGGTTGTCCCTTGTTCCTTGACTTTAGAAAAATATAAAAAAAATTACAACAAGCTGGAGTATTCTAGCGTTATCGGAAGTTTGATGTACGCAACTACTGCCACAAGGCCTGACATAGCTTTCGCCGTGGGAATGCTGAGTCGGTTCACAAGCAACCCAGGGGTTGAGCACTGGAAAGCTGTGAAGCGAGTAATGAGATATCTCAAGAAGACTCAGACATATGCACTGCACTACAACGGGTATCCGACAGTAGTGGAAGGCTTCAGTGATGCTAGCTGGTGTTCAGAGGTGGAAAGCGAGAGATCCACAGGTGGCTATGTCTTTTCCTTGGGTGGAGCTGCTATATCGTGGAAGTCGAAGAAGCAGACTATACTCTCTCGTTCCTCCATGGAATCTGAATTCTATGCACTTGAAACTGCAGCAGATGAAGCAGAATGGCTTCGGGAGCTCATGTATGATCTTCCAGTGGTTGGGGCTCAGATACCGGCAATACCGATATACTGTGACAACCAGGCGACTGCGGCGGTGGCATCAAATGACCTCTTCAACGGGAAGAAGAGGACTGTGCGGTTGAAGCACAGGGCAGTACACGATCTTATCAAAAGAGGTGTAATTGCAGTGGTTGATGTTCGGAGTAAGGAGAACCTGGCAGATCCGTTCACAAAGGGCCTCAAGCGCCAGTTGGTCGATGACACAGCTTGTAAAATGGGCTTGAAGGCATTCTGATAGTGTGTCTTTGTAATCCTACCATAAAGTTTTATGCTATTAGTTCAAAGAGAAATCTACTAGGCATCTAACTTTTGGTTCAAAGGAGGATCACTGACTGGGAAACTATCAGGTAACAGTGGGTACCTGTTCTCTGGAACATGGAAGGGATACGGACCCATAACCACTGTTGTCTACTATGTATTTTTCTACAAAAAAATAGATCCTGTGGAAGGTTGGCTTAAACGCCTTAATGAGTTCTCAGGCAGAGTGAATGTCTGGTGTGCTTTACAGGAAGCACGGTAGAGCAGCTCTACAAGGAGTGAAACTCCATGCTACAGTGGGATGACTCCACCATGAGGTTCCCAGGTAGGGGTAATGCCTCGGCTTTGTAAGCCAAGTCATAGCGGCGTAGCACCGCAAATAGGCAGGTAGCCTAATGCTGTATGACGTAATTAAAGAGTTGTAGACAGCACTACAAAGGGGAGGATGGCCCCATGTTACAGTGGCACGACACCACGATGAGGTACCCAGGTAGGGGTAAAGCCTCGGCATTGCAAGCCATGTCGTTGCGGCGTAACACCGCAAGGAAGCCTTAGGCTTCATGCTGGGTAGTTTGGCACTACAAAGAGGCTTGTGACCTCATGCTACAGTAGTATGACACTACGATGAGGTTCCCAGGTAGGGGTAATGCCTCGGCTTCAGGCCATGTCATAGCGGCGTAGCACCGCAAGGAAGCGCAAGGCTTCATGCCATATCTCTTTAATAAAGAACTCACCTATAGTGTATGAAAAGAGATATCAGGCCGTCTCTTGAGGGTAAACTTGTAGACGCCCAAAATTATACACTGAAACCAGGCTGGCACAGGGCCTTTAATGTGCAGCCAGAAGCACACGTAACTACACTTTGTGAGTGGGAAGAATTACAATTGTGGTGCAGAATTCAAGGCGTAGTCCATTCTTGTATCACATTATTATTTAACCCATGCGGGAAGATTCAAGTCGTCAGCGACATCTATCCTAATGCAAAATGGACAGTTACTGTGGGGAACGCTCAACCCTGGACACATATATATGTTGTAATATGTGGGGGATTGTTGGTGCTTTACTTACATGGAGAGAGCTTGCTCTCAACATGCCTTGTAAAATTTTAGTCCCACATTGGAAAAGCACCATGAGTTATCTCAACATATATACTTGGGTGTGTTGTTGAGAGATGCACATGGGGTGGTGACCCTAAGGAGGGAACCATGTGGGTGATTTTACTAGGAGGTAAGAATAAGGCTCCAAGGATTAAGCATTAATGCTTTTGTCATTCTCTTGGATTAATTCCACTTGGAGCTAAGCCCCAAAGGGGCTTAGCGACTCGGACTCGGACTCGGACTCGGACTCGGACTCGGACTCGGGCTCGGACTCGGACTCGGACTCGGACTCGGACTCGGACTCGGACTCGGACTCGGGCTCATGGGCTCATGAAGCGTAATGTGGCATTTTGTTGGCGCACTTTGCACTTAGCACGTCAGCAGTCATGCGGCTCATATGCGGCCATGCGGTCTTATGCGGCATGCGGCTCATATGCGGCCTCATGCGGCTCATGCGGCCATGCGGTCCATGCGGCTCATGCGGTCCATGCGGCTCATGCGGTCCATACGGTCCATGCGGCTCATGCGGCTCATGCGGTCCATGCGGTCCATGCGGTCCATGCGGCTCATGCGGTCCATACGGCTCATACGGCTCACGCGGCACATGCGGTCCATGCGGCCCAAGCGGTCCATGCGGCCACGCTGCTGCTGCTGCTGCCGCATGGAGGGCTACGCTGACTGTGCAGATTTCAAATCGGTTATGGAAAGGGTGAATCAATGCGATTAATTCAGATCCTATCTTTGTGGGATTTGAATTAATTTCGTTACTATATTTGTGGGATTTGAATTAATTCAGTTTCTATCTTTGTGGGATTAGAATTAATTCGTTGCTATCTTTTTGTGATTTGATTCAATCTTTCCATAACTGAAGAGGCGGCTAGGGTTTCCACCCTCTCTCTATAAATACTCTCTTCTGGCCTCCTTTGTGACTACTACGAAAAATACAAGTCAGAAAAGAGAGAAAGAGAGGGAGTTGCTGCCGCCATTGCAAGTCCATCCGAGGAGTCAGAACAGAGGTGACATCGAGCGTTCCACAAGTTCTTCAAACTTGCTGGTTCCTGGAAGCAGATCGTGTGGGGCGAATCATGCTTTGAGCAACGGTGTTTTGACACTCCAGCATTGTTCTTCTTCTCATCTCTCTAGACTATTGTAACTTGTTCTGTCCCAATTGCAACACGTTTGCAAGGAAGAACAAGAGATCTTCTCTTTGCTATTTTTCTCCTTCATATTGTAATTTGGCTTTTTAGTTTTATTCGTAGATCTTGAGTTTGATCATCACAAAGTTTTGTGTGACATCTCAGATCTCGATTGCATTAGTTTTCATCTTCGATCAAGCCCCCGGGTCTAACAATCTCAAAGCAAGATCCGTATAGATGGAAAACATTAATGCTTCGCTCCTCCAATCGGACTTCTGCAAGTTGGAAAAGTTCGATGGAGAGCACTATCAAGTCTGGAAGAGAAAGGTGTACCTAACTCTTCAACTGAAAGATGTTGATCATGTTCTGTTGGAGGAAGAACCCTCTGTTCCAGACACTGGATCTATTGCCGCCATCAACGCGGCTACCAAACTCCAGGCCAAATGGAGAAGGGAAAATAGCATCTGCAGGCTTATCATCCTGAATGCTATGGAGGACTCCCTGGCAGAATCCTACTCGAAGAAGGAACTTGCCAGAGACATATGAGAGTCTGTGGAAAATCTGTATGAAGAAGACAAGAACAGGAGCAAAATGTTTGTGGTTGAAAAATATCACAAATTGCTCTTTGAGGACGAAAAGTCCATGCTGCCACAGGTGAAGGAATTTCTGAAGCTGCGTCAGAAACTGGAAGACGAAGAGATGCCCCTTCCCGACAAGTTTGTCGTCGGAGGGATCGTCTCAAAACTTTCTGCTGGATGGAGTACCTTCTATGCAAGGATGTACAAAAAGAAGCTAGACATTAGCTTGGGAGATCTACTTCAAGAGATCCATGTTGAGGACGAGATGCGTTCTCAACAGAAGGTGGACACTCTGTCCAAACAGTTGGCTAAAGCCAATCTTGTGCAGACAAGAGATTCCAAGGGGAAGCAGGCGGCTTCTCATCCCAAGAAGAAGGACTTCGCTAATCTAAAAGTGAAGGGTCCTTCTTTCAAGCAACAGAAGACTAAGTCCCACGTGACTTGTTATAATTGTGGCAAGAAAGGCCACTACAAGAGTGAATGCAGATCTAAGCCTAAACAATCAGAGAAAGGTGAGCCTAATAAGGTTTTATTGGTTTCTAACGTTGTTGCTATGATCGGACAGGTCACAACTGTGGGGGTTGACTCTGACTGGTGGATAGACACTGGTGCGACTTGCCATGTCTGTTCAGGCAAGGAATGGTTCGTCACGTACCAGCCGATATTTGAGAAGGTTGTCATGGCAAACCAGGCCCAAGCTGAAGTTCTGGGGATCGGGACCGTGGAACTGAAACTCACTTCTGGGAACACTCTGACGCTTCAAGGTGTGAAGCATGTTCCGGCGATTGCCAAGAACCTGATCTCTGGGAGCCTGCTCTGCAACGCAGGCTTGAGGATGGACATCAATGCTGGTCAAATGGTGATGTCCAAGAAAGGAACATACTTTGGGAAGGCTTATCAAACCGAAGGCATATTTAAAATTCAGCTTGTTAACCAGTTTGAAGACATTAATGCAGTTGTATTTTCTGATTATTCTCTTGAGTTGTGGTATAATAGACTAGGACATGTTCATTGTAAGAGAATTAACAAAATGTCTAGTCTAGGACTTATCTCCAAATGTGGGGGTAAGGTGGAGAAGTGTGAGGTGTGTGCTCAGACGAAGATCACAAGGAAACCCTTTCATCGGGTCAATAGAAGCACAGATCTTCTGGAGTTGGTGCACTCCGATATCTGTGACTTCAAACATTTCTCTACGAAGGCCGGGATGAAGTATTTCATAACCTTCATCGACGACTTCTCAAAATACGCGTTCGTCTACTTGCTCAAGTCCAAAGACGAAGCTTTCGAGAAGTTCAGAGAGTTCAGGGCCGAGGCTGAACGGCAGACTGGACAACAACTCAAGAGGCTGAGAAGTGATCGAGGTGGGGAGTACAGGTCTCATAAATTCGCATTGTTCTGCAAAGAACATGGAATCATATGCGAGACTACTGCTCCATATTCTCCTCAATCCAACGGAGTAGCAGAGAGGAAGAACCGGACATTAACAGAAATGATGAATTCCATGCTGCTCACTGCAGGTCTTCCAAAATGCTACTGGGGAGAAGCTGCATTAACGGCCACTTTCATTCTGAATAGAGTGCCATATGCAACTTCGGACGTAACTCCTCATGAACTCTGGTTCAAAGTCAGACACAACTTGAATGTCATTCGAGTGTGGGGGTGTCTGGCGTATGTGAAGCTTCCAGATCTGAAGATTCAGAAGCTGGGGACAAGGACTACGAAGGCTATCTTCTTGGGGTATGCCGAGAAGAGTGATGCTCGAAGATTTCTTGATATTGAATCAAATCATATTATCGAATCTCGCGATGCTGAATACTTTGAAGACAAGTTCGCAAAAGACAAAAACATTATTCTTTCGGACATTCCGGAAAATGATGTAGGTACTAATGAGACTGAAATCTCATACGAGCCAGTAGTCCAAGAAGAAGCTGTTGTTGATGAAACAACTCTTGCACCAGAACTCGCCGAGCCGTCAGCTAAGCGAGCGAGGAGACCGAAAGATTTCGGAGATGACTTTGTCACCTATCATGTAGAAGCAGATCCGCTTACCTATGATGAGGCGATGAAGACCAGAGATGCTATCTTCTGGAAGGAAGCAGTGAATGACGAGTTTGACTCTATCACCTCCAATAACACATGGGTGTTGGTAGATCTACCTGAAGGAGAAAAGCCTATTGGATGTAAATGGATCTTCAAGAAGAAGATGAAGGCAGATGGAACTATTGACAAGTTCAAGGCCATGCTGGTCGCCAAGGGATTTTCTCAGAAACAGGGGATAGACTACTTCGACACGTACGCTCCAGTAGCTCGGATGACCACCATCAGGATGTTAATCGCTCTAGCAGCTATACATAAGTTGGTGATACATCAGATGGATGTAAAGACAGCGTTCCTGAATGGGGAGCTGACCGAAGAGATTTACATGCAACAGCCAGATGGATTTGTCGTCAAAGATCTTGAAGACAAAGTCTGCAAGTTGGTGAAATCATTATATGGTTTGAAGCAAGCTCCCAAGATGTGGCATGAGAAGTTTGACAAAGTTATTAGGTCAAACGGCTACAGAGTCAGCGAGACGGACAAATGTGTTTACACAAAGTTCGCTGATGGAAGAGGAGTCATCGTTTGTCTGTACGTGGACGACATGCTAATCCTAGGTACGGATATAGGCTGTGTCACAGAGACAAAGAAGTTCCTCTCAACCAAGTTCAGTATGAAGGACTTGGGGGATGCAGATGTCATCTTGGGCATAAAGATCATCCGGACAGACACTGGAGTAGCGCTGTCACAATCTCACTATATTGAGAAGATGCTCACACGCTATGGGTATAAGGATCTTCCAGGGATCGATACGCCATACAGGTGTGATCAGAAGCTGAATCCAAACTCGAGGGAAAGCGTCAGGCAGCTGGAGTATTCTAGCGTTATCGGAAGTTTGATGTACGCAACTACTGCCACAAGGCCTGACATAGCTTTCGCCGTGGGAATGCTGAGTCGGTTCACAAGCAACCCAGGGGTTGAGCACTGGAAAGCTGTGAAGCGAGTAATAAGATATCTCAAGAAGACTCAGACATATGCACTGCACTACAACGGGTATCCGACAGTAGTGGAAGGCTTCAATGATGCTAGCTGGTGTTCAGAGGTGGAAAGCGAGAGATCCACAGGTGGATATGTCTTTTCCTTGGGTGGAGCTGCTATATCATGGAAGTCGAAGAAGCAGACTATACTCTCTCGTTCCTCCATGGAATCTGAATTCTATGCACTTGAAACTACAGCAGATGAAGCAGAATGGCTTCGGGAGCTCATGTATGATCTTCCAGTGGTTGGGGCTCAGATACTGGCGATACCGATATACTGTGACAACCAGGCGACTGCGGCGGTGGCATCAAATGACCTCTTCAACGGGAAGAAGAGGACTGTGCGGTTGAAGCACAGGGCAGTACACGATCTTATCAAAAGAGGTGTAATTGTAGTGGTTGATGTTCGGAGTCAGGAGAACCTGGCAGATCCGTTCACAAAGGGCCTCAAGCGCTAGTTGGTCGATGACACAGCTTGTAAAATGGGCTTGAAGGCATTCTGATAGTGTGTCTTTGTAATCCTACCATAAAGTTTTATGCTATTAGTTCAAAGAGAAATCTACTAGGCATCTAACTTTTGGTTCAAAGGAGGATCACTGACTGGGAAACTATCAGGTAACAGTGGGTACTTGTTCTCTGGAACATGGAAGGGATACGGACCCATAACCACTGTTGTCTACTATGTATTTTTCTACGGAAAAATAGATCCTGTGGAAGGTTGGCTTAAACGCCTTAATGAGTTCTCAGGCAGAGTGAATGTCTGGTGTGCTTTACAGGAAGCACGGTAGAGCAGCTCTACAAGGAGTGAAACTCCATGCTACAGTGGGATGACTCCACCATGAGGTTCCCAGGTAGGGGTAATGCCTCGGCTTTGCAAGCCAAGTCATAGCGGCGTAGCACCGCAAATAGGCAGGTAGCCTAATGTTGTATGACGTAATTAAAGAGTTGTAGACAGCACTACAAAGGGGAGGATGGCCCCATGTTACAGTGGCACGACACCACGATGAGGTACCCAGGTAGGGGTAAAACCTCGGCATTGTAAGCCATGTCGTTGCGGCGTAACACCGCAAGGAAGCCTTAGGCTTCATGCTGGGTAGTTTGGCACTACAAAGAGGCTTGTGACCTCATGCTACAGTAGTATGACACTACGATGAGGTTCCCAGGTAGGGGTAATGCCTCGGCTTCAGGCCATGTCATAGCGGCGTAGCACCGCAAGGAAGCGCAAGGCTTCATGCCATATCTCTTTAATAAAGAACTCACCTATAGTGTATGAAAAGAGATATCAGGCCGTCTCTTGAGGGTAAACTTGTAGACGCCCAAAATTATACACTGAAACCAGGCTGGCACAGGGCCTTTAATGTGCAGCCAGAAGCACACGTAACTACACTTTGTGAGTGGGAAGAATTACAATTGTGGTGCAGAATTCAAGGCGTAGTCCATTCTTGTATCACATTGTTATTTAACCCATGCGGGAAGATTCAAGTCGTCAGCGACATCTATCCTAATACAAAATGGACAGTTACTGTGGGGAACGCTCAACCCTGGACACATATATATGTTGTGATATGTGGGAGATTGTTGGTGCTTTACTTACATGGAGAGAGCTTGCTCTCAACATGCCTTGTAAAATTTTAGTCCCACATTGGAAAAGCACCATGAGTTATCTCAACATATATACTTGGGTGTGTTGTTGAGAGATGCACATGGGGTGGTGACCCTAAGGAGGGAACCATGTGGGTGATTTTACTAGGAGGTAAGAATAAGGCTCCAAGGATTAAGCATTAATGCTTTTGTCATTCTCTTGGATTAATTCCACTTGGAGCTAAGCCCCAAAGGGGCTTAGCGACTCGGACTCGGACTCGGGCTCGGACTCGGACTCGGACTCGTACTCGGACTCGGACTCGGACTCGGGCTCATGGGCTCATGAGGCGTAATGTGGCATTTTGTTGGCGCACTTTGCACTTAGCACGTCAGCAGTCATGCGGTCTTTATGCGGCTCATATGCGGCCATGCGGTCTTATGCGGCATGCGGCCTCATGCGGCTCATGCGGCCATGCGGTCCATTGCGGCTCATGCGGCTCATGCGGTCCATGCGGTCCATGCGGCTCATGCGGTCCATGCGGCTCATGCGGCTCACGCGGCACATGCGGTCCATGCGGCCCAAGAGGTCCATGCGGCCACGCTGCTGCTGCTGCTGCCGCATGGAGGGCTACACTGACTGTGCAGATTTCAAATCGGTTATGGAAAGGGTGAATTAATGCGATTAATTCAGATCCTATCTTTGTGGGATTTGAATTAATTTCGTTACTATATTTGTGAGATTTGAATTAATTCAGTTCCTATCTTTGTGGGATTAGAATTAATTCGTTGCTATCTTTTTGTGATTTGATTCAATCTTTCCATAACTGAAGAGGCGGCTAGGGTTTTCACCCTCTCTCTATAAATACTCTCTTCTGGCCTCCTTTGTCACTACTACGAAAAATACAAGTCAGAAAAGAGAGAAAGAGAGGGAGTTGCTGCCGCCATTGCAAGTCCATCCGAGGAGTCAGAACAGAGGTGACATCGAGCGTTCCACAAGTTCTTCAAACTTGCTGGTTCCTGGAAGCAGATCGTGTGGGGCGAATCTTGCTTTGAGCAACGGTGTTTTGACACCCCAGCATTGTTCTTCTTCTCATCTCTCTAGACTATTGTAACTTGTTCTGTCCCAATTGCAACACGTTTGCAAGGAAGAACAAGAGATCTTCTCTTTGCTATTTTTCTCCTTCATATTGTAATTTGGCTTTTTAGTTTTATTCGTAGATCTTGAGTTTGATCATCACAAAGTTTTGTGTGACATCTCATATCTCGATTGCATTAGTTTTCATCTTCGATCAAGCCCCCGGGTCTAACAATGTTCACTTATCAGCTGTCCGCTCTCCGGTTTGAATAGTAAAGGTCGGAGAAGGACAATCAGTAGTTCTTAAAACCATCATTCTTAAGACCAAAGAGTCCGACGAAAAAGAGAAAGAAAAAAAAACTCTATTTTCTTGGTTCTCCTGTAGCACTACAAGAATCCTTAGAATGTGATTCGAACTTGGCACATTTTTTTAGATTTTGAGAAAAATTGCTCTTTCGAGAGCACAATACGATGAAAAGTTGAAAGCTATGTTCGGGGGTCTACCGTTTGCCTCTATGGTAGAATTAGAAAGGGAGCCCTGAAACACGGTTGTTTACCCTGTGACTGTGACGGATGTCAGCGGTTCAAATCCGCTTATCTTGCAGCCCGTAAAGTTAGCTCATACTATGATTTATCATTAGATAAAATTTGTGACTAATGTGTCTGATGCTTGGTGCCGTCAGGATTGTCGAGAGTGTCGGAGAGGGTGTGACGGACCTCGCACCAGGAGACCACGTCCTCCCCGTCTTCACCGGAGAATGCAAAGACTGCGCTCACTGCAAGTCGGAGGAGAGCAACATGTGCAACCTGCTCAGGATAAACACCGACAGAGGGGTCATGATCGGCGACGGGAAGTCGAGGTTCTCTATCAACGGGAAGCCCATCTACCACTTTGTCGGGACCTCCACCTTCAGCGAGTACACCGTCGTCCACGTCGGCTGTCTTGCCAAGATCAACCCCGCGGCGCCTCTTGACAAAGTCTGTGTCCTTAGCTGTGGCATATCGACCGGTGAGGAACAAATAGCAACACCCACCTGCTGCTTAAAGAAAATTTCCAAAGAGTGCAGTGTATCATCACTAACTCTACTCTTTGCTCATGAAGGTCTTGGGGCTACTTTAAATGTTGCAAAACCTACCAAGGGTTCGACCGTGGCGGTCTTCGGATTGGGAGCTGTTGGCCTTGCTGTGAGTCATCCATCGTTCATGTTCTTCTATAGATAAAATTCTCATGGGTTCACAATTCCTTTCTTCTCATTTTCTTGATACTCATGTTTAATGATCAGGCCGCGGAAGGAGCTAGAATTGCAGGGGCTTCAAGGATTATTGGTGTTGATCTAAATGCTGGGAGATTTCATGAAGGTGATCAATCTACTCCAGTGCTTCTCTCTCTCTCTCTCTCTCAAATCTTGAATTTTTGTATGTGCACATGAAATGGTTCATTAAATTTTCTCCTATTAACAGCAAAGAAGTTTGGTGTCAACGAGTTTGTAAACCCAAAAGACCACTCCAGACCAGTTCAAGAGGTTTGATCTTAATATCCATCCATTCACAGCTTATAACATGAGTTGCACTCCTTGCATTTTCAACCTCATAGCAATTCTGGGTCCCAGGTACTTGCTGAGATGACCGACGGAGGAGTCGATCGGAGTATCGAATGCACGGGAAATGTCGACGCAATGATATCTGCTTTTGAATGTGTTCATGACGTATGTATATATATACTTGTTAAATCTGAACATTCTAATGATGCATGATGATATGTGTGAATACCTACACTTTCAGGGTTGGGGTGTTGCTGTACTAGTTGGTGTGCCTCACAAAGATGCCGTCTTCAAGACGCACCCCATGAACCTCCTCAATGAGAGGACCCTCAAGGGAACCTTCTTCGGAAACTACAAGCCGCGCTCCGATCTCCCTTCGGTTGTTGAGATGTACATGAACAAGGTACATATATTTACGGCAAAAAAGAAGAAGTAAACAATCAAAAGCTTCGGATTCTAATTAGTTTTCGAGAATTCTGAACATGCATGGTTCTTGGTTCTTGATGCAGGAGCTAGAACTGGAGAAGTTCATCACTCACGAAGTGCCGTTCTCTGAGATCAACAAGGCATTCGATTACATGCTCCAAGGAGTCGGCCTTCGATGCATCATTCGAATGGATGGTTGACCTACTCCATCGAACTTTCGGAAAAATTAACGGAATTGCTCTGTTCCATGCAGACATTAGGCCTGGTCTTTCTATCTGAATAAACGAGAAGTTATGTTTGATTGCAGATACATTTTGGTGTTTATAGTTTGCTTATTTGCCAGTGATTCACTTGTCTTTTTACTTCTTGTATGACAACATTGTCTCTTTTATGTTAATGAGAATTCGAACAGCTTATGTTTCTCTTTCATTAAATCCAGTATCAGCCAGTTAGAGCACTACGAAATACTCTGTTGTTGGTCTCAACTCTCCTGAAAAACTTTGCATTTTGTGGTTCATATGTTTGTGTGGGCTGCTGAAGGTTTCACTGAATCCCTCTTTAATTAGACAATTGAGTCTTGATACTTGCTAGTAGCTCAAGCCCTTTGTTTGGTCCTCTCGAGCTAGACAAATTACTAAAACTGACCACCGAGGGAGTGGTCCAGTGATAAACATGGATCGATAAGCGAGGGGAGGAGCAGGCGTGGGTTGCAGAATGTTGTTGGTCTCAATTCTCCTGAAAATTTGTGAGGGCTGCAGAATGTTTCACCGAATCCCTCTTTAATTAGACAATCAGTCTTCATACTTGTTAGTAGCTCGAGCCCTTTGTTTGGTCCTTTCGTGCTAGACAAATTACTAAAACTGACCACCGAGGGATTGGTCCGGTGATAAACATGGATAAGAGAGGGGAGGAGTGGGCGTGGGTTCGAATTTCAACTCGAAGGTCCCATGTATTTGACATGTAACTCGGTTTCTAACTTCACATTCCTTCCAAATAGTCCTATGGACCTAGTGAACTGTTGGACCTCTTGGAGAAACTTTTCCCTCTAGTAGTTTGCTATTTGTTGATGATGGTACTATAGTGACAATTCTTTGGTTGTTCTTGGCATGAAAGAAATGAGAGAATTCTCAACTCAAGTCTGTTGATCCCAACTCCTTTCAGAAGATCCGATCCACACCCAAATCTCAACTAAGAAAAATAATGCATAACCGAAGTAATAAATACATAAGATGATGAAAGTATCTTAGAATATAGAGCGAAGAAATATTTCCATACAATTTTACCTTAGGCTAGGCTGCTATCTGTCTCATACAAATCAGTATATGACAAAGGAACTCTTTGTTTACAGTATCTTATGCTTTGTTCAGGTCCAGTTGATCAGTTCGCGCCAGCCGGCTTTGGACTCGAGTGCACCCTCAGAGGAACTCAATCTTTGTTTACAGTATCATACGCTTTCTGTAGGCCTAGTCGAACACAACGTTTAATCCCATGACCATGTTTGTGCGCAGTCGGCTTGCGCAGTCGGCACTGTCTGAAGCGCATCAGTTACTAGGTTTCTAAGCCATGTTCAGCATTTAAAGACATAAAAGTAGTACCAACTGCTACAACTAAGAGAGCAAACATGGGTTTGAGCTTTTGCTGCTGCTGCGCATTTGGCAAAATTAAGCATGTAGAATCAGCAGCGCTGATCAAGGTTAGAAGATCGGTCGTGGAGGAGCAGAAGAAGAGGGGAGGAGATGCAGCCCTGGCAGTGCATCACTTCCCATCCCGCACTGCGCGGCCCGGCCTTCTCTAGATGCAGTGCCAGTTTTATGTATGACTTGCATATCTATCTATAATCTCTTGATACTTTCAACCCACACTAGTCATGATGTTGTGCAAAATTATGCAAATTTTTCTTGCATTGAATAATATCTTAAGGGTGACTTTTGGCACCTTACTTTGATGTTGCAAACTCGCACAATCTTACAATGATTCAATCTGGATTTGAAACATGATCAAAATTTGATTATGCCCTTGGTCAGAGTATGACTGATGATTGCTTGGTGGCCAAGAAGTGGAAGTAGTAGTTGAAGTCAATTGTTAAGAGCCACACCTGGCTTCAATGAGAGGGACCTCTTTCAGGAACAATGAAGCGATTATCAAAACTGGTCAATCTGATATTTCGTTATGTATTTTGGACTGTCACAATTTAATTTTGACAGTCCTAAAACAACATGTTACCATTAGGACTGTCAAAAAATTTGACAGTCTAAAAGATAACAATATCATCCCATGAATCTCTCTAACCCGCGACGGCTCCTTTATGGACTGGGGAGTGGAGCAAAACCGTTGCGGAAGACAAGGGAGTGGAGCGTCATGCCAGACAGGGAGGAAGAGATATCGATGTTGCAGGCCTTGAGGAGGAAGGAGAAGGTGTAGTGGTCGGGATTGGTGCCGAAGAGGAGAGGGGGGTGTCGGAGTTGCGGGAGGCAGCGTTGTACCTGGTGGCCGAAGAGGAGGTTCCATCCGAAGATGGGGGAAGGGGAGATGTCACGCCCCGCTCCCGTAGGAGCGATCGTCCTCGCTAAGGCGTGATGCCGCACGAGCCTAGATTGCGCTCGTGCAAGGCAGTTCCATAACGGCCGATTACATCGGCGGCGACGGGGTCGTCGCACAGAAGTCCCAAGCAGAAATATTGAAACATGCAGCGAAATTTTAGAACAAGTAACACATTCACACAAGTCATTCAAAAGAAGCTCTTTTATTGATATTGAATACAAGATTACATCTGTGGGCGCAAGGCCAAATTACAAGTCTCTCGTGCTCACTTTTCTCTCGTTTACAAGTCACTCTGCTCTCTCTCATCTCTCGATACAATACTTGAATCCAGCGGAAGCTTCGGAAGGCGATGTCCATACATTATGTCCTGTATAAGTCTTCAGATCACGCGGCCGCACGCTTCGACTCGCCAAGGAACTCGTGCCTCGACGCATCCAAACGAGCTCCGCACCACGAGCTTCTACCTGTGCATGCACATGAAACACTGTGTGGGTGTCAGTACCACTGTACTGGTAGAGTGAGCTCCTCGCCCGCCCATACAAAACCTACACGTTTCATTTACTTTGTGCAACAAAACCCCTTTTCAATTGTCTTTCTATTCTTGCCTTAGGATCAGTTTTAGGACCGGTGCCTTAGCGCAACTTGTGTATCGGGACCATCCCGTGCTTGCAATGTCAACGTTAGCTCATACTTTGTCTCTAGACCACTCCTCGTGCCAACAACGTTAACCTATCAAGTCGTGTTTGTCACGCCCCGACCCGGAATCACCCGAATCATCGTCCTCGCAGGGGGCGTGATGCCGCACGAGCCTGGAGTTGCGCTCGTGCAAGGCAAGATGACAAGTTCTCAAATGGTTATCTTTTGATTCGATTCAACAACGAAAGGAAAACAGAGTATACGAAACAATTCTCTTTATTGATATTCGAAACTGAGATTACAATGGCTTTCGATAGCCTAACAATACATGCCAGATTGGCTACAACACTCAGGTTCTCTCTTGCCCACAAAGGATTTCACCGTTCCATACATCATGCCTTCTATATCTCGGCCGCATCAATCCAGTTGCATAGTCCGAGCGTCAATGCGATAGCACGCTTCGATGCGCTTCGGCATTCCAAGCCTTAACACGTTCGAGCAACGCTTCGCCGCGAGCAATCCATTCCCTGCACCCTGCATGAAGCTGGTGGGGGATCAGTACGTTCGTCCTCGCATGTACTGAAGCAAAGATCATCTTTCCAAACCGACATTTTAATCTTTATGTTGAATCATGCAACTTAGCTTATGATCTTGCTATGTTCTCCTTAGGGTCAATTTCATGGCATCTTCGAAAACGTAAAGCATGTTAGCATAGCATCATATTATCGAATTGAATGTACAAGCAAGCAAGCAAGCTCGTGTTTGATTCGTGGCGCGACTTACCAAGTCGACGCACTCGCCCTTGCGTCCCTTGCACTGACACAAGGTGAATACGCCCCATTTCTTCCCTGTCATGTTATAAGTGCATCTCTAAGTAGGATCTATATGCGGGACGCATTCGCGCCTACACTTTCAACCCATCGTTCCTTAACTATATGAAGGTCGTGGGCGTATCCGCGCCGGAATGGACTAAAGGAGTTTCTCTTTCATTTTCCTTACTTTCTTTTCTCTCCTTCTTTTCTCTCTCGAATTTGGGTAGCCCGGCGTTTCACGGGTTGGGTTGCAATCCCAACAACCGAAACTTACCGCGTGCCTACCATCATTTGCGGCTTCTCACATTTACGACCGAGTGCTAATCGGACGATTCGCAGATGTGCGCCTATCAAAGATTATATCCCTCCTAGGCCGAACGGTCCCGGTGCCCCGGCGCACCCGTTCGGAGGGAACGTTCCGTGCACGGAAGATATCATCGCAATTATCTCAAGTCCATCCCATTCGACCATGCAACGCCCTATTTTTCAAGCCATCATTTTCAAACAACCAAACATAGTCTTGAGTCCGAGACTCAGACTTATCATCTCGCGTCTCTTTTGTTAACTTTCTGTGTTCTTACGTTTCTTGCTTCGTTTCAATGGTTCAATGGCATCGTGCCTCAACTCAATGCTCGTCAACTGAACGACCCGAAGATCTCGAACATCTTTCGAGGCACCATGTCATAGCCGACAGTTCTGCCACATTTATGCCACAACTGTATTCTCTCGCAACGAAGCCATCTTTTATTCTCACGTGCACGTAGGCACGTTTCGACCATATTCCCATGTTCTATAACTTAGCATTCAATGTTCGGGGCTTGCGCGCTAGGGCGCTCGCCTATTGTCTTTCAATGTTCTAGCCGTTCTAACTCGTGCTTGAAGGCACGGTATGGTTCGTGCACTAAGGCACTCGCCGAGTACAGTTATCCCATGTTCTTGCGGCTTACGCACCGAGGCGCTCGCCTTAGCGATATCCAATGTTCCATAGCGACTCGTACATAGGATGCACGTTTTAATTCAATTGTTCTGACTTAGTGTTCGACTCACACTATGTTTTATCTCCGATCGGACCACGCCCGTGGCGTCGATAGGTTAACTTTTAGCATACAAATGATATATTTGACTTATCGAATGACGGAGTAAAAAGAAGTCAATCCTCCCACCTTGAGTCGATACGCCTTCGTCATTTCGCCGAGCCGGTGCGGCTCGATTCCCTAACTTTGTTGCACGGCCACTCTCCTGACTTAGCCATTCGAGCACTTCGTGCTTCGTTGAGTTATACGCCCAATTCGCCTTAGCATGCCCAAGTCTTAGCCCGTCGCAAGGCGACGACTTGATTTCGCGGACCCCTTACTAAATATTGCAAAAGATCGACCTCTAATATTTTCCCGTCAAAGTATGACCTGCACACGAAACCAACTAAAATCAATACTTGCTTCGATTCGGACTTGCGCCTTGGTCGATTCGATTTCTTAGAATCTTCGAGCCGATTCAATGCACTCATCCTTCGGGGCAACGCGGCGCTTCGCATCGATTCACTCGATGCATTCTTAGGGACAAGGCAACTCTTCGCATCGACTTAGTTCGATGCGTTGCTCGGGACAACTTAGCTCGCGTATCGTTTTGCATCGATACATTTCCTTTGCGTCAACGCGACTCGTTGAGTCAACGCTTCAGCGTAATGCGCCGTGCGGAGCGGGGCATTACAGAATATACCACTCAAAACAAGGTTCGTCCTCGAACCAAAACCAACACTCCGACTAAGTGTTTTATAGATCGTTTCACGATCTCGCCCCACCAATGTTGTTCGATTTCATAATATCTCGCAAGCTTTTCACTAACATTTCATAGTCTTCCCTGCAGCTCGATTTGAATTTTTGTATACAACTCGATTTGGATTCGTACCTATATTCAAGGCGTCCCGAAGATATATGTATTTCGACCAAGCCCAGTCGTAGCAAATTAGAACAAAGCTGACAGGTAAATTTCAATCCTATGCTTGCCATCTCGTACTCTCGATCGGACTTATCCTTAGCAACTGTTCTCGAAACTTCATCGCATATGCATATTGATACACACGCGATTCATTCAACAAGGTCACTGCACGCGACGCGATTCAAAATCGCATTTCTCATTTCGTATGTTTTATCGGGACTATCAATTCTACGCATTGCGTCAAGCCGTCGCGCATCCAATCACAACGAGTCTCCGCAACGCCTTGCGTTCGAAGTCGCTATCCAACTATTTTCGAAGTCTCGCTCGCAACTTGTCTCGATACGATTCTCTTTGTTGACTTGCAAATGCATCAACATTCAGGGCTACGCCCGCTAGGTTACTTTCCAAGGCACCGTGCATAGATTCTCCCGACGCAAGTTTAAATTGACATTGCACAAAGGCCACAATCTATCCGACACGAAAGTTTACATCAAGGCGATGGTGCTCAAGGCAACGATCGCCTTGACACGAATGTCTTAACGACGCGTCTTTACATTCAATTTCCTAATGAGTAGGAAATCACTAGCCAAATTCCCAACTTATCCGTCTCGCAACATTGAACATAATTTCGATCCACGCAAGCTCAATTGCAAGGTGAATCCGGATCTAACGACATGACTCGTAAGCCATTCCCTTATCGTTCCCTCTCGTGCATAGCACGTTCCTCGCAATCGCCTAGACTTATCATCAACATGCACCGTGTTATATTTGTTATCGGTGCAATCCCATATGCGATATCGCATGGGTCATCTTACGGTCTGCAGTATTCAATTTGATTTGGCGGTCAAGTCTTCTAGGGTCAGCTGCCCCGAAGCTACGCTCGATAATTGTGGATCATTAACGAAGGACAGTTTAATACGAACCATGCTATATCTTATTTCGGAGCCAAATCACGTTCCGACGATTCTATGCGAATACCCAATTTCGGACACAACCATTTCTATCGGCGCAACTGATGCGCAACTATCCTCCGAGGCAAGTCATGCCCTACCGTCAATGATTCTGCTATTCGCGATGCATCTACTCGTATTAAGTTCGAGTCCATCTTATTTGCGGGTCGACACACGAGCTGCTATACGCATCGAGCAAATCGTCGATGACTTATAGTCTCGTCCTTGATCAATCACAAAATTTACGATCAACCAAGTTCGTTCATTCTCGAATCCTTACTCACAAAATTTTGATAGCGCAAGGTGCACTCCATTTTGTATTCTCACATCGCTTACGTTTCCTTACGTATCGATCTCGATACGCCGTATCCATTTCGATAACGTAAGGGTCAACTTGGAATCTGTTTCAACGTTAACTTAACTCGCCGTGCATACATCCAAGTTCGCAACAACTTTTCCATACGCATCTACTCGTTCTCCGATTCACCGCATCCCGCTATACTTTGATCGCGTAACCGAGTTACCGATTATCCAACATCGTGCCCTCGAGTTATACGATCATGCCCTCTAAGTTTCGCGTGTTTTCCAGTCGTACTCAAATGAGTGTCGCCGTAGCGTAACCAACTATTTCTTAGGCACGATTACTCGCGTCAACCAACTTTCTTACCGAAATCGCACATCGTACGATACGATTACAATTCACATCGCCCAACATTTCTATCGAGATCGCAAGTCGTACGATTCGATTCGTCTCGCCCAACGTTTCTACTGAGATCGCAAGTCGTGCGACTCATTTATAAGTTCAAATTTTTTTTTTCCTTCCCGTCGATCCGATTATTGCATCAAGGCAAAATCAATTCGCAAGTCTCGGTCGTCCGACCAACTTATAACTTTCGTCCAACGTATCGTTCATCGATACGAGTCTCGCCTTATCGTCCCAACCGAATTTCGAAGAACACTTGCATCAACATACCGTCATACAAATTTTCAATCGAGTCTCGGTTCTCCCCCGTCCGTTGCGGACAAACTTTCCGCAATTCTCGCAACGCGTCGATGAAATTTATCGCACAAGTGCTATACCATATACCACTCGGAATCGAGTCATTCATCGCCTACGTGGTATGGCATATACCACTCGGAAATCAAGCCATTTCCCTCGTACTATACTTAGTACAAACCGACAATCTCTTCCGACTTACGATTTCCGCAGTGATCGTGCTTGATCACAACCGTAACTTTGATTCTATCAAAACCCGACACGATTCGGTCAATGTTCTCGTTTGCCAACATAAGTTTGGTGCGCAACCGAACGATTCGTTCTATCGATTTACAATTTTAATTCTTTCGATACCTTCCTTACGTTGCATCTCGTGCAACAATTTATTTGGATATGCGTTGCACCCCGTGCAACAAATTTTAGTTCCGACACGCGTTGCACATCGTGCTACGATTTATTTCCGACACTTTCATTTCACTTTGCATAACGATTCATTTCCAATTTCCTTCGCACTTCGTGCAACGATTAATTTGATATGCGTTGCACCACGTGCAATGATTTCTACGTTCAATACGCGTTGCACATCGTGCAACGATCATTTCCGACATTTACCGCACCTCGTGCAACGAATTACTCTCGACTTTACAAGTCAATGCACAATCCGTTTAACACATCGGTATTGGCTATCGCTTTTCACTTTCATTTTAACGCATAATCACATTAACTCGCTGCACCTCGTGCACGATTTTATTTCTCATTCGACATGTTACATTGCCACAATATCTCAAATCGTATTCCACAATTTGTTGCGCTTGCAGCAACTAACATTCTTACGGCTCGTTTGCATTCAATGCAATATACCCTTCGCGACTTTCTTAGCAAACATCATGAAATTTCCAAAACACATGCGGCAAAATTTCATGATTTGTATTAGACTTATTGTATGGAACATCCAGTGCGGCATCGAGTAGAGTCAAGAGTGATATCAAGTGGTGGTGGGCAACTTTTCGAACTGAAATGAAACAAGCGTCCAGAGGAAATTGAGCCTAGAGCTCTGATACCAATTTGTCACGCCCCGACCCGGAATCACCCGAATCATCGTCCTCGCAGGGGGCGTGATGCCGCACGAGCCTGGAGTTGCGCTCGTGCAAGGCAAGATGACAAGTTCTCAAATGGTTATCTTTTGATTCGATTCAACAACGAAAGGAAAACAGAGTATACGAAACAATTCTCTTTATTGATATTCGAAACTGAGATTACAATGGCTTTCGATAGCCTAACAATACATGCCAGATTGGCTACAACACTCAGGTTCTCTCTTGCCCACAAAGGATTTCACCGTTCCATACATCATGCCTTCTATATCTCGGCCGCATCAATCCAGTTGCATAGTCCGAGCGTCAATGCGATAGCACGCTTCGATGCGCTTCGGCATTCCAAGCCTTAACACGTTCGAGCAACGCTTCGCCGCGAGCAATCCATTCCCTGCACCCTGCATGAAGCTGGTGGGGGATCAGTACGTTCGTCCTCGCATGTACTGAAGCAAAGATCATCTTTCCAAACCGACATTTTAATCTTTATGTTGAATCATGCAACTTAGCTTATGATCTTGCTATGTTCTCCTTAGGGTCAATTTCATGGCATCTTCGAAAACGTAAAGCATGTTAGCATAGCATCATATTATCGAATTGAATGTACAAGCAAGCAAGCAAGCTCGTGTTTGATTCGTGGCGCGACTTACCAAGTCGACGCACTCGCCCTTGCGTCCCTTGCACTGACACAAGGTGAATACGCCCCATTTCTTCCCTGTCATGTTATAAGTGCATCTCTAAGTAGGATCTATATGCGGGACGCATTCGCGCCTACACTTTCAACCCATCGTTCCTTAACTATATGAAGGTCGTGGGCGTATCCGCGCCGGAATGGACTAAAGGAGTTTCTCTTTCATTTTCTTTACTTTCTTTTCTCTCCTTCTTTTCTCTCTCGAATTTGGGTAGCCCGGCGTTTCACGGGTTGGGTTGCAATCCCAACAACCGAAACTTACCGCGTGCCTACCATCATTTGCGGCTTCTCACATTTACGACCGAGTGCTAATCGGACGATTCGCAGATGTGCGCCTATCAAAGATTATATCCCTCCTAGGCCGAACGGTCCCGGTGCCCCGGCGCACCCGTTCGGAGGGAACGTTCCGTGCACGGAAGATATCATCGCAATTATCTCAAGTCCATCCCATTCGACCATGCAACGCCCTATTTTTCAAGCCATCATTTTCAAACAACCAAACATAGTCTTGAGTCCGAGACTCAGACTTATCATCTCGCGTCTCTTTTGTTAACTTTCTGTGTTCTTACGTTTCTTGCTTCGTTTCAATGGTTCAATGGCATCGTGCCTCAACTCAATGCTCGTCAACTGAACGACCCGAAGATCTCGAACATCTTTCGAGGCACCATGTCATAGCCGACAGTTCTGCCACATTTATGCCACAACTGTATTCTCTCGCAACGAAGCCATCTTTTATTCTCACGTGCACGTAGGCACGTTTCGACCATATTCCCATGTTCTATAACTTAGCATTCAATGTTCGGGGCTTGCGCGCTAGGGCGCTCGCCTATTGTCTTTCAATGTTCTAGCCGTTCTAACTCGTGCTTGAAGGCACGGTATGGTTCGTGCACTAAGGCACTCGCCGAGTACAGTTATCCCATGTTCTTGCGGCTTACGCACCGAGGCGCTCGCCTTAGCGATATCCAATGTTCCATAGCGACTCGTACATAGGATGCACGTTTTAATTCAATTGTTCTGACTTAGTGTTCGACTCACACTATGTTTTATCTCCGATCGGACCACGCCCGTGGCGTCGATAGGTTAACTTTTAGCATACAAATGATATATTTGACTTATCGAATGACGGAGTAAAAAGAAGTCAATCCTCCCACCTTGAGTCGATACGCCTTCGTCATTTCGCCGAGCCGGTGCGGCTCGATTCCCTAACTTTGTTGCACGGCCACTCTCCTGACTTAGCCATTCGAGCACTTCGTGCTTCGTTGAGTTATACGCCCAATTCGCCTTAGCATGCCCAAGTCTTAGCCCGTCGCAAGGCGACGACTTGATTTCGCGGACCCCTTACTAAATATTGCAAAAGATCGACCTCTAATATTTTCCCGTCAAAGTATGACCTGCACACGAAACCAACTAAAATCAATACTTGCTTCGATTCGGACTTGCGCCTTGGTCGATTCGATTTCTTAGAATCTTCGAGCCGATTCAATGCACTCATCCTTCGGGGCAACGCGGCGCTTCGCATCGATTCACTCGATGCATTCTTAGGGACAAGGCAACTCTTCGCATCGACTTAGTTCGATGCGTTGCTCGGGACAACTTAGCTCGCGTATCGTTTTGCATCGATACATTTCCTTTGCGTCAACGCGACTCGTTGAGTCAACGCTTCAGCGTAATGCGCCGTGCGGAGCGGGGCATTACAGTGTTCGCCTTACGGCCATAATCAGAGACGCAACTACACGAAGGACTCCATTTCCTTGCCTCTAGACCTTTCTCGTGCTTGCATTGTCGACGCACTGGCTTATACTTATCTTTCGTGCCAAACTCTGGGACGTAACGACTCGGTCGTGCCATGAACTCGATTCGTGCCTTAATATCTCCGAGGCAGTGCCTCCTTGTTTAGTCTTGCCTATACTTGTGTTGTGATAACGCGGTCGTGCATCATATTTCGAGGCCGTACCCAATAACTCAACGTAACTTCACACAACTTGTCCTACGGCCCTTCTCGACTTAACTCGCAACAACTCGAGCCTATCTCAAGCAACTCTAAGCCAACAACTTAACATTCGACGCCGCCTCTCGTGCCGAAGCACGTCGCCTTCGCTGTAGCCAAATCTTAGGCTCAGACATTGTGTCTCTTTAACTCATACATATTCAACTCAATCCAAAGGCACCCACGCGGATTGCCGCCCGTGCCGACACATCTATATGAATGGTCACTGGCATTAACTAGCCATCGTGGACATAGCCTGGCATTCGGGACCCTTGCACTGCCGGTTGCGATCCTCGATGCAAGTCCCCGACCTACCGGTTGCTTCATACCCAGCTCGGCTATACTTTGTTCTTCCTAGGCCGAGTCGGTGCCCATGGCCCAGGGCTGCCGCTTGAAGAACCATCGCCCTTGTCGACAAGTTGTCCATGACCACGCGCCTACGCTAACTTCTAGACTTAACGTAATGCATGGTCACATCATCATCATTTAGCTACTTTGCTTTACTCTTTATATACTTCCTTTGCAGAGCCCAAACCAGGGTTGCCTCGGCGACTGAACCACAGTCCCGACATATTTCCTCTCGGCGACTAACCATCGCTTAGACTTAACATTCTTTGAACTCAGGGAACGGCTACTGCATAGCCTTCTAACTTAACTTGAACATAACGTGTTTCCTTAAGTATCGACCGACCGTGGATACTTTCCACTGAACCAACCGTGGCTCGTGCCTCTAAACCGACTCGTGTTCTACGCAACGCTATCGCCCAAATCATACTTCATATGATGGGCCTTGGGGTCGTGGGACTATTTATCTTGACAACCGCAGAATGAGCGGGACAGCACATAGAATAACTTAGGTCGACCGACATAACTTTGCCTAACTCACTCAAGCCTACAACTTAACCCAAGGGACGAGCAAAGGGTACGCCAAGCCTTGCGGGACAGGATCGTGCATGCTTTAACAAGCATTTGTGCGGGCGACGCCTATGACTTAGGCTAACTCTCAGCTTTTGCACCGAAGACCAACTTTCCTTCTCCCAAGCCACGGGACGAAGGACCGAGTGTCATTTTCAAAGCACGCCGTGCACCAACTCTAAGCCGACAGTGGGACGTTTTCCATGTTCTAACTCGATTCAAACCGTCGGGATTATTCCCTTAGCTATGTGGATGCGTAGCTTTTATTATCAAGCCTAACTTGTGCAAGTTGAAAACACGATTTATTATGTGAAGGCAAAGATGAGGAGAGTTCACCGAAACTATCCCACCTGAGCGAGCGGTCGCCTTGACCGAGCGAGCCTTCGAGCAGCCGTTGCAAGGCTAAGTCCGAACGCCGTCGGCATTTCGATTCCTCCGATTGACTTTGCGGGACGGGGCACTACAGGAGAGGCGGGCGAGTAGGCGGCGGCGGCGACGGAGAAGTGGAGGTAGGACTTGAGGAGGGAGGTGGAGAGGGGGGAGAAGGTGTTGTTGGAGTTGAGGACAGCCCCTAGTAACCTTTGTAGTGCCATGAGTAAAAGTTCCACAATATTGTGCCATGATACTGGGCTACCGTGAGTAAATTTTGTAGTGCCCCGATAAATACTCTTATATTAGCCTAATATTAGGTTAGGGACTTATAATTGTTACAAATCTATCTCATCGTGATAATATAGTAGCTAATAGAGCCGTTAAAACTAGAGATTGACAAACATGATTAGAAGTCTTAAAGATATAGACATGGTGTTTAGGGCCAAATGGAAGTAGAGTTTCAAACAAGCCGATCCCAGAAATTTGGGATAAAGACTTTGTTGTTGTTGAGCAAGTCTATCTCACTGATCATAACCCTCTGTACATTGTAGCAAAATTGAGGATTTCTATCTAGTTTTTCATATTGCAAAACTCACACAATCTTACAATGAAATCACACATGAAACTTTACAACAAACTCAATCTAGTAACGTATATGACAAAGTGAAATCTGTGGTGGACTGCCTGGTCGAGAGTGGACAGGAAACTGAGAGCTACTAGGCCTCCTGTTACAAGGTTTGATTCTTTTGTTCAATTAACGGATACACTTTTAACTTTCTTGTGCGGATTATGATCGACCACACATGTGTCCGGCGACAGACAGTGGACTAGAGAAGCCCCGGTCGCGAGTGGAATGGGAAGTGATGCACCACCAGGGCTGCGTCATCCTCTACCTTCTGCTTTTGCTTACGACGATGCTTCGAGCTGGAAATTGCTCTTTCTTCTTCACCTGCTGCTGCTGATGATGCTGCTGCTGCTGCTGCGAGTGGCTCAACCTTACCAAGTGGCTTGAAGCATGAGTACTTCATACCCATCTTTCTTCTCGATCAGTTTTTTTCTAGTACTTCTATCAGGTTTCTGTTGCTGATGACAAAGGGGGTTCAAGCCTTTATATACTAACTGTGAGGAGGAAGGTTCATGCGCATGCTCCAATTTTGTATTAGAAACATGAGTAATTATTTGGTTACTTGGTCAGAGAGGATTGCTTGGCGGCCAAGAAGTGGAAGAGTCCTAGTTGAAGTCCAAATGTTAGGAGCCACATATCTGCCTTCATTGATTGGGACCTCTTTCAGAAACAATGAACTCAGTGATCAAAATTTGTCTATTTGGAATGTCAAACTTTTTTTCACCTGATTTTTTACGGATATTTCCTGGCTGATGCCAAATCATTTCATTTTTTTTTATTATATATATACTCCACGTTTCATTAATGATATAATTAACAAAACAAACATCCAAACAATTCATTTTCGTTTTCTAGGTTTGTTATGTTTACTCCTACTTGATGGATATGTTGTGGTATTAATACATGGGGTTGTCGCAACTTAGTAAGCACTTTCTTTTTAAGACAGATGGGTCTCAACTTAGGTTGCTCTTTAGGTTTTAGGTTGATTTTTTTTGTATGGTCTACCGCGAAATACTTGAATGTATATAAGACAAGCATTGATTCATGTAAGATTATGCAGTTAGTTACTGGTTAGTTGTATCATACAACTCAAGGTATCGAGATGGTTCGACGATTGTAAGTGTACCTCACTGAATATCTCAGGTTCAAGGGGCTACATGGGTTGATCAGAACAAATACAGGGTTTTGAACACTGCTTCAGGTACTGGTGCATGTCAAGCATCTTACTTTGGTAACACCAGGTAACATAAAAAAACATACACACTTGAACAAGTTGTAAGTTTGGATGTTCTATATATTTGTTAATTACTTTTATTGATTGGCAAGTTAACTAACTCAAATACCCAATCCCTCCAACACTGACGAAAGTCAATAAAATGATGTTTGTATTAATTTGTTAAACTTGCTCATAATCGTACCTACCGAAATCTACAAAGACACGAACACAAGCTCGCTAAAAAGGATCAAGACATATCACACAAGCATATATGTAGTTACTTTGTCACCCAAAAAAATCTAAATATTTTATATATATCAATAACAGATTGAATATAAGCATCTATAGATTCCTTTGTCCCTGCAACTTCTCAAGAACGAGACAAAAGGAGACACAACGAGATCGTAAAAAACCTCCAACACTAATTAGAACTTCGCACCTAGTAGCGATTGTCCACCGTCCGATGGCTAAGACGACGGAGTTGATGAAACTCCAAACAGAACCCTCCTCATAGCTTGAATAGTAAGAACCTACGAGCAAGCACGAATTCATTGTAGTATTTGTTGGATCCTCCTTGAATTTTCTTAGGAGCATGCCCAAAGCAATTCCCTTAGCCTCCATTATATAAGGCTAAGAATTCTAACTTCGGCTATAGAAAATCCTAAATTATACAATCAAATCTGAGCCATCAAAAACTGAGCCTAAAGTGCTAAAAAATAAAAATACATCCAAAATAGTTTGATCCGTGCCCGACCGGAATTCCGGTACTATTTAATTAACTCAATTTAAAATAGAGCTTGTGAAACATTGATCATAGGAGAAGAAGAAAAATATTATGAAATATGTGTAATCGTAGACATATAACATTAAAACATAGTTTCTCTGATACCACTATAAGAAAACAGCACGTATCAGTGGCGAAAACGATAATCAAATACGCAACACTAGGTCATCCAAAACGAACTCTTTTGTCACGCATCCGATGCATAGATATGTTATGTGCGAACATTTCTCACACGTGACTGGACGTCGTTTCTTTCGAATGATCTAAGATCGATCTAGGTTTTATAATAGATATAATCTATTTACGAATCTTGATCACCGCACTCATCTCATAAGCCACGATCGATCTTCGATTACGACACTTACCCTTATTGTAGCGATCTATTGCGTATAACGATACTCTTGACACGATAAACTAAGAACGTGACATACGCTAAAGACAGATTTCTCTGTCTTCAGGACTGTCAAAATTTTGGCAATCCTAATGTTAAGTTTGTGTTGCCCATGATCACTTTGAAGATAGTAGTTTGTGAATTGAAAAGTTGAAAGAAATGCGGTGACGAGTTTTTCCTGCTTCCACCCACTAGGTAAAACTGCTCCTGTAGGATCAACAGCACTGATCAAGGTTAGAAAGCAGAAGAAGAGGGGAGGAGAGGCAGCCCTGGTAGTGTATCATTTCTTACGTTGAATAACAAAGCAAGGGGCTTGCTTTTGGCAGCCAACTTTCATATTTCAAACTCACACAACCTTACAATGAAATCACACATGAAAGTTTACAACAGACTCAATTTATGATAGTCTAGTAACGTAGATATTCACAAAGAAATCTGTGATGGACTGAGAGCTACTAGGCCTCCTGTTACAAGGTTGCGTCTCCTCTTCGATTGCCTGGCTTTTCTTACGCGAAGTATGCATGTCGCGCATAATGCAAGCAATAAGCTGCAGGTACAGGACTAGAGAAGCCCAGGTCGCGAGTGGAATGGGAAGTGATGCACCAGCAAGGCTGCATCCTCCTCTCCCCTCTTCTTGGTTCGAGTTGGAATCCCTCTTTCTTCTGCACCTGCTGCTGATGCAACTGGCTCAACCTTAGCCATTGACTTGAAGCATGAATACTTCATACCCATTTTTCTTTTTGCTCAGTTGTTTCAAGTACTTCCACTCTGGTTTTAGTTTGGTTGCGGATGACAAGAGCTTTAAAGCCTTTATATACAACTTCTATTGTTGCAAAATTTCGGATTTGTGACATGGTCGATTTTATGATTTACTTGGTCAGAGAGTAGACTCAGGATTGCTTGAGAACCAAGAATCAGATGAAAGTCATATGTTAAGTGCCACCTCTGGCTTCATTGACAGAGACCTCTTTCAGGAACAATATATATACTTGGGAATCAGTCAGTGGTCAAACTGAGTTGCTGGAGAACTTCCAAAGTGATACCAACATATTCATTCTTCATCTTTTCTTAGTTATATTATATTTAGTGAATATATACTACTGATGTCACACTCCTTAATCTGAAAATTATTCAGAGAGATGGAGAAGAAAACAAATGGAGGTGTAGACTATTCTGAGAGAGATGAATTTTTCAGCAAATTTAAACATTTTGCGGATGGATAAGAAAATAACTTGAAGGACCGGTACTCAATGACCCTGTTCTTCAACATAAGACCACATTGTAACCTGAAGATACACAAAATGTATACTTCAACAAGAGACATAATATGCATTCTTCTGATGTCAGGATGTCAGTTTCATCATATTGGCATGTGCATACCCTTCAGTAATGGCAAGGGCTTTAAACCTATATATGTACTAGTTGTATTGTGGCTGGTCTATGAGAAGAAAGGTGCATAGGCAGGCACAGATTTGGATTTGAAACATGATCAATTTGATTGTCTACTCGGTCATAGTAAAATTGAGGATTGCTTGAGAGCCAAGAATTAGGTGAAATCACATGTTAAGTGCCATTCTGGCTTCACTGTGTTTGGAATCAGAGACACGTACAACAGATATGGAGAGCATCGACTACCGAAATCTCAGCACAAAAAAGATGACCAAGAACCTGCTACGTAGAGGCAATAGCAGATCAAACGCATATATGTGGTGGCTTCGCCACCCAGACAAATCTCAATCTTTTATAATGGAAGAAATGAATACAAATATATATAAATGTCATCTCCTCTGTCTCAAAAGATGACCTCTTTCAAATCTCAAGAAGAAGACACAAAGTTAGAATGAGATCGTGCAAATCCCCAACCCCAAATAGAATCTCACCTGACGATGTTTGCTTATCGAATCGACGTCAGTGACGATCTCCATGACAAAGTATATGACTCTCCGAACATATCCTTTCTTCTCTTGAAGGGTAAGACCTGTGAGCGAGTATGGATATCCTTACAGCTTGAATTAAGGTTCGCAATATCAGTATCGGAATCCGTATCAGACCCTTCATGAGTATCAGGATTGCAGGTGTCGACAATTTCATATCGGAGTATCAGACATTTTGGTATTGAAAAGTAAATAATTATTCAAAATTTAGAATTTTGTGTGTGTGTACATTTAGGCATAATTTTAAGTATTTTCTATGTTGTTTTGAATTAAATAATAGTCTCCTTTGTTGATTGCGATAAATAATTTTTTTTTCATTTAAATATTTTTTACCCTTGATGGTTGGTCTTTTTCATTCAATTTCTTTGCCAAATTGACTAGAAAAAAGACCCCCAATGTAGGTATCGGTTAGAATCGATATGGTATCGGGACATGTCAAACTATATCGATATCGGCTATACCGGATCGATATAGGCCGTTCCTGCAAACTGTGTTGAACCCTAGAAGATCATACACAAGAGATTCCCCCTTAGCCTCCTTTTATAAGGACTAAGAAGTCCTAAGCATCAATTAGGAGCCTTGACTTAACTCCTAAGTCAGTTGCATAACTAATCTAAACTGTTAATTCACAATAAAACTCATATTCCGAATTTGTATCCCGGTCCGGAATCCAACAGATTTTTTATCTAATTGTCCTGGAAAAATACCTAATCATACCCGGAAAATTCAATCGAATATTCAGCTGGCAAGTTCACTGGATTATGGCGGATATTAGGCAGCTCTCTAGCCATCGCATGCCCCACTGTAATGTCCCGCTCCGCGCGAAGGCATTTTGTTGGCTCATTCGATTTGATCAAACGGTTGGGCCGTAAGTTGTGTTGGAATCGAGATATTTAAAAGATGATGCCGTCTATCTTAAATTTGTCATATGAGATGGTTTAAGGAGTGTAGCTCATTTGTATGGTATGTCAAGTAAAAGATCATGTATCGCGTCAAATCATCTTTTGAGAACTCATTAAGCATATATATGATCAGAGCAGGAAGACCAATTATTTAGATGGATGGATATGTCCCTTCTCCTATAAACTGATATTGAAATGACACAAAGAATGTGATGTGGTATGTCCATATGAGATATGATGTGATATGATAAAATGAGAAATATTGAAATGATGAAATGTGGGGTTCGACAGATCGCCCTGTGAAATGAACGGTGAATGATGAGAATGATAAACCGTTGAATACGGCTTTGGATGGAACAAGATGATGAACTGTTAGCTTATTTACTTTCATTATTTTACCATACAACTTATGCTTATATCGAGTTGTATATGCATTCGCATGATCATAGACAACTTGTGCAGAAGATTTGAGTGAGTTTTCTCGAACGGTACCTGAAAAGTGATACAAATGTCTTGCATATATATTCAACTTTCACTGCTTAATATGTAAACACAAGTATGCTATGATGTTGTTATTTTTATGAACATTGTTAATTGACCCTAGTCATTGTTAATTGACCCTAGTCCCTAATAGAAAGATCATCTTAATAAATGCTTGCTCACATGACTAGAAGTGTTGGTTTAGGTGAGTGGCTAGTTCTGCTCAGCAGTACACATCAATGTACTGACCCAGATCTTTGTGGGTTCTATGGGTGCTTGGGATTTGCCGTAGGCAAAGATTGGCTTGATCAGTTTTGAGGCATCAAATATTTGTTGGACGTACAGAAGCCCTCCTTATAAAAGTTGATGTCTTCTGTTATAAAGGGCGTAACATATAGAACATTGTAATTTTGTTGCACAAGTGAGTTGTAAGCCGAGTTGGCAAGTTCAATGTGAGTCAAATTGGTATAAGTTTAACGGCCATTAAGAGCCTTTGTAATTTGCTTTAAGTCTTTGTATTCCGGTGCTATGATCAATAAAGAGATTATTTTTATAGATCACAATGTGACTTCAATTTGTCTGCTTATTTTGCTGAATCTGTTCGTTTTATGAGTCATTACTATATGTACACCGTTCTTGTCTTGTACAGGTACAATGTAGACTTGTACGAGATCACACCCGTGGTGACTTATCGGCTTCGCAGAACCGGGACGTGACACCCACGACCTCCAGACTGCACTTGCCTCTTGTTGGGCTGGATTCCTAACATATTGACAAGGACCTCTTGCAGGAAAATATATTGAGGCATCAAAAGTGATCAATTTGAGTTTCAAATATTTGCACCTGAGTTACTGCAGAACTTCCAAAGTAATACAAACATATGTTTCATTTTTTTATGTTCTTAGTTTATTGTGCTTAGTAGATATACTACTTATATTGCTCCTTAATCTGAATCTGGTTTCCTGCCACTTACAAATATGTTCTCAACTGCATTTGTGACTAACAACATTCTATTTCTCCACAAGATTTTTCTTTTATGGTGAGGACTATGTGGATTGATACATTCGGAGAATATCTGAATTATTCAAGAAGTTTTCAGATGGATAAGAAAACAAATTAATAGATATTCATAGACTATTCTGAAATGGATGAATGTTCAGAAAATTTTCTGCAGATGAAGAAAACAAATCTGAAGTACCAGCAAAAAAAAAAAAAAAAATCAAAGACAAGGCTTGATCTAATTTTCTGGCAACTTATACTGTTTATAAAAGTAAATTCGTAGAAGAATATCAGCATACTCTTCTGGAGCAACTACAAAGCACGTCCATACCATCCCTGCCAGGTTCATCATTAAACTCAAGTTGGTCAGTTGTGATGCAACAATCAATGTATTGAGCTTACTGGATGAGTAAGATGCATGATATTGATATTTACTAAAAGTTACATAAATCCTGATTAGAAGACACTTGCCATCAATTCCTCATGTTGTTTATTGTAGGAAGTCTATCTCCATGATTACATATAATAATGTTTACAGTATCGGTATCAGACCCTTCCTATGAGTATCAGGATCGACGGTATCGGTATTATCGATAGTTTAATTGGAGTATCGAATTTTCTAGTATCGGAAAGCAAATAATTGTTAATAAATTATTAAAAATAGATTTTTTTTAAATACATGTAGGCATAATTTTAAGTAATTTATGCTTTGTTTCTTAATAGTTTTAAAATAAATGAAATAATAGTCGTCCTTACTGATTTGTTTATCTGCGATAATTTTTTTTTCTTTCATTTACATGCTTTTACAGCCTTACTGTGCTTTTACACCCTTGTTGGTTGGCATTTTTCATTCAATTTTCTCTACCAAATTAACCATGTAAGAACCCTCCAATTTCGGTATCGGTCGGTATATCGATCAGTATCAGTAGCGGTCGATATCGGATCGGAACATGTCAAACCATAACGATATCGACCGATATTGCAAACTATGATATATAACTCTTATCTACGTTACAGCAAAGTTGTTCTGATGTATCTAATCTACTGCATGTATCAGTTTTCTGGGTTCCAGATACATAGATACACAAAATGTATATTAAAAAATTAGCTTAGTTTAAATCTAAAACAAACTAGCACCACTCAGCTTAATATGCATTCTTCTGATGTCAGGGTGTCAGTCTCATCATATTGGCATATGTGCACCCCTTGGGTAGTGTCTTCAACCACCATCTCTCCTCTTCATTCACTAGTACAAGTAGCAAGTGACCTTTACTAGATATCTGACAAATTTTGCCACTTCCTATACACCCTAAGCCCAGAAGATCAAGTAGAAGATGTGGACGGATTTGAAGTTTTGAGCAGGATACCTGCCTCATTTCCTTTATCAAGTACGTCAGCTCAGTGCCAACCCACATTACTATCTCAAACAAAGTTACAAGCCAAGAACTAGTATTAGGCATTTTGGGAGAGTTGAAAACAGTATCGCTAGTCTCTGCACATCTCTATCTTGTTATCTTCTACTCTGTATTTTATATAGTCAAAAATGTAAATAATGTAAATAAATAATCTGTTTCGAGACCGAGGCTTGAATTTGGTTCAATGTTCTTAAGACAATATTCGCCCCGCAAAGATCCTTACGGTTGAATGACGATTTAGTCTCCTAGGATGCACACTGCAGGAACTTGACGAAACAACAAAGGTGATCTCTCTCTCTCTCTCTCTCTCTCTCTCTCTTGAACTAAATGCTTGAATGGGTGAATGATTTTGGATGAATTCAATGAAACACTCATAGGATTATCCTTTTATAAGGGATGAAGAGACAAATTGTTTGGAAGGGACATACCCTTTCGAACAGACACCTATTTACAAAAATTAATTAAAACACTAATTGATTTTCCAAGTCAATTTTTTATTCACTCCTCCAACATATTTTTCAAAAGTAATAACAACCATAAGCAGATTGTTTGTTGATCAAGAGATAAACTGAAACGGCAACAAAAACAAAAACAAAATCGCAAACGGAAATGCACATCTATAGAACAATACCCTTGCATTGTTAACAGAAGAAAGAATGCTATAGAATCGGAGTGTTCCTCCTGACTTCTGAAAACTTTAAAAAAAAGTTACACTATAACTTCTAGCAATTTCAAAAACTTAGAAAAGTTATAGCGTATCGACCCATTCTCAAGTGACATTCGAGTGTGATGGCGACGAAGAGGCAAGTGACCGAAACGAAGGATATCACGTTGCGAAAGCGAAATAGTTGAAGGTATTTAAGTGAAAATTAGACCCGCGGGTCTCTTTCTAAGAAGTAAGATGAGCACAGAAAAATTGGTTTCTCTCTTGCATAAACTAAACTGTCAAACAACCATAAAAGGAGTGGCGTTCACAGTTCATGCATTGCAGTAGCAGTAGTTGGAAAGGAAATAATGGCAAAAGAAAGTCAGCAGCAAGAAAAAGATTAGTAGAGGAAGGAAGAAGAAGAAACGCATGCATTTCACTACTTGACACACTTGTTTCCGTTGTCCGAAATATCAGTCAGGAGGGGGCAATGTGACACTCCTCTGCCCCCCCCCCCCCTATAAATTCTGATCTCCCTCTTGATCTCTAGTCAAGAACAATGTCGTTGCTCGTCGTGGAGGTCTCGGTAGTCGTCCTCTCTCTCCTCTCAGGCCATGCGCTCGGTGCGCTCCAACAGGGGTTCTACTCCAGTACATGTCCGAATGCCGAGCCTATCGTCAGCTCGGTCGTCAGGGAAGCGACTCGACGCAATCCCAGGACTCCTGCACTTCTCCTCAGGCTCCATTACCATGACTGCTTTGTCCAAGTATAGTACTTACTGATATATGACATATATTCGTTGGCCAGCTCTGTTCTTCTTGTACTAATGATCTCCTTTTTTCGGTTACTGGAGGGCTGCGATGGGTCAGTTCTGATCCAGGACCCGACGAAACAAGGCCTGGAAATTAGCTCGCCGAACCACGCCGGGGTCGGCGGCCTCGACGTGATAAATAACGCGAAGACGGAGCTGGAGAGGCGATGCCGAGGCGTAGTCTCCTGTGCAGACATTGTGGCACTCGCTGCTCGCGACGCGGTTGCTCTGGTACGCTTCACGCGCGCGCGCGCGCACACAGACACAACCTTAGATGTGTGCAGTTGGTTGTAGTTTCAGTACAGTTTTTTTCTGTTCAATTCAGAGCCAGGGACCGTTCTATCGAGTCCCCACGGGTCGAAGAGATGGTCGTGTTTCGAACGTCGCCGATGCTGCAAACATGCCTGATGTCCGCGACTCCGTACAAGTGCTGGAAGCTAAATTTGCCGAGAAGGGACTCTCCGAGAAGGATCTAGTTCTCCTTACTGGTGCGTATCTTTCTCTTTATAACCTTAGGAAGCGCGGACATATATTTGGACACACCAAAAATGGGTGTCGTATACGTATCATCGTGTCGTGTCTGTATCCATGCAGTATAGATATCTAGGGGTGAGTATTCGGTTTATTCGGTTCCAACCGAACCGAATAACCGAAAATCGAATTGGACCGAAACGGAATAAGCAAAACCGAAACCGAACCGAATTAAATCGGGTCGGTTTTCGGTTTATTCGATTTTTGGATTTATTTGTATTTTTTTGGTTTATATATATATATATATATATATATATATATATATATATATATATATATATATATATATATATATATATATATATATATTTTGTTTTTATATATATATATATATATATATATATATATATATATATATATATAAACTAAATTTTCTTATTCGGTTTTCGATTTTGGACCGAAATCGAAACCCAAAACCAAAACCAAAACCGAATAAGAAAATTAAGAATTTTCAAAACCGAACCGATTTTTTTTTAAAACCGGACCGAATCTCTTATTCGGTTCGGTTCGATTCGGTTCAAAACCGAATAATGCTCGCCCCTATAGATATCACAAAACTTCCACTGTTTTTTTCAGGTGCACATACTATCGGCACTGCTGCTTGCTTCTTCATCCAGCCGAGGCTGTACAACTTCCTACCAGGCGGGGGACCGGATCCACTCATAAGCCCGAAACTGTTACCGGAGCTCCAATCCGAATGCCCGAAGGGCGGGGACGTAAATGTCAGGGTGCCTCTCGATCACGGGAGTGAAAGGAAGTTCGACACCAAGATTCTGAAGAACATCCAGACTGGTTTTGGGGTCATAGAATCTGATGCCAAGCTCTACACGGATCCGTCGATGAAGGCGGCCATCGACTCGTACGTTGGGTCCCCCGGCTCGAAGTCTAGGTCTAACTTCGGATCGGACTTTGTCGAGGCGATCGTCAGGATGGGTCAGATTGAGGTGAAGACCGGACAGGAGGGAGAGGTCAGGAGAGTTTGCTCCCAGTTCAACTAAGATGCATGGTGTGTCCTAGCATCACATCTCTATAATTAGTCTACTATTGCTATGTGAATAATGTTTAAACGAAAATCTGCCATGGAACTTGTACTATTTGTGAAAATATTTAGCTACCTGCAAATGATTGTATGCGTTTAGCAAGAAGAATGGAAACAATACACTCAGAACATGATAACATCAAAAAGCTCACAAGAATTGTTCAAAATCAATCGGTTCACATTAGAGAAGGCATCAATGTAGAGAGCAACTACTGCATAAAATTGACAATAATGAGGCACTGAGAACTGCACATCCCTGTCTCTTCTTTCCATTGCATTTCCAGTAAATAATAGTTGGATAAGTAATTTCTAAATTTGAGCAGGTCATGGGTGGAAGTGTGCTCTGCGCAAATTAATTTACAACAGAGAATAACTACGACTGCTTACATTTTACACCTTTCAGAAAATATGGCAAGAACTCAGGTTCCTAATAGTTAAAAGCATTGGGAAAGAATGGTGCTGATTTACTTCAAAAATGAATCTTTCCTACAAGACTTTCTGACAATTCTTTGGATGACTCTTGATGCGATGGTGATACATCTTCACAGCGATACGAGAATCTCTTTGGATGACTCACGAGGCTATGCTGACATCTCATCTTCATAAAACAAGTGATGAATATGTATGAGATCGCAGCAACCTAGCCTTCAAGGTCAATAAGCAGCCTGGTTCAGACTAGAATTTCAGTGGAGAGGTGTATAACATTCTCATGAGGGTTGAGCCGAATCTTGTCAAAGCCATCAAGTAGGTATTGCATAAGCAACATCTGTAGCTTCAGGAATATGAGGTGATGGTTTTGAACCTCCCACATAAGTAAAATGCATATACCTTGAACCAAATTGCTCAAGCTGGAGATCTGTGATGGAACAAGAGCACGTCAGATGCAGCCTTTCAATTTTCTAAAAGAAATAAACAGAGTAAAAAAAAAAGCTTGAGCTCTAGGAGAAAGCAATTTAAATACTGTAATATTTCAACAGAAGTAGATACAACAAAAAAGCCTTCATCCCCAATTTTTGGTCGGTTATTTTTCTTTTTTCATTTTGAGCTAAACGATGGGCTCAAGGAGATCACGACCAAATTTTATTCACAATAAATTTAGCACTACTAACCATATCATAATTAGATAGAAATGGTCAAAGTTGGGAAGATTGAACCTGAAATGGAGGGAGTAGTCAAGATAGGCAATTGAGGGCAATTAGGAACATCCTTAGAGATATTTGCCTCTATAGTATTAGTTCTCCACAACTTTTAGTTGAGAACTGAATCTGGAATCTGGTCGGCTCTTTAAATCATTTCTTTCACTAAGTTTTGTTAACGGCTACAATATCAACAACTATCATATCCGTTGTTACATACTCAATCTAAGTTCGTTTAGACATATTTCCAGTTCTAGCAACTGCTTCGATTAACATTCTATCGTTTCTCCTAATAGGTGCATCAATTGATCTACATTGCACATGTCTAAACTACCTAAGACAATTCTCTCATCTTATCATCAATTGATGTCACCTCCAACTTCCCACGAATGGGCTCATTTCTTATTCTATTTTTCAAGTGTAGTGCCCCGCTCCTAATAGGGGGTACTGTGTGGGCTTGTGGCTTGACTAATCGGTCAGAATCAAATCATCATGGAAAAATTCTTTCACTATAGATTGATCGGAACAAAATGGATCGAGACATTTCCCCATCTACGGATTAGCTTGTTTGGAATTAAGTCCAAAATACAATAAATCGTGTCTTGGAAAATGAACCATATATAAGAGTTTCTTCCTCAAACCTTTTCGTTTTTCGCTGGATACTTTTCGTTGTTGGCTTTGTTAAATGTGTTTTCGTTGTTTTCGATAAATGATTTTCATTGTTTGCCTTCATCGATTTTCGCATTAATATCGAATTCTGAAAAAAAAAAAAAAAAAAAAAAGGAAGAAACAAAGAAGAGTACTGAAACTTTGTTCGTGCAAACGCAAGTGAACTCGTAGGCAAGGTTTAATCGACGCATAGAAATCTCTCTCTCAACAATTCTCCATCAATGAGTGACTTTGATATTCACGCCTTAACAAAAGAATCTCCTTTATATATTTGCCATGTCTCTACGATCAATAATACTTTAAGTCTTTAACAAAAGATGCAAGATAAAAGAGAATAATCGTATTAATGTTAGCATGTTATATAGAAATGTGGATCGTTATATTGTTGTTACAAATAAATGAATTGATGTCACATGTTGCTAAGGAAATACGTTTGACAGAAAAGTTATATTCTGAGCATTTATAATAAGATTAAGTTATGAAAAAGGTTTGGGACAGTTGAGTCATCAGTTGAGATAACTATGGATGCAGAAGTATAAAATTAGGAGCGATGGATCGAGGTATATCGAATACAAAATGAGAATGTGTTGCATAGTTTATTTCAAGTTTCCATTGTCACACCACGATTCGTAGAGTCATTTATTCACATATTTTATCTCTTGGAATCGATCGTCCTCGCTTGGGCGTGATGCTGTACAAGTCTGGTATGGCACTTGTACAAGACAAAGATGGTACATAATTGATTATCTTCAAATAGGAACACATCGCAGCGGCAGAAGCAGACAAATTGAAATTAACGAGGACATTCTTTCTTATCGAATGGGAACACATCATTTGATTTGTAACAGCGGAAATGAGAATATAACTTAAAGTCACAGAGAGATATAGAACTTTATTTTCTTTATTGATAATTGAAGAAGAGTACAAGACTTGTATTGAAGTACACTGCTTACAATACATCTCACTTACACTGAAAGTCAACTGAACAATGCTATAAAGCTTACATTTGATACTTGGATACATTGGATTACAATTCGATATACCGACTTGGCTTACAACTCATTGGTACAACTGATTTCACTGTTCCACACATTATGTCCTTTATAATCAGAAGACATCATCTTGTACAAGGAGAGCTTCTGTATGCCTAACAAATCTTCGATGTCGCGGGACCGATCAAGCCAATCTTCGTGTCAAGATATTCCAAGCACGTGCCCACAAAACGTGGGTCAGTACATCATCTATGTACTGGCGAGCAGAATCCAACCCACTCGCCTAAACCATCATATAGTGATCATTTTAGCAAACATTTATTAGAATGATCTTTCTATTCGGGACCTAGCATCAGTTTACAGTTTATGGACAATAATCATAGTGAAGCATGTAAACATATTCTTAGCAATATTCATGTAGACGTATCATTATAGCATTCTTGGTGTTATCATACAAAGACATCATTGAGACATCGTTAACATTAACATCTTAAACATGTTATGACAATTCTCACTTCAAGCATCACTTACCATATATGTTATGTTTGAACAATGTTTATAGCATACTGAATTCAACATGTTAAGCAGGTTCTCATATTGAAAGGCTACACACAGCATCATTTATTTGGCACGTTAAGCACGCAAGTTAAACCAACACATATATTGAGTATATCACATTTAAGTGATTTCTTACCTTTAGCCGATTCTCTGGCACCTGCATAAAAATACAGGATAATATGATATACTTACTTTGTCTGCACAAAACATTCGTTAGCATGCATCCTGACTACATGGTCGTTGGTGAAACTGCACCATAATGACTTTCCAACGGGTATTACGACGCACCATTCCATGGTAGGTTGCAAGCCTAGCCGAATGTCCCGTAATACCTCGTGCCACCATAGCACGACCAATGTTTCCTCCTGGGTCGAATCGGTCCCAGCGCCCCAGGTACCGTTCGAGAAAACTTACTCAGACTTGTACAAGTACGTCCATGACCATGCGAATGCGTGTCGACTCGATAAACACAAGTGCATGGTAAAACAACTGAAGGTAAGCAAAGCCAAGAGTTCAACATCTCATCTTAAATCCGAGCCTTGTTCAACGACTAGTCATTCCATCACTACCATCATTCCACTTGGTGATCTCCATGATACCAAGCCTCATCATTCCTCATTCCTCATTCATTGATTCATTACAACATTTCTCATAGCATTCCTCCCAACGAGAAACCAACAACATTTCATTCATTTCAAAGGAACAAGCAGCTTTTCATTCATTTCGTTGGGGCAATTATCATTCAGTTCATTGCTTGTACGAAAACAGGCAGCATCTCATTTCTTTACAACAGTTATACAGAGAGTACATAATTCAAGAGTCTCATTCAGTTAATTGTGTTAATAGCATAGCCAGTTCTTTCTCATGTATCCATCGCACCGCATCTCATTAATCAAGTATTTCATTTGTTTCAGCAGCATTAAACATAAGGGACATTGTTATCAATTCATTCTCAGACATCAAATCACATTAGCAGTTCAATGTTCATGTGTTGTACATTTCAATAATTCTCAGCATAAGCATCTCTATTATTCACCAACTAAAACATGGGACATTTAGGGACAATTCATAGTATTTCAATACTTCATTTTATTAAGCATGAAGGAGTAAGGAGGAGGAAGGACAGTTCCACTCACCTACATAAAAGGGTCTTCCTGTTTCGATTTCATACATTCCCACTAAGCGTAGCTCCACCAGCGAGCCACGTTCCAATATCCATTCCGTCTAGTCAGCTAAGAGAGACTGCAACAGTCTCAATTCTCCTGATCTCCAACCCAAGTCATAGTCCAATATTATGATCGCATCCAACAAACCAACCAAATGCCTTGTACAGAGCGGGACATTACATAATATACCACTCAGAAAAAGTTTCGTCCTCGAAACTTAAGAAAACATCTCATCCTACCAATTCACTTAGTCACAACAAGTTACTCATTCAGCTTCAACTCAATATTCAGTTCATCACTCGGCCATTCCGAAATAGCTACCCAACTGTACCACTTAATCCACTAACGATTCAATCCATCTTTCTCTTTTTTAAATACTTGCAACTTCTCATTGATTCCCCAACATTTTCTTGCATTTCTATCTTGGTCGCAATATATCACCTCGTTTGGGTCCATACACACATTTTAGGCGTCCCCAAAACATATACATTTCAGCCAAAGTCTGCGCTAGTGCGATAAACCCTTCCCATAATGTTATCTCAGTCGCAACCTATCACTTCGGCTGGATTCATACACATATTTTAGGCGTCCCCAAAGCATATGTACTTCAGCCAACTTCCATATTAGTGCGATTTGATAAGCCACGGTATAACTCTCTTTTTCCAAATCCGACTTAGCATCATTTCAATTGACTTATCACTTTATTCACTTTGTCGCAATCACTATCTTCCAGGCCATAACACTTAAAATCAGGAACAACTCGGGTAAGCTCTCTATCCAAGCATAATATTTCTAACATTCGGGCCAAGAGTCTAACTTAGAACCAACTATACTAAGAATTCACAACATGCAATCCTATTCCTTTCCAAATCCAACAATATTTCTCACCGAGGCAATTCATCTTTTCTAAAAGATACAATCCAACGTCACCCACTATCGATTACCCGAGTCAGGGTATAATTCTATGCAACGGTCAAGGTTAATCCAGCTACCCGACTATAGATACCGATCAAACATTCTCGTTATGAGCAGTCAATTCCATTTCATGGAATAATTCACTGCTCGACATGCACCACTCAAGTCTTACACTATGATTACACTTCCCACTTACGGTCGACATATAACTTAAAAAGGTCAAACATCTCTAAGGTACAAGCTGAAGCATACATCTCCTTAGGTCAATACTTATCACCACCATCTCTCGTTCAATGCCACCAGGTCATCTATTATTCGGTTAAGTCTCTAAGGTTAGCTATACTGACAGCTAAACCTAATCATTCAAGTGACTTCCCTAGAGTGGACGGCTACAGGGATCATGCTAGTTTCTTATTCTCAGGCCAACATGCAACCAACTATTCGAGACAACTCTACCCAAACCTATGGGATTCACAACTCAGTCTGAACAACTAATCGTCATTGTCGACTATGCCGACAATTGGTTATGTATCCCACGGTCGCGAGGGTCAAGTCTATCTATCTAGGGTCTTCCTCAAGAAAATAATTCCCACAGAGGCTCATTCTAGACTTACCCAACGATCGACTAAGATCGATCTATCAACATTACGGGCAATCCCAACCCAACATACGATTCTCATCGTTCTAATAATCCATCAAGTAAATTTGCAACGATTCAATTTCTATTCCAATTCCTTTATACCCACACGAACCCATAAGCTAAGGCTAACTATTCAAGGGTCATCAATTCCGATAGTCTTAACATAACTATGGAATCATACTATTCGGTCTGTATGACAAAGTCACACCACTAAGTCATAAGCCAGCAAACTATACCCCCAACCAACGGTCACATATACCAACATTATCCAACACGGTTGCAATTTCTCAATCCCATTCTTTTCATCAATCATCAAACTATCTTACGGGCATTCTTAAATCTCATGCAGCAAGGGTCGAGTAGTTTATCCCATTCAATCCGACAATTTATGTATCACTTAACCATCCTCTATGCAACACCAGTATTCAGAGTCACTACTCATTATTTTTGTGATACACTTCAAATCCTCTGCATACATGTAACGACTATCCTTTGGTGATCAAGATGGATTAACATCTATTACACCTTAGGGTCAAGGCACAGATTTCTAATATTCCTTTGGTCACCGACAACATTTCCAAAACTTTCAGCTTAGCAACCAACTTTGTATTAGCCACATATGATTTGCATCCAACCAATCGAAGTCAACATTCAGATATTCTAAGCCACAACATTCTTTAGCCAAATCCATTTACCCATAGCATACTGTCTTACTAGTCTGAGTCATCACTCGACTAAACAATTTCTAACCAACCCACCCGTTACAATTTCTAGAAATCTCGCTATCCGGCATAACATCACCGTCAAGGGACACTCGAGTCATCAAGCAACAATACATGACTCCCAGCTAAGTCTCGGCACTACCAAGTACCCACAGATAGTCTTATTGCTATCCTAGGGAAAGGGTCAACATACATCTCGTTCTGAGGTGGTAGAGGTAATATACCACTGAGAAACGAAACCATCCTTAAACAATACCAACTCAATATATTCCGGACATTCGCGATCTATAATGATCACAACACTTAGCCAACATCTCGGGGTCTCAATATCACAAGCCAACATTCTTAGGGTCTCGAAAGCACTAGCCAGCACACATGAGTCAACTCACCAGTTCCGTTGAACTCATCCATCAATATCCCATTCACAATTCTTTTTCAACGTCACATGCAATTCTCAACTTGTTACAACATACATAGCCACATTTCTTTATTCCCACAGTCCAAACAGCTTTCACAATATAGCATACTATGGCATCGAGTCATTGTTGGGTTATTTGTGTCCAAACCAACAACAATCATTCATTCAGGAGCATCATAATGTATATAGACTTATTGTTTGGAACATCCAGTGAGCAGTCAAGAGGGTCAACGAACTTTCAAACACAAACAACATAGGATGATTACCGAACAACAACAGCATAACCGCGGAAGCAGCCTTTGATTTAATCGTGGAAGCAACGTTGAGTGATAGCGGAAGCAACTTTGGTTAATTGTCGATGCAACTTTGATTTGAAACGAATCAAAGAAGAGACCAAGGACGTAAAGCCGTGCTCTGATACCAATTTGTCACACCCCGATTCGTAGAGTCATTTATTCACATATTTTATCTCTTGGAATCGATCGTCCTTGCTTGGGCGTGATGTCGTACAAGTCTGGTATGGCACTTGTACAAGACAAAGATGGTACATAATTGATTATCTTCAAATAGGAACACATCGCAACGGCAGAAGCAGACAAATTGAAATTAACGAGGACATTCTTTCTTATCGAATGGAAACACATCATTTAATTTGTAACAGCGAAAATGAGAAGATAACTTGCAGTCACAAAGAGATATAGAACTTTATTCTCTTTATTGATAATTGAAGAAGAGTACAAGACTTGTATTGAAGTACACTGCTTACAATACATCTCACTTACACTGAAAGCCAACTGAACAATGCTACAAAGCTTACATTTGATACTTGGATACATTGGCTTACAACTCGATATACCGACTTGGCTTACAACTCATTGGTACAACTGATTTCACTGTTCCACACATTATGTCCTTTATAAACAGAAGACATCCTCTTGTACAAGGAGAGCTTCTGTATGCCCAACAAATCTTCGATGCCGCGGGACCGATCAAGCCAATCTTCGTGTCAAGATATTCCAAGCACGAGCACCTGTCCACAAAACGTGGGTCAGTACATCATCTATGTACTGGCGAGCAGAATCCAACCCACTCGCCTAAACCATCATATAGTAATCATTTTAGCAAACATTTATTAGAATGATCTTTCTATTCGGGACCTAGCATCAGTTTACAGTTTATGGACAATAATCATAGTAAAGCATGTAAACATATTCTTAGCAATATTCATGTAGACGTATCATTATAGCATTCTTGGTGTTATCATGCAAAGACATCATTGAGGCATCGTTAACATTAACATCTTAAACATGTTATAACAATTCTCACTTCAAGCATCACTTAGCATATATGTTATGTTTAAGCAATGTTTATAGCAAAGTATCTTTCTAGCATACTGAATTCAACATGTTAAGCAGGTTCTCATATTGAAAGGCTACACACAGCATCATTTATTTGGCACGTTAAGCACGCAAGTTAAACCAACACATATATTAAGTATATCACATTTAAGTGATTTTTTACCGATAGCCGATTCCCTGGCACCTGCATAAAAATACAGGATAATATGATATACTTACTCTGTCTGCACAAAACATTCGTTAGCATGCATCCTGACTACATGGTCGTTGGTGAAACTGCACCATAATGACTTTTCAACGGGTATTACGACGCACCATTCCATGGTAGGTTGCAAGCCTAGCCGAATGTCCCGTAATACCTCGTGCTACCATAGCACGACCAATGTTTCCTCCCGGGTCGAATCGGTTCCAGCGCCCAGGTAACGTTCGAGAAAACTTACTCAGACTTGTACAAGTACGTCCATGACCATGCGAATGCGTGTCGACTCGATAAACACAAGTGCATGGTAAAACAACTGAAGGTAAGCAAAGCCAAGAGTTCAACATCTCATCTTAAATTCGAGCCGTGTTCAACGACTAATCATTCCATCACTACCATCATTCCACTTGGTGATTTCCATGATCCCAAGCCTCATCATTTCTCATTCATTGATTCATTGCAACATTTCTCATAGCATTCCTCCCAACGAGGAACCAACAACATTTCATTCATTTCAAAGGAACAAGCAGCTTTTCATTCATTTCGTTGGGACAATTATCATTCAATTCATTGTTTGTACGAAAACAGACAGCATCTCATTTCTTTACAACAGTTATACAGAGAGTACATGATTCAAGAGTCTCATTCAGTTAATTGTGTTAATAGCATAGCCAGTTCTTTCCCATGTATACATCGCACCGCATCTCATTAATCAAGTATTTCATTTGTTTCAGCAGCATTAAACATAAGGGACATTGTTATCAATTCACTCTCAGCCATCAAATCACATTAGCAGTTCAATGTTCATGTGTTGTACATTTCAATAATTCTCAGCATAAGCATCTCTATTATTCACCAACTAAAACATGGAACATTTAGGGACAATTCATAGCATTTCAATACTTTATTTTATTAAGAATGAAGGAGTAAGGAGGAGGAAGGACAGTTCCACTCACCTACATAAAAGGGTCTTCCTGTTTCGATTTTACACATTTCCACTAAGCGTAGCTCCACCAGCGAGCCACGTTCCAATATCCATTCCGTCTAGTCAGCTAAGAGAGACTGCAACAGTCTCAATTCTCCTGATCTCCAACCCAAGTCATAGTCCAACATTCTGATCGCATCCAACAAGCCAACCAAATGCCTTGTACAGAGCGGGACATTACATCCATGATATATTTCCATAGCTAAGTTGTATATGCATACATGGTCATGGACAACTTGTGGACAATATTTTGTTTCCTCAAACGGTATTCGTAGTTACGGAACCGATTCGGCCAAGGAGGAATAGGGATAATTGGTGTTGATGTACAACACACAAGGATTGCGTGAGGCTAGCTACTTGCACGGGAAAGGACGTCGTAATTCGCAATGGATAGTCCATGATAGTGTGCTCACTAGTGACCTTCATATAGACATGTTGTATCACTAATGATGTGTTTTGCAAGAAAGTATATCATAATCCTTGTTTTGCAGGGAAGGACAATCAGTTATGGATAAAAATCACCTTGTGGTGATATATTATGCTTTACATTTCTCTTTTTATAAATTATTAACTGACCCTAGAAAAGTTAAAAATATCACATATTAATATTGTATGCTTTCACGTAAATATTATGTTGATTTGGATGAGTCAAATTGACGCTGCTCACTAGTGCATTTCCTATTGACCCACGTCTCTACAGGTGCCAGAAATCAATTATACGATCAAAGACACTAGATGTTCGTCCAACACAATCGAAGTTCGGTGTTTGAAGCTTTTCAGTTCAATTAGAAGATTGAGTTGAAGGTCTTGTTTTACTTTATTTTTAATAACAGTTATGATGTATGGCACAATGTATCTCATTTTTAGTTGCAAAGTAGTAAGCCAATTTGGTTCATTTCCACTCAGTTATTTGAGAGCCTATGTTTCCACTATAAATTATCAATAAATAGTTATTTCTTATATATCATACTGTGATTCAATTTCTCTGTTTATCCGTTGTAAATTCTACAAAAAGAACTATTTTGCATAATGTACACGAACACGCCTTGTACAAATACAACTTAGGCTTGTACGGCAATGTCCAGTGACGACTAATCGAATCGATGGAATCAAAATGTGACATCAAGTATTGTCACTCATCCATCTTTTAGCATTCTCATTTCAGCAACACTCATTTAGTGGACATGTTTTAACTGCCCAACACTGATAAAGCATGGCAGGTCTTATAACTACCCTATAGAAATTTATTTCCAACTTGTGAATGCAGAAATATATATCCCATCATTACCAACTGCCTTGGCAAGTAACCTTCAAAAGAAAAAATGCTTTCACAATATTCGATTCTTGGAAATAAACAGGTATTTTCAAAAGTTCACATTCAGCATGTGTAGCAAGTAGCAACTGAAATAGTAGCACAATTCATCAGCTTGTCATGCAAATGATGGATTTATTTACTTTCAGAAAGGATCTAGAATATTTCCCTGTTAAAAAGCATCCACTTAACCAGAAGAAAGGAAAGCATTAAACAAGAATGTATAGAATATATGACAACCTTTATAGCAAGTAGTCAGCCATCAGTAGTTGTGGTTTCTCAGTGTCTTCTTCAGTCTGCATAGAAACTTCATCTTTGATGTCCTGTATCCTTTTGTCCCAAATACCATCAATTAACTTCCACGTTTCGTCACTGATGATCTGTGTCTGTGACAACAAAAGCATTATACAAGTCAGCTATAGAAGTAAAATTAACTTCTACTTCATAAATAATCACCAATAGTGATGGCAATATATACCTCCAAAGGTCTAGGGGCACCAAATGTACAATATCCAGCATTTCCTGGTGCAAAAGTAATCCTCCCAGGAAGAGATACACCATGAATTCCCCATCTTCCCGCATAAATTAGTGCTCCATGCTCATCAACCGGATGCACTTCTGGCTGAGACCATTAGAAAACAAAGAAAATGAATGTCAAAAAGGAGCAGAAAAGAGATCTCTTCATTCGCCCACTTCATTCATCTCTTACTGTCACTAACAAGAACCTCTCCGTTTGTAGAGTGAAAGTTCAAGGGAAGCATGTCATTAGAACTGGACAATACAGCCGTTGCTGACCAGCTAGACATATTAAACAGAATACACAACTATTATACAAATGGATGTGTTTCAAGCATTCAGCTGCTTAAGAATGGGGAGTGTATAGATCCACTGGATGACTAGGAATTAAGTTCAGCCACCTCAACTTTTCCCAATAAACTGGTTTAGAAAAACTTCTGCTGAAAGCTTACTAAATCATTTTTGCCAAACAGTGATCTCAGATGTAAGTCCAGTTGATGCATCAACATGTTTACAAATTGACTCTGACCATAACTTTTGAAAAAGAAAGTCTTCATCAAATTGTTGTAACCTAATGAACGTCGAAACAATTTATAAGACATTAACAAGTATGAACATAAGTCCCTGCCATATGATCTACTTTCTATTTATATAGAACTCTCCATTCTTCAATACCAATATAAGGCTTCCATGTAGGGCTGGCGATTTTGCCCTGGTACCCTCTACCCTAGCCGGGTACCCTGTACCCTCAGGTGCCCACGGGTACCCTCTACCCTAGAAGGGCAAGCCCTACATTTACCCTCTTGGAATTAGGGTAGGGTAAGGGTTTTATTCTGTTACCCTAGTGCAATTACCCGAGTACCCGTCCTACCCTCTATTCTGTAACCCTACCCTGAACCCTACCCTACCCTGAATCACTACCCTACCCACTACCCTGTAAATCTGTGCTTTGTAATTTTGTATAGTCCCACACTCCCACTGTAGTTACTACTACATACTTGTATAGTCCCACACTCCCTCAGCCCTGTAACCCTACCCTGAACCCTACCCTACCCTACCCTGAATTACTACTACATATTTGTAGTTTTTAGTAATTAGTTAGTACTTAGGATTAGGAGAACTACATAGTGCTTGATCCTAAGGAGTCAGGTCTAGCCCCCTCCTTGGGTATGTAGGCAACCCAGGTTCCACTATATAACTGGGTTCAGCGCCTTTAGTAAAAAAAAATATTCTCCCTATTATTTCTTGTTAAGTTGTTATGATTTTTGAATGTTGTAAAAATCTTAAGTATCAAGGTATTTACTAGCAAAAAAAATGATTTTCAAAGTTAAAAAAATTGAAATGTCAAGGGTAATACCCTTACCCTCCCTACCCTGACCCTCAGCTACCCTGTGAGGGTAAAGGGCAAGGACGGGTAATGGGTATTGGTTTTTTGGAAGAGGGCTACCCTACCCTACCCTCATGACTCCCCTAGGGTATCAAAAAAATGTCAATACCCTATCCTGCCCTGCCCTCTTCCTGCCCTTACCCTACCCTACCCTACCCATCGCCACCCCTACTTCCATGTACATGTGTTAGTAATGACTTGTTCCCCTCTTGTTTGGTCATTTATGATTAGTTTTCTTTGGAATTTTGTTTACTTGATAACCAAGTCTTTTGGCCTATAAATAATGATGTATTGAGACTCGATGAAAATTTCTGGATGAAATAATGACATTTTTTATTTGCCTAGAAGAGGGCCTGAGCTGTCCACGTCTTCTTTGCTGATAATCTTGCTTTGTTTGGCGATAGGCAACGCATTGCAAGCAAATAGAGCAGAGAGCTTACCGTTTCGTTTGTTTCTATTAGATAACTACCTCCCAGGCTCATATTATGATGTCTTGTCTAGATCGATTTTGCAAAATGTCAAGACAAAGTGAGTTTGACTTTACTTTTTTGCAAGGTTTGCAGTATCGGAATCGGACCCTTTCTATGAGTATCGGGATCGGCGGTATTGGCAGTTTCGGGTCAGAGTATCGAATTTTTTTGGTATCGGAAAACAAATAGTTATTAATATACTATTAAAATTTTAGAAAAAATATTTTATACATCTAGGCATAATTTGAAGTATTGTATGTGTTCTTTCTTAATACTTTTGAAATTGAATGAAATAAGAGTCACCCTTACTTATTGGTTTGCCTACGATAAATAAATTCTCTTTATTCACATGCTTTTACAACCTTACTATGCTTTTGTACATTTGTTGATGGTCTTTTTCATTCAATTTTTTCTACCAAATTAACTGGGAAAAAGATCCCCAACATTGGTATCGATCAGTATCGTTAGCGATCGGTATCAGATAGGAACATGCCAAAACTTATCGATATCAGCCGTATCGGATCGATATGGGCCATACTACAAACTATGCTTTTTTTTGCTCCCATCGGGTCACTAGAGAAATGGTGATTGTGTTGCACATTGCTAGTGGTATTCCGTTGACCTCAAATTTAGGAAAATACTTGGGAATTCTATTGATTCATGGAAGGACTACCAAGCAAACATGCTTTTATATTCTATAGAATGTACTACGAAGGCTTGTTGCTCTGAAGGTTGACAAACTTGCTTTGGTAGGCCGGCGTACACTTGCTAAGTCGGTAATTTCAGCAATGCCGGTTTACTCTAGCAGACTATTAAGCTCCATGTTGTCGTTGTTGACAAAGTTGATATGGTTGTCCGAAACTTTATTTAGGGTAAGCTCAAGGAAAAAATGTGCTTTGCACTATTTACGTTGGAAGACTCTGTCTAGAGAAAAAATTGGGAGATTAAGCCCAAAATATTCAATATTGATGAATGGCGCATTATTGGACAAATGGGCATGGCGAATCTTGGGAACATATAAGGGCATTTGGAAAGATATGTTGCTTAGTAAATATGTTCGAGACCAAAGTTTAAGAGGTGAAAACTAAAGCTCAAAAATCTTCTACCTAGAAAGGTATGTGAAACTCTCTTGACAAGCTTAATACCAATTTTGCTTGGAAGTTGGGTCACTTGGGTGATGGAGGGAGTATTTGTTTCTGGATCGATACTTGGCTTATTGAAAAACCTTTGTAGAATTGGAATAATGGGATAAGTTTATTATTGATGAGTTACATATATATAGGAGAGGCTGACCCTTCTCACTATTATTCTATCCGATGTGGGACTAAAGCCCAATACTACTAATATTATTACTAATACTTAACATTGTCACGTCCCGATTCCGTCGAATCGATAATCATTCCGTCGAATCGATAATCGTCCCCCTGGCGTGATGCCGTGCGAATCTAATTTGCGATCACACAAGGCTTAGACATAAGGTAATCCGAGATACGAGATCTAAGAGAGTACGCAGACAAATTGATTCACACAATAAGTAAAGGAAACTTGAATTTTATTGATAATGAACATCTTTTACAGACTCCGATACAAGACTCATTGCCGCGCGGGCTACAACATGACTCGATTACAAAAGAGTGTCGATGAGATAGCCGTTCCATACATTGCACACATCCCTCAATATACACAAAGTACTCCAGTGACCTGGATGGGAGGGACGTTGAGTCATCTTTCTTGTACTGTCGAGAGCCTTCAAAAGTGGAGTCGCAGAGAAAGTCTTCGACGCACGGCCGAAGCTTCAAAATCACGAACGCCGCCGAGCTAGCTGGCGCGTCCTTCCTGGTTCGCGGGACCTGCAAAGAGCGAGGATCAGCACGAAACACATGTACTGGCGAATGGCTAATTAAATCCAAGCTCAGCATTTGATTCAAAAAGTTTCGTAAACATGTTAGCTAGCTATTTCAATGATCTTTCTAACCATCCTATTCGATTTGCATGTTAACATGTTTTGAGGCAAGCATATGAAACTGTATATCATTAAGCAACTATCGTATTCATCCCGTGTCCCGTGCACCTGTTAAGCAGTGAAAGGGTATTCAGGCCACTGGCAATGTCAAGCCATTTCGGACTATAGCATTGGTTAGACGACGCCCCTTTCGCGTCGGGTAGCGAGCCCTGTGCGAAAGTGCCCGCATAACTCGCGCCGATGAAGGGTTGGCGCTACTACACTCGTTCCTCCCGGGCCGAATCGGTCCCTTGGCCTAGGCAACCGTTCGAGGAAACTTCACCTTGTCGACAAGTTGTCCAATGACCGTTTTCTTTTAGACTTAGTCGATTTTGCTTTCTTAGCCGTATCGTTGCGATAAACGTTAATCGATTCATTCATTGTTTTGCATAGGCTAAGTGGATTTGTATAAGAAAACACGTTTTCCGTTTTCAAAACCGGCGGTTTGATAGCAAGTGTTTCGTGAAGAATCGTGCCACGATTTCTTTGATTCTACACTATTATGACAAGCATTCATTTACTTCACATATTGAGTTTTGAAGTAGAGGGACGAGACGAAGGAGGTCAGCCACTCGCCTTGGGCTTGCTTCAAGCGAGCGACCGGTTGGCTGCGTTGTCGTCGCCTACGCGATCACCTGCAATCGCATAAGCAACTGATTAGAACACTGTGTATTTCAAGGAATTTCGATATGAATGCGAGCTCGAAAACGCGTCACGAAAACCCATCGAAAACATTCACGAAAAGCGCATTCACGAAAACGAAAGCCAAAGCCAAATCAAGTGCGGCATGAAAACCAGAGCAACGGGAGGTCTCTCCCGACTCAGCCGCAGAGCCAATCCTCGAGGCGCAACCCGCTGAATATGGGACTTGGTTCCGAATAAGCCATTCCGTAACGTGGAATGGATCTTAATTCAACCGTTCCCGTTCGATCGATTCCGACCTATCGGTCCCGACCGAATCGATAGCGACAGTGTTCCTTTCTCGTGCACCCCGTGGACGGACACGGGGCACGATGTAGGGACGGGGCACTACACCATAACCAACTAATAAAAAATTTCGTCCTCGAAACTTAGAGATGGAACCTACCTCTACGAGAACAATGAAGGAAATTTCTCCTTCATCTCCGATTCAAGCTCCCACGTCGACTCTTCGACCGAGTGGTTCTTCCAGAGGACGCGGACGAGAGGGATCGTTCGATTGCGCAGCAACTTATCCTTGCGTTCTAAGATTTGAATTGGTTCCTCAACGTAGGATAAGTCTGACTTTAGCTCCAGCTGGCCAAAATCTACCACGTGGCTAGGGTCGTACACATAGTTCCACAGCTGGGAGACGTGGAAGACGTTGTGTACACCTTCAAGCGCCGGCGGTATGGCAATTTTATAGGCCACTGGGGCGACCCGCTCGAGTATTTCGAACGGCCCAACGAATCTCGAACTCAATTTTCCCTTCGAACCGAGTAACTCCCCGCATGGGCGACACCAAGGTTGTAAAAGGCGCTAGGCGGTAGGCGGGCGGCCACCTACCGCCTAGCGCCTAGGCCGCCTAGGCGGGGCCTAGGCGGCCTTCTAATATTAGGCGGTTACCGCAAAAAACATAAAAATTTAAATATGCTAAAGTGAAAATTATACTCCAAATTTAAAGTTTCTCATAATAAGTAAACAAAGTCAAATTCATAGTTCAAGACAACATAGACAAGACTACAAGTTCAAACATAATTCAAGTAGCTAACAATATTATAGCAACAAAATAAGAATATCTCCTCTCTTTCTTCTAAGTGTCCGTCGGCATGGATCCCACTTCTTCATTTCCATAATCAACAAAAGCCATAGAAGGACCATCAGATTCACACTCAATGTCCTCATCTCCTTCATCTTCGGTTTCTGATTCAACTTGTTCTGGCACGACATTTCTGCTACTTCTTCTAGGTTGTAAGTAGTCGTCCGCACCCGATGCTTGTCCAACCATTGCCCAAGTAAGTCCCTCATGTGGTCCACTATCATCTTCATCATCATCTCCACCCTCTACAACCCATCCTTGAGTATGGATTGGCTCACTAGAATGTAGTACATCATCTGTCACTTCTCTTTTCTTCTTGTTTATAAGTTTTGCATTAAATTACACATAGACTAGATTGTTCAACCTTTCCACATCTAGCCTATTTCTCTTCTTTGTATGTATCTACATAAAAAAAATATAAACTACAAAGTTAGATATTGCAAGGAAAGATCTAGTTGTTAAAGAACTAATTATAATTATATTAAACTTACCCCTTCAAAGGTGCTCCAATTTCTCTCACATCCGGAAGAACTAGTTGTTAAAGCTAGAATTCTTTTTGCAATTTTCAACAAGTTGGGAGTAGACCCTCCATAGTTTGACCACCAAAGTACTATTGATCAAAGTAAATTAGTAGCAAATAAAATTTCAATGAAACTTAAGACAAACATTTTTTAAATAATTATACCTGGATTATACTTGTCATCATTATTTGTACATCCTTTTAGTGCTAAGGCTCTTCCAAATGAACCCTCTCTCATCTTGTATCTTCCTAGCTCCTCATTCATGATTCGATCTTGCATGTCCAAATCGTCGGAGAAGAAAGTCTCAACACATTGTATAAGACCATCATTAAGTGTTGGATCATCAAAGCTACTAGTATCCTTATATGCATAATAAGGATTTAGTAAGTAACCCGCCAAATGCAAGGGGCTATCAAGACGGCCGGTGGCTTTTGAATCGATGATTTCAATGATTGGCCTATAGCTCATCTCATTGTTTTGAAACACAATCTTTACTTGTTCTCTTACTTGCTTGAGCTCCCCGTAAATAAAACCCATTGATGGCTTCTTATCTCCATCGGTCAATCTAAGTAACTTGACTAATGGAGCAAACAATCGCAAGCATAGTGCTACACCCGACCAAAAGCTTGCACTTACCACAATGGCATAGGCTTTCTTTCCTTTTGCGGTACCATGACACAATTTGCTTGATTCCCAATCAGAAGAACCCACCATTGCATGAAATTGATGCTTCTTCTCAAACATACTTTGCAAAGTCAAGAATGCCGTTGCAAATCTAGTCACACCCGGTCTCACAATGTCACGTCTTTTTGTATATTTTCTCATCATAGCCAATGTCCTATGATGAGAATAAATGAACACTGTGAATGCCTTTGCTTTCTCGATCACATCTCTGAACTTCGGAATTTTAGCAATCCCTTCAAGCATAAGATCTATTGTGTGAGTGGCACACGAGGTCCAGAAAATAGTAGGCCTCTTCTCCTTCAATAACTTGGCGGCCGCCATGTTGTTCGACGCATTATCCGTCACCACTTGAACTACACTTTTGGGCCCAATTTCTTCAATGCACTTATCAACATAATGGAATATATATTCTCCAGTGTGTGCATCTATTGAAGCTTCTTGTGAAGAATGAAAACTTGTACCTTAAGCAAAAAATATATGAATTTTACCATTAAGCAAAAAATATATGAATTTTACCATTAAGCAAAAAATATATGAATTGTATTGAATCATACCTTCAATACAATTGACGCACATGTTCATGATACTCCTCCTCTTACGGTCGGTCCAAGCGTCGGTCATAACTGAACAACCACTTTTAGTCCACTCTTCTTCATGCTTCTTGAGTGACTCTCTAGTTTTCTCCATCTCTTTCTTCAAAAGTGGTTCCCTCAACATATATTGGCTTGGCTTCCGATAACCTGGACCGAATTGACCAACCGCTTCAATAAACCGATCAAAACTATCAAGGGTAATAGCATGGAAAGGTATGCCGGCCTCATACACCCACTTAGCCAAATATTGATGCACAGCTTCCGTCTTTTCTTTAAATAATGCCTCATTTATATTTTGCTGTCTTAGCCTCTTTGCCGGATTTGCCCCACTATCGGGATTGATGGATGTAGCCCATTTGTCCATAGCTCCAAGAAAATGTGGTCTTTTTCTTGATCCCACAATTTCAATTTCTTCTTCATCTTGATCTTCAATTTGTACCTCTTCCCTTATGCTTTCTTCTTGTTTTCTCTTCTCCTTCTTCTTGACTTTGCTAGCTTCAATAGCCGCCTTGCATTTATCTTGATCTTCTTTCGTAGATCTCGGGCATGAAGCCACATTTCCTTTAATATGACCTATATGTTGTTTGATCCTATAAATCCCTCCAGAACAAATTTTGCCACATAACTTGCATTTTAATTTGTCTAGATTTGCAGGATCAACCAATGCACCGTACTCCCATCCAATATCAGTAGAGGAACGCCGAAGCACCGACGAACTTGAAACGTTGACATTGTCAGAGGATGCCGTATTAGATCCACTTCCAGACATTTTTCTATTTCACGCAATAAAAATATGTTACTGTGGAGGGATTAGAAAAAAAAAGGAAAAGAGAGAAAGATGTGTGTGCAGCACTATGTTACTTTCGGTTTCAAAACATTTAACATTTTTTTTATAAGTTGCATGTATGTGTGCAGCACCAGCACTATGCTACTGTGGAGACATTTAACATTTCCTTTTTTTCGGTTTCCATGTGTGTGCAGCACTGCAGCACTATGCTACTGTGGACAGATTAGAAAAAAAAAGGGGGCGGCTTCACAGTGAACAGCAGCATTAAAAAGAGAGAAAGAGAAAGAAAGAAAAAGGAAAAGAAAAAAAAAATGGGTCTCCTTCAAAAGTTACAGAGAAGGAGAGAAAGAAAGAAAAAATAAATCCGGTTCTCCTTCTTCCTCTGGAGAGTGAGAAGAAGAAGAAAAGAAAAACGAAAAGATGAAGAGTGAGAAGAAGAAGAGAAGAGAAGATGAAGATTGAGAAGGTGAGAACCCTAACCTTCCTCCTGCTGTTTCTCCTTCTTCCTCTGCTTCTTCTTCTTCCTCTCTTCTTTTAGGTTTTTTTTTTTTGGTTGCTGCTGCTGAATTTTCGTTGATTGCTGCTGCTTTCTCTTCTTCTGCTGATTTTTCTTCTTCTCCACTATCGGGTTTCGGGTTTCGGGCGGGCCTGCACTTAAAAAAAAAAAAATTTCCAAAAAAATTTGAAACCGCCTAGGCGGCCGCCCCCCGCCACGAGGACGTCCGCCTAGGCGTCCGCCCCACCGCCTCGGGCGCCTAGGCGGCCGCCTAAGCCCGCCTTTCTTCCTGGCCCGCCTGGGGACCGCTTCCGGCCCAGAGTTGGGCGCCACCGCGCCGCCCAGCGCCTAGGCGCCGCCTAATCCCGCTTTTTAGAACACTGGGCGACACTTTGAGAAATACGTGATCGCCTACTTGAAACTCGAGGGGGCGACGATGAACGTCCACATAGCTTTTCTGACGACTCTGCGCGGTCTTTAATCTTTCCCGAATGAGCCGAATCTTCTGCACGGTCGGTTCAACCAGTTCCGGAATCTGCCGCTCTCCGACTTCGTCCCAGCAAATGGGTGATCGGCACTTGCGTCCGTACAAGGCTTCATACGGCGCCATTTGAATGCTGGATTGATAGCTATTGTTGTATGCAAATTCGGCCAGAGGTAGATGATTGTCCCAGCTTGATTTGAAATCAATTGCGCAGAGTCGAAGCATGTCTTCGAGAATCTGATTGACGCGCTCCGTTTGGCCGTCGGTCTGAGGATGGTAAGCTGAGCTGAACTGCAACTTGGTACCCAGCGCCGACTGAAGGCTACTCCAGAATCGCGACATGATCCGTGAATCCCGATCAGAGACGATGGATACTGGAACTCCGTGCAGCCGTACTATCTCATCAAGATATATCTGCGCCAGACGATCAACGCTCCAAGTAACTTTGATGGCAATAAAATGCGCTGACTTGGTTAGTCGATCGATGATGACCCAGATAGCATCATTTTCCCGCGGTGTCTTCGGCAGACCAACAATGAAATCCATGCACACGTGCTGCCACTTCCATTCTGGAATCGCCAGATTCTGCATCTCCCCGTCCGGTCTCTGGTGCTCAGCTTTCACCTGCTGACAGGCCATGCATTGCGACACGAAGAGTGCCACATCTCTTTTCATCTCGTGCCACCAGAAGTTTGTGCGGAGGTCCTTGTACATCTTCGTGCTACCGGGATGCAAAGTGTATTTCGCATAGTGCGTCTCCGACAGTATCTCCTTTCTGAGTTCTAAATCGTCCGGAACGCATAGCCTACCCTTCAATCGAAGTACGCCGGTTTCGTCTTCCGCAAAGTCGGTCGTCCTGCCCGTCGAGATTAGCTCTCGCACTTTCTTCAGGTATGGATCGTCCGTTTGAGCGGTCTTGATCTTATCAAGCAAGCTCGGCTCTAACTGCAACTTTGCCAACTGCACATTCCGGAATCTAACTCGGAGCTCGATGCCCATCTCTTCTAGGTCACGTAGCAGTCTGGGGTCGATGGATAACGAGGCAATGTACTTCCGACTCAGAGCGTCCGCCACAACATTTCCCTTTTCCGGCGTATAGTCGATAGTCAAGTCGTAATCTTTGATTAGTTCCAGCCAACGCCTTTGTCGTAAGTTCAGCTCCTTCTGCGTGAATAGATACTTGAGGCTCTTGTGATCGGTATAGATCGTGCACGCCACGCCATAGAGATAGTAGCGCCAAAATTTCAACGCGAACACAATCGCCGCTAACTCCAGGTCATGCGTGGGATAGTTCTTCTCGTGCGGCTTTAGCTGTCGGGAAGCAAAAGATATCACCTTGTTCCGCTGCATCAGCACACACCCCAAGTCCTGACCGGACGCGTCGCTGAATATCTGGAAACCCTTAGTCCCTTCTGGAAGTGCAAGTATCGGGGCCGAGACGAGCCGTTGCTTCAACTCTTGGAATGCAGCTTCGCAGTCGTCTGACCATTCAAATGCAACTCCTTTCTGGGTGAGGCGAGTCAGAGGCAATGTGATCTTCGCGAAGTCTTTCACGAAGCGTCGGTAGTATCCCGCTAGGCCAAGGAAACTTCGAATCTCGCCGACGGACGCTGGCCGTTTCCAATCGACAACGGCTTCAACTTTCTTTGGGTCGACCGCAATGCCTTCAGCAGAAATGATGTGTCCGAGGAATGAGACGCTGCTAAGCCAAAATTCACATTTGCTTCGCTTCGCGTATAGTTGATTTTCTCGAAGGGTCTGAAGCACGGTCCGCAGATGCTCAGTGTGCTGTTGCCTATTCTTCGAGTAGACGAGTATATCGTCGATAAAGACTATTACGAACTTGTCGAGGAATGGTCGGAACACCCGATTCATTAAATCCATGAAAACGGCAGGGGCATTCGTTAGGCCGAACGGCATTACCAGGAACTCGTAATGGCCGTATCGAGTGCGGAAGGCAGACTTCGGCACATCGTCCGGCTTGATTTTGAGTTGATGGTAACCCGAACGCAGATCAATTTTAGAGAACACCGTGGCTCATTGAAGCTGATCAAACAGATCGTCTATGCGGGACAGGGGATATTTGTTCCGGACGGTGGCTTTATTCAGCTCGCGGTAGTCGATACAAAGACGCATAGAGCCGTCCTTCTTCTTGACAAACAGCACGGGCGCTCCCCAGGGCGAGACGCTGGGTCGGATGAATCCCTTGTCGAGCAATTCTTGTAACTGCACCTTGAGTTCTTTAAGCTCTGTAGGGGCCATTCTGTACGGGGCTTTCGAGATCGGTCGAGTGTCGGGGAAGGTATCGATAGTGAACTCAATCTCTCGATCAGGCGGCATGCCGGGCAGCTCGTCCGGAAACACATCGGGGAATTCTGCCACAACGTCGGTTTGACCCGCGTTTGCACCATCCTGTCGCATGTCTCGAACGGAAGCTAGATAGCCTTCGCACCCGGAATGCAGCATCCGTCAAGCAGATATTGCGGAGATCACCATGCAGGTCGGCGACGCCTCACCACACGAGTAGCAGAATTCAGGCACTCCAGGTATGCGGAATGTGACCTTCTTTTCAGCGCAGTCTATGGTTGCGTTGCACGGACCGAGCCAATCCATCCCCAGAATGATATCGTAGTCCTTAATATTTAGGACTATCGCATCGAGACTGACCTTTTGACCACCTATACAGATGATTCCGTCTCCGCAGACTAAATTTGCAAGTAGTGGCATGCCCGACGGTACATTAACAGTGAGGTCGAGGCCCAGTGGTGTCAAGGTAAATTTGTGCTCGACGGCAAAGTCCGCCGATATAAAACTATGCGTGGCACCTGAATCAAACAATATACGAGCAGGTTTATTATTGAATTGCAGTATACCTGTCACGACTGTATCAGATGCAAACGCTTCGTCCCGAGTCATGGCGTAGACGCGGCCCTGAGCATTGGGGCGACGGTCTTGGCCATTCTGTTGTGCGGTCGGTGGAGCCCGAGGTGCTTGGCCTCGGTTTTGTTGATGTTGCGGGGGGCGCTGGTTCGACGTAGCTTCCGGGCAGTCCCTTACGAGGTGATCTCTTTTGCCGCACGCGAAACATACTCTGTGCTTAAGTCGGCACTCAGTATCCAGGTGCCCGTCCTTGTGGCAGAAATTGCAGACCATTCGTTCCTTCGCCTAGTTGCCGCGATATTGACGCTTATGTGCGTTGTTGCCTCCCGCATTACTATGGCGTTTGTTATTAAGGTGAACAGCGCCGGTAGTAGTAGGAGGATACTCGGACTCCAGGCGGATGGCGTGGTTGAGTGCCTCGTCCACAGTTTTGTATTCCGGCACCGAGACATGAGCACGGATAGTGGAACGCAGGCCCACTACAAATCGTTTTGCTCGACTTGCAGTGGTAGGTAAATAGTCTCCAGCAAACTTGGTCAGTTTGTTGAATTTGGCCGCATATTGTCGTACAGTCATATTCCCTTGCGTCAACTGCATAAACTCGTTTTCTTTTTCCTGTCGCACGGCTGCAGAAAGATATTCGTTCTCGAACGCATTTCTGAATGTCGCCCATGAGATCGCCGCCGTCTCGTCTTCACGTCGAATAGCCCGCTTCTGCACAGCCCACCAATCGTGCGCGTTCATTCGACGTAAAAGTTGAGCACACGCGACTTTCTTCGAGTCCTCGACACCCAGCAGCTCGAACTTGTCTTCCAGCTCCTCCAACCAGTCGATCGCCACGGAGGGATCTTCTGTGCCGTTGAAGGAAGTGCGGCAGCTTTTCGTGAATTTTGACACGTCGAAGTTAGAACTTCTCGGTGCTGCAGGTGAGAGCACGGGCGCCTCAGGTTCGGCTTCATTGGATCGAACCGCAGGCTGGGTTACGGCAGACGTCATCGTTGAATTGTTGTTGTTGTCCACGACCGACTGTACGATCTGCTGGAGGGTATTCAGCTGCTGCTGCTGCTGCTGCTTGAATTGAGCCTCGAACCGATTCTCAAATTGAGTTTGACGAGCCTCCGCTTGCTGACGATGGAGCTCGTTTTGATGTTGCTGCATTTCAAGCATCTGCAGCATACGTTGCATCGGGTCGCCGGAAGGTCCGGCTACAGTAGGCGTCATTCCCATTGGGTTGACGGAATGCTCGGGTCTAGAAGCACTCGAGCCGCTAGAAGCGCTCGTCTCGTCTTCCGCCTGAGCTCCCGTAACTGCAGGAAAAAAGGAAAGGCAACTCTCGTTAGTTTCCGAAAATGTCCTGGGTTCAGCGTATGGAACAACTCTTCTCATCGACACGAGGTCAACGGTTGGAGACTAGAACTCGACACTAGAGGCCAAGGACGTAAAGTCGTGCTCTGATACCATTATGTCACGCCCCGATTCCGTCGAATCGATAATCGTCCCCCGGGCGTGATGCCGTGCGAACCTAATTTGCGATCGCACAAGGCCTAGACATAAGGTAATCCGAGACACGAGATCTAAGAGAGTACGCAGACAAATTGATTCACACAATAAGTAAAGAAAACTTGAATTTTATTGATAATGAACATCTTTTACAGACTCCGATACAAGACTCATTGCCGCGCGGGCTACAACATGACTCGATTACAAAAGAGTGCCGATGAGATAGTCGTTCCATACATTGCACACATCCCTCAATATACACAAAGTACTCCAGTGACCTGGATGGGAGGGACGCTGAGTCATCTTTCTTGTACTGTCGAGAGCCTTCAAAAGTGGAGTCGCAGAGAAAGTCTTCGACGCACGGCCGAAGCTTCAAAATCACGAACGCCGCCGAGCTAGCTGGCGCGTCCTTCCTGGTTCGCGGGACCTGCAAAGAGCGAGGATCAGCACGAAACACATGTACTGGCGAATGGCTAATTAAATCCAAGCTCAGCATTTGATTCAAGAAGTTTCGTAAACATGTTAGCTAGCTATTTCAATGATCTTTCTAACCATCCTATTCGATTTGCATGTTAACATGTTTTGAGGCAAGCATATGAAACTGTATATCATTAAGCAACTATCGTATTCATCCCGTGTCCCGTGCACCTGTTAAGCAGTGAAAGGGTATTCAGGCCACTGGCAATGTCAAGCCATTTCGGACTATAGCATTGGTTAGACGACGCCCCTTTCGCGTCGGGTAGCGAGCCCTGTGCGAAAGTGCCCGCATAACTCGCGCCGATGAAGGGTTGGCGCTGCTACACTCGTTCCTCCCGGGCCGAATCGGTCCCTTGGCCTAGGCAACCGTTCGAGGAAACTTCACCTTGTCGACAAGTTGTCCAATGACCGTTTTCTTTTAGACTTAGTCGATTTTGCTTTCTTAGCCGTATCGTTGCGATAAACGTTAATCGATTCATTCGTTGTTTTGCATAGGCTAAGTGGATTTGTATAAGAAAACACGTTTTCCGTTTTCAAAACCGGCGGTTTGATAGCAAGTGTTTCGTGAAGAATCGTGCCACGATTTCTTTGATTCTACACTATTATGACAAGCATTCATTTACTTCACATATTGAGTTTTGAAGTAGAGGGACGAGACGAAGGAGGTCAGCCACTCGCCTTGGGCTTGCTTCAAGCGAGCGACCGGTTGGCTGCGCTGTCGTCGCCTACGCCATCACCTGCAATCGCATAAGCAACTGATTAGAACACTGTGTATTTCAAGGAATTTCGATATGAATGCGAGCTCGAAAACGCGTCACGAAAACCCATCGAAAACATTCACGAAAAGCGCATTCACGAAAACGAAAGTCAAAGCCAAATCAAGTGCGGCATGAAAACCAGAGCAACGGAAGGTCTCTCCCGACTCAGTCGCAGAGCCAATCCTCGAGGCGCAACCTGCTGAATATGGGACTTGGTTCCCAAGAAGCCATTCCATAACGTGGAATGGATCTTAATTCAACCGTTCCCGTTCGATCGACTCGGCCGATTCCGACCTATCGGTCCCGACCGAATCGATAGCGACAGTGTTCTTTCTCGCGCACCCCGTGGACGGACACGGGGCACGATGTAGGGACGGGGCACTACAAACATCCTCTCTCAAGCTGGAGCATATGTCAATCATGCCCATCTTGTTACACAGAAATTGAACCCAAGGTCCCAAAAGAGACGTCGTGAAGATATCGGCTATCTGATCATCGGTTCTCACGTGGTGAAACATTATCATCCCCTTTTTATACTCATCGCGGACAAAGTGAATGTCGATTTTAATATGCTTCGTCCTTTCATGAAATACAAGATTTAGTAGCAATATGGATAGCAGACTGGTTATCACACCATATATCTGCTGCTTTAAATCATGCTTCTTCTCCCAGCTTTTGTAAAGATGCTTCAGATATAACACCTCTGTTGTACCATGAGAAATGGTTCGATATTCTGCTTACGAACTTGATCGTGCTACTACATTCTGCTTCTTGCTCTTCCACGATACCAAGTTTCCGCCAATAAATAGCGAGTAGCCAGATGTAGACCGTCTATCTGTCAGGCTTGCACCCCAGTCAGCATCGGTAAAATACTCAACACGAATATGTCTATGATCCTCCATCTGAATTCTTTTTTTTTCCGAATTCTGGACAAGATAGCGAAGAATTCTGAGAAATGCATGCCAGTATGAAACTCGTGGAGAAGTCATAAATCTATTTACGATACTTACGGCAAAAAAATGTTCGAACGACTCACGACCGCCAAGTAGTTGAGTTTTCCAACCACTCGACTATACTGATCCGGATTGGACATCAGGACCCCCTCGTCTAGGAGTAACTTTGTCCCTGGATCCATGGGTGAGGATGCTCCCTTGGCTTGCATCATTCCAACATCATTTAGTATGTCTAGCACATACTTCCTCTGAGACATAATTGATAATCTTCAAATAGGAACATATCGCAGCGGCACAAGCAGACAAATTGAAGATAATGAGGACATATCTTTCTTATTGAATAGAAACACATTACTGATTTATAGTAGCGAAAATAAGCAGATAACTTGAAGTCATATAGAGAGATGAAGAATTAAGCTTTCTTTATTGATGATTGAAGTAGAGTAAAAGGCTTGCAGTGAAATGCAAAACTTACAACACATCCCATATTACATTGATAGCCAACTGAAACTCATGCCATAAGGCTTACATTTGATACTCGATACTCTGAATTACAACTCGATATGCCGACTTGGCTTACAACTTACTGGTACAACAGATTTACAATGTTCCATACATTGTGTCATTTATAAACAGAAGACATCATCTTTTGCAAGGAGAGCTTATGCATGCTAATTGGTATCAGGGTACGACTTTACGTGCTTGAACTCTTATTTGATTCGCTTCAAATCAAAGTTGCATCTACGATTAACCAAAGTTGCTTCCACGATAACTCAAAGTTGCTTCCGCGATTAAATCAAAATATTGCTTCCGCGATTATTTTCAGTTGTTTTTGTAATCATTTCCAGTTGATTCGTGTCTGAAAAAGTTCGTTGACCCTCTTGGCTGCTCACTGGATGTTCCATACAATAAGTCTAAATACAATGTGATGCTCATGAACAAATGCTTGTTGTTGGTTTGGACACTAATGACCCAACAATGACTCAATGCCATAGTATGCTAATTGTAATTGATGTTCAGAATGTGGGAATAGAGAAAAGTTGCCATGTGTGCTGTAACATGTAAGAATTGCATGTTACGTTGGGAATTGTGATTAAGACAATTGATAGATGAGTTCAACAGAATTGATGAGTTGACTCATGTGTGGTGGCCTTGTGATATTGGGACCCTGAGAATGTTGGCTTTGTGTGGTGATCAGTTTAGATCACGATTGTCCGGAATAGACTTGAGTTTGGTATGGTTTGAGAATAGCTTCATTTCTGAGCGGTATATTGTCCCTACCACTTCAGAACGAGATATAACTTGACCTTTTCCGTAGGATAGCAATGAGTCTATCTGTGAGTATTAGGTAGTGCTGAGACTTAGCTGGGAGTCATGCCTTGTTGCTACGTGACTCAAGTGTCCCTTGACGGTGATGTTATGCTGGGTAGCAAGAACTATTGGAAAAAAATGTAACGAGTGCCTTGGTTAGAAATTGTTCAGTCGGATGATGGCTCAGACTAGTCGGATAATTATCATGTTGTGGGTAAATGACTTGGTCAAAGAATGTTGTGGCTATTACAGTTTGGTTGCTATGAAAGTTTTGGAAATATTATCGGTGACTCGAATGAATGTTGGAAACATGTGCTATGACCCTAAAGTGCGATAGATGCTAATATATCTTGACACGGAAGGATAGAATCAGAAGTACGAGATCGTGCTTGACGGAATGGATAGTCGTTGCATATGTGCATGATGCGAAAGGATCTGAATTGTACCAGAAAGGTAACAAGGAGTGATCCTGAATACTTGTGTTGCATAGAGAATGGTCAATTAATACATGAATTGTCGGATTATATTGGAATGAAATTACTCGATCATGGCGGTATGAAATTTTATGAATGTCCGTATGAGATTTTGATAGCTGAAAAACGAATGGGATTGAGAATCACAAAAGGGTGTTGGATAATGTCGGTAAGATAGTGTGACGGTATGGACGACTGTCGGTTGGGATATAGATTGCTGGGTTATAACTTAGTGGTATGACCTTGTCATACAGACCGAATAAGGTGATTCCATAGTCTTGTTGAAACTCTATCGAAATTGATGATCCTTGAATAGTTAGCCTCGGTATATAGATCCGTGTGGATACGAAAGAATTAGAATAGAAATCGAATCATTGAAAAATTTACTTGATGTATTATTAGATTGTTGGGAATCATATGTCGGGTCGGAATTTAGACCGTAATATTGCTAGATCGATTTTAGTCGATCGTTGGGTAAGTCTAGAACGAGCCTCTGTGGGAATCAATTCCTTGAGGATGAACCTGGATAAATAGACTTTACCCTAGCAACCGTGGACTGCTTAACCAATTGTTGACATAGTCGACAATGGCGATTAGTTGTTCAGACTGAGTTGATACCCATAGGTTTGGGTAGAATTGCTTGGAACTGTCGGTTGCATGTTGGCCTAAAAATAAGAAATTAGTATCGTCCCCAGTAGCCGTCCACTCTAGGGGAGTCACCTGAATGATTAGGTTTAGCTGTCGGTATAGCTAGCCTTAGAGACTTTACTAAATAATAAGTGATTGTTGGTGACCCATAGGATGACATTTTGGCATTGAACGCGAGATGATGGTAATGAGTATGACCTAAGGAAGTATATGCTGCAACGTGAGCCCCATAGATGTTTGGCACTAGCGAAGTAATATGACGGCCTTAGCGGGAACTGCAATCGTGGAGTAAGACTTGAGTTGTCTGTATCGAGAAGTGAATTGTTCCATAAGATGGAATCGATTGCGCATAACGGAAATATCGGACCAGTACCTAGAGTCGGTTAGCTGATTAACACAGAATGTTGCGTATCGAGTTGAAAAAGTTGGACCGTTGCTCAGAAGTTTGGTTAATGATTTCATAGTCGGAAAGAAAATTCAAAATAAGAGATTGCGGGATGGATATTATGTTGGAGGAAATGTTGCATGGGATTGTGTTCTTGGCTTGAGTAATTGATAATGAGTGACCTCGGATTGGACCTTTTTAGAAAAGATGAATTGCCTCGGTGGGAAACGTTGTGAATTTGGGAAGGCATAGTGAATAATGTGAACTCTTAGTATGGTTGGTTTCAAGTTAGACCCTTGATCGAATATTAGAAATATTGTGCTTGGATAAGGAACTTACCCGAGTTGTCCCTGATGATAAGTGTTGTGGCTTGAAAGATAGCAATTGTGGCGAAGTGAACGAAGTAATAAGTCAATTAAAAGGATGCTAAGTCGGATTGGGGAAGAGAGTTGCGCCTGTGGCATATCGAATTGCACTAACACGAAAATTGGCTGAAATACATATGTTTTGGGAACGCCTAAAATATGTGTACGGATCCAATCGAAGTGATAGCTGCAACAGAGATAACACTGTAGAGGAAGCTTATTGAATCGCACTAGCACGAACTTTGGCTGAAATGCATATATTTTGGAAACGCCTAACATATGTGTATGAATCCAAACGAAGTGGTAGGCTGCGACCAAGATAAAGCTGCATGGAGAAATATTGGTGGAATCAATGAGAAATAAGTATTTTGGAAAAGAGAAAGACGGATTGAATTATTGATGGATTAAGTGGTACAGTTGGATAGCAATCTCGAAATGGTCGAGTGAGGCGAATTGGCTATTGAATTGAAGCTGAATGAGTAACTTGATGTGACTAAGTGAATTAGTAGAATGAGTTATTCTCTTAAGTTTCGAGGACGAAACTTTTTCTGATTGGTATATTATGTAATATCCCGCTCCGCTCGAGGCATTTGGGTGGCGTGTTGGATGCGATCAGAATGTTGGACCGGGACTTGAGTTAGAAATCAAGAGAATTGAGACTGATGCAGTCTCTCTTAGCTGGCCGGATGGAATGGGTGTTGGAACGTGGCTCGCTGGTGGGACTATGTCTAGTGGAAATAGATGTGACCGGATCAGGAAGACCCTTTATGCAAGTGAATGGAACAGTCCCTTCTCCCTTACTCCTTCATGCATAATAAAATGGAGTACTATGTTTCTATGTTCTGTCCCTTACATTGTGATATTTTAGTTGCTAAATCGATAGAGATACTTATGTTGGCTAATGTTGAGATGAATAAGATATGAACATTGAACTGCTGAATAAATAACACTTGAACTGCTAATGTAAATTGATGCCATGAAATGAATAGATAATATCCCTTATGCTTAATGCTACTGAAACAAATGAATCACTTGAATAATGAGATACTATGTGAATGTTTCATGAGAAATGAACTGGCTATGCTATTGACACCAAGAACTGAATGAAACACTTGAATCATGTACACTCTGTGTTAACTGTTGCAAAGATATGAAATGATGCATACTTTCTTAATAAACACTGAAAAGAATGAGTAAACGTCCCTATGAAATGAGTGAAATGTCATATGTTCCTTGTTGAAAGGAATGAGGTAAGAAATGTTGAAATGAATTAATGCAATGAGAAAGTACGAGACTTGGGATCGCCGAGATCACCAAGTGGAATGATGGAAATGATGGAGGTAATGAGTCGTGGAATACGGCTTGAATGCATTGTTGCCTTACTCACTTTTAATATTTTTACATGCGATTATGTTCACGATCGAGTCGGACATGCATTCGCATGGTCATGGACAACTTGTGCATAAGGGGGTGACTGCTTCCTCTGACGGTATGCCCAGCGCTGGGGCCGATTCGACTATGGGGGAAGTGTAAACGTACTTTAAGGGTACGTGGTATCGGAATATTTCATTCGAGCTCGTAACCCGGTGAAATGGTACGTCGATTACCGTTGAAGTCCTATATGACAACATCCTAAATGGTGCACTAACACCAGTGGTCATGTTGTAAGGATGCACGCTAATAAATGTTTTGTGCATATAGAGTAAGTAGATCACCTAACCTGCATTTGATGCAGGTACGAGGGAGTCGGTGTCGGTAAGAGATCACTTAATTGTGATATATTTTCATACATGTTAAATCAACTTGCCTGCTTAACATGCTAAATGAAATAATGTTGAGATGTTGTCTTTTCATAAGTGTTGCTATAACCTGCTTAACATGATAACACCAAGTATGCTACAATGACGTTTTACTGTGGATCATGCTTAATCATGACATATATGCTAAACGATGCTTTCTATGAGAATATCACTATAACATGTTCAATGTATGTTAACTCAAACGCTGCTTGAAAATTGCATTTACATGAACACTACTAGAACATGTTTACATGCTTCACTATGAATACTGCTCAGGAACTGTAAACTGATGCTAGACCCCAAATAGAAAGATCACTGCTAATAATGATTGCTCAGATGACTACTTAGTGTTGGTTTAGGCGAGTGGGTTGGTTCTGCTCGCCAGTACATTAATGATGTACTGACCCACGTTGTGGACACTCTTTTTAGGTGCTTGTGCTTGGAAAGTCCAATAAACGAAGATTGGCTTGATCAGTCCCGCGGTATCGAAGATTTGTTGGACATGCAGAAGCTCTCCTTGCAAAAGATGATGTCTTCTGTTTATAAAGGGCATAATATATGAAATATTGTAAATATGTTATACCAGTGAGTTGTAAGCCAAGTCGGCATATCGAGTTGTAATTCAAAGTATCGAGTATCAAATGTAAGCCTTATGGCATGAGTTTCAGTTGGCTATCAATGTAATATGGGATGTGTTGTAAGCTTTGCATTTCACTGCAAGCCTTGTACTCTACTTCAATTATCAATAAAGAAAGCTTAATTCTTCATATCTCTCTATGACTTCAAGTTATCTGCTTATTTCCGCTGTTATAAATCAGTAATGTGTTTCTATTCAATAAGAAACATATGTCATCATTATCTTCAATTTGTCTGCTTGTGCCGCTGCGATGTATTTCTATTTGAAGATTATCAATTATGTACCGTCTTTGTCTTGTACAAGTGCAATACCAGACTTGTACGGCATCACGTCCAATCGAGGACGATCAGTTCTCAGAGATAAATGCGAGGGCAAATGACTCTGCGGAATCGGGACGTGACACCATATCCTGTCTGAAATTGTTCTCCTAGAAACTTCTTTAGTCATGCAATACCCCGGCTATCGTCTCCCGTGATCCCAATATCGTCAACATAGACATCAAGTAGTATCCTTCCAGCTGATGTCTGTAGGTAGAATATTGAATCCTTTTTTGATTGACACATGTCAACTGAGTAACAACATGTATAAATCGACCAAACCACGCACGAGGTGATTGTTTGAGACCATAGAGGGTTTTTCTCAAATGACACACTTTATCCTTCTTTGTAACGAACCCTGGAGGTTGCACGACATACACGTCTTCTTCAATATCTCCGTGGAGAAATACATTCTTGATATCCAGCTGAAGTAATAGCCAATCATAGCGAACAACTAAGGTCAATAGTACGCACACAGATGTCACCCTAGCAACTAAAGAAAATGTCTCAAAATAATTTCCACCATAGGTCTAAGAATATTCTTTAGCCAACAAACGAGCTTTTAGGCGATCAAGAGTACCATCCGGTTTCACCTTGATCGTGAACACCCATTTGCAACATATTGTCTGCTTACCAGTAGGCAAATCTAACAAGTCTCAAATATGATTTTTTCGGAGCGCTTTTATCTCCTCTTCCATAGCAGCACGCCAACCGGAATGTTTGAGACCCTCCTCAACAGTATTGAAAATCTGAATCACATCAATAGTAGCTACCGAGGACTGAGTGTGGCTCGCAAGCCCTATGTAGCTGTCAACATACAAGGGATGACCATGACAGGTACGACGAGGTCGAGCTGGTGGAACAGACAGAGGCGAATCAGTGAAACTAGAGGAGAAGGATGGCTCTGTGCTCGTGGGCACTATCTGAGATGTTCGTTCGGACGACGTCGGCACTGATTGAACCGGTGTTTGCGGACCATCGGACCGGAATACTGGCTCGGTAGGGGAGGGCACCCGTACGGGGACTGTTGTGTTTGAACATGAGACAACAAGAAATCATCTTATGGGAAATTTGGAGAACTGGATCCATAGTTTGTGGAAGTTGGGAAAACGTAATTTGTCTCGTATCTACAATTCGGGGGACAGGGGGTGGACATGGGGGGCTGTTGGAGGCGGGAGGCCTGGAGGGTGCTGGAAGCGGACAAGGGGGGGGGGCGTAGGCAGGAAGCGGGCGAGGGGGTTACTGGAGGCAAGCGGGGGGCGGGCACGCGGGACGGAGGCAAGGGGCTAGGGTTTGAGAGAGATTGTAAGAGGGAGAAAAGATTCAAATTTTTGGCTCTGATACAATGTAGAATTAGAATAATGGGATAATTTTATTATTGATGAGAGTTACATATGTATAGGAGAGGCTATGCGCTCTCACTATTATTTTATCCGATGTGGGACTAAAGTCCAATACTAATAATACTATTACTAATACTTAACAACCTTTGTTCAAAGTTGTTTTATCTTCGGTTCCGTTTTTTATAGAAGAAAGTTTTTTATAGAAGAAAGAAGGTGAGAGAATTTTAGAGTGGGATTGGGTTAAGTGTTCTCCCTACTAGTGTCTTGAACAAATTGGCTCGGACTATTTATTTCTCCTGGAATAGTTGATATTTTGTTTTATGTTGGATTAACTCTTCTTTTCGTTGCTATACTATAAAGTTTGCTTACCAATTTCTTGTCAAAGAGCATGTTGATACTAGTCTTGTATAGAGAAGTCCTTATTGGAAAAATATCTGGAAGTTGCGAGTTCCCAACATGTTCATTGCTTTATTTTGCTTACCTTCCATGAGAGTTTGCCTATGAATTCCAAACTATGTCAAAAACATATTCTGAATGATTCAGCTTGTTAGATTCATGAGGGGTATGCTGAAGATATTAATCATACTTTCCGAGTGTCTTGTGAAGCGAGACAAGTACGGAAGGATCTTGGAGTCGACGTGACAACCTTCTTGAGAGAGGATATAGATTACCAGACTTCGATAATTGATAATATATGGGGTGCTTACGTAACCAACACCATTGGAAATGATTGATGGTGCCTAATGTTCTCCTGTACTCTTTGGCATCTAGGGACTTGGCATAACAAGTAGGTGCATGATAAGAAGAAAATGACGACCGGGACAAAAATTGATGCTATTAATAAGTGTATTGATTTAATTGATGGAAGGAAGTCTCTTGAATTATCTTTGTCTTTGCCCAACCACGTCTTGCAACCATCATTGATGAGCTCTGTAACACATTGCTTTCCTCCACCGACAAGATGCATAAAAATCAATGTTGATGCTAGCGTTAAAAGTACTGTATGGGTTTAGTTGGGGCTGCTGGTTATGTCGGAATCACCTTGGTCAACGACAATCCAGGTTTGCTTTGTCGATTGAATATGATTAGCCCACTGCTGCAGAATTATTGGTTATCTTATTACCTCTGCGTCATGGATGGGATACAGGGCACTGGAGAATTATTATTGAGTCTGACTGTCCAGATGCAGTGGAGGAAATCCAAAAACTTTCAAGCGTTTCTCATAAGATCTTCAAGCTTGGGGAGGAGTGCAGAATACGGAAGGACCATGCATGGATTTGCAACATTAGTTGGCTAATTAGAGATGCAAATAAAGGAACAGATTGGCTTGCGAAGTTCTCAGTTTCCTTGTTCCTGGATTTATCGTCTCTTCGATCCTCCTGGTTGTTTGAATTCCTTATTGCTTGTTGATTGTAGTGGAGCTGGACTCCCTTAGATCCTCCATAGACTTCTCTCTTTATCGCTTGCAAGGCCCCAAAAAAATGACATTTGGCTGAGGCTATTCCAGTGCATGTAGATTGCAGGGCGTGAAACCCGGGGTGTGAAGCCCTAACCATAGCCCAATATCTTATGTTCTTCCGCTTCTCTTTGTTAATTTCACTCTGTTTTCTGCTGATCAGCTGGCTCCCTTACACCAAGAACTCAATATGAGCCCTGTTCCTCTTCTGCGACTGCAAATGCAACTGCATGCTGTTGTGTTGCCTAGACAGAGTATAGTCCCACCTGCTAGCAGCCTACCAATCCTCCAAGCCATCCCAGATCCTCTTTGATTACTGCCAATGTCTGCACCCAACCCTGCCCTCTCCTTCTCTGTTGCATTGTAGACCGAGCCTACCTCTTCCTTGTTTCGGGCTGCCCTGCCCACCAACTCCTCACCCACCTGCAGCACTGCTGATTTACTGCAGAACAGCAGATCACACCAGCCCTCCTTCCCATCTTCCCCCTCTCTTTATCCCATGAAACCTAGTTTCATTGGTTTGCATAGAGTTTCATGTTGCCAAAAACACCCTAAGAGAAATTTCTTACTAGAGGGTTCAATTTGAGAGAGAGAGAGAGAGAGATTTGAGAATTGTTATCATGTTTTTATTCACATTTTTTGGAACATATTTGAAAAAAGGTTCACATCTTACCATCTCTAACGTATTTTAGTTTCACATTCACGTATATCTAGAGCAACAAGTTCCTTGTCAGTTCTAATCAGATGCTTCCTTTCTTTATCCTTAGAATAGGCTCAAAGCTATGTCCATAAGAGTAAAGGTGTATATAAAGGATGTCGTCCTATATTAATTAGGTCAAAGATGAGGAAATTAAAAGCACTAAATGCTATCTGAAAAGGACGTCTACTTTACATAGATAAATTATTTTGCACACAAAAGAACATTTTACAAAAGAAATACATACCTGAGGGATACGCGGAGCTTTGTTATATATATCCCAGATTTCCGCTGACTTGATCTGTCCTTTCTCAAGCAGAACATCTACATTAGCAATTATTGTGTTTAAGAAATAAACCATCAAGCGATACTACAAAACTGTTTTGACTTCAAGTGGTCTATAATATTTCTATGCTATCATTTGACCTTTGATTGGGCAACTATAATTAACGAATCATAATGATTAAAAGGATTGCCCAAGCCTGCTAATAATATATCAATGTAACCTGTAATTGTCTCAACTGCTGAATGATATTCTCTCAGCACAGAGGAGCATTTCTCCACGGCAAAGCGCATGTACTCAGTCCTGAGAGCTTCCAATTTTGCTGCAAGCTGAAGCATAAAGAGTTCCATGTATTTGTGTGAGAAGTGTAACAAAAATTTTACAAAAAATGGTCGCTTGCACAATCCAGACCAGCATTTAAAAAACATGCTGCAGTATATGTTAACCAACTTACATGCGGCACAAGATCGCTCAAAGTTCTATAGTATGCCTTCCCAAATGCTGTCATCCCTGTTTGTAGAATCAAGAATTCTGCACGTTTTGATGCTTCTGTTGTGGCCTTTGCAGATATCCAACACAAATTGTCAACCCCAAACATCTCCTCCTCAATCACTCTTGCTGTTATATAAAAAAATCAGAAAACCAAAGAAGTATATCTAATACCATAACCAAAAAAAAGAACAAGGAAACATTTATGAGAAATATGAATGCCTCATAAGTAAACTGTTCCACTTGGATGAAGAAATGTATGAAGCAAATGGGTTGTCAGTTGCATGAACAAGTGGACAAGCATTTAATGTTAAAAGTGTTAGAATATCAAATTATGGGATTGTCATTCCTTCATTCAGCTTAATTTGTCATAGTGATGAATGAAATTCCATATAGCAAATTGTATCATCTTACCTCTTCGTCTACACTCTTTATAGTCTAAGGGAACATGGAGGGTGCTCCTTGGTTGCATGAGCTTAAATTGGCCTTTTAAGTTTTATGGTTAGCTACCTTGGCTAGGAATTTGGAACCAACATAGAGGACTGACTTCAGGTTGTCAGCCGGTCAAAAAAAAACATTGTCAATTTTTTTATGGAGCCTTCTTATGCTCCATAGCAGATCCCATTCTGTTGGATAACGCTTGGATGATGATGATGATGATGATGTAAATGTAAGCACAGTTGAAACATGAAAGCTGGTCTCTTATACCTATATTTGTATATTACTTTGCACTCATTCCAAGTAATCACCACAACCATCAGGAGAAAGAAGAGGGTACTAGGGTACCCAGAGAAATTTTAAAATCAGGTCCAACCAGTGTACCGGGTTGCCATTACTATGAAAATGTGGGGAAGTTCTAAGGAATGATAATGTGACCCCTAAACTACTATGTAGTTTGCAGTTAGTGAGATCATATGACAGTGCAACTATCAATCTTGCGTTAAACCAACCATATGGGAAATAGAGGCCAAAGAACAACATAAATATGACTCATGAATATAGTCAATTAGAGCATACAGATATAAAATAAATGTTAAATAATAACATATTCCCGCTAGCACTCCAACCAGTAACATGCAAATCAAGTTAGAAAGAAGGTATCCTCGCAGTACTAACCAGGCTGTGTGCTTGATGTATTTAGTACCCCCGTCATGAGATGATGCACAAGATATAAAATGGTAGGGTTTCTTTGCAGTAAGCTTATTTTATGGGGGAAAGCGGTTTGATCAAGAAAGAGTCATATGTATGCATTTCTTTAGCTCTTTCGGTCATATACCAATCAGCATTATTTTATTTGAGGCGTTGACTTAAAAACTAATGTTAATACATTACGAACGAGCCTGTGGGCTTGATATATTCAGTACCTCATCATAGGATGACTCCAAACATATAAAATGGTAGGGTTTGTTTGTAGTAAGCTTATTTTATGGGGAAAATTGATTCTCAATCAAGAAAGAGTCATATGTATGCATTTCTTTAGCCCGTTTGGACAAATACCAATCAGCATTCTTGCTATTGAGATGTTAGACTTAAAATTAATGTTAATACATTCATTGTTCATTCTCTTTTGTATAAATATAAGCTGAATCAGAGACCATTAGGCCACTTGACCTCTACTAACACAACCTCTTTCAGTTTCAATATTAAGCCTATAATAGCGGTATGAAGGAATGAGGATGAATAGGAATAGTCCATTTTTATCCACAGAAAGAACAGAGAAAGTATGTCACTCCATGTAGTTGACAGCTACAACCTTCAACGTCAATATTAATAACATAAGCAGTTTAAATGTATTATGCTAATTTGCATATTGGATACATAACATAGTAAGAATAAATATATAGCATCAAAGAGAAGTATTCTTCAAACAAACTGGTTCCATATGAGGGGGGGAAACCAATTACAGGGCAGAATTTATGCTTACGTGCACATGCTCGAATAATAGAGTTCACATAATCGCTCTTCCTTGAAAAGGCTTTTCCTGAAGCTTCAGCATAACGCATTTGTGGCTTACTACTAATAGTCTGAATGTTAGTCTGCAACCCAAATATATACACCCAGGCACAATCAGAAAAGAGCTCCAAAAGCAAGAAATAATCTGAACACTAGCAGTAGGGAGGAAAAAGTTCAAGTATTTATTGACCTCCACAAAAGGACGATGGGGATCTGGATAGTAACAGGCAAGAACAGCAACTGCAGCTTCCCTGTAAGCCAATCGAAGCTTTAGGTCCTCAGGAATCTCCGTACTGTCTTCTTGGCCTGTTGTAAATGTGCCTTTTTGCTACAAGCATGTCCAAAAGAGTAATGCATCAGCAGAAGGAGTTCAGTTGGCACAAATTATAAACAGAAATATAAGTAACATTATGTGTCATAGGTTAGAACAAATGGGAGAGAGCCCACCCTCTTCAAGGCCTCCAACAGTTCCTCCCGTGTAATGAAGTCAAGATCCTTTCTGGCAGTCAAAATTCCAGCCTCATTCCTGTCCATTAATGTTAAATGTTAACCATCTCTCCTCTTATGGACTTAAAACAAAAAGATCTTGGCAAGTAATTACAATATGTTTTGCAGCTCTGCTCCTGTAAAATCTACTGTAAGCTCCGCAATTTCCTTCAGAAGGACTTCTTTTTCCTCTTCTGATCTAAAATATTTATTCCTAGCATGCACCTAGTATATGCATAAGCCACACGGTTATATTAATATTATAGACCAGAAATGAGACATTCTTCAAAAAAAGTTATTTCAAACACTGGATGTAGGCCCATGGGATTACCTTTAATATGGCCAACCTCCCATCTTTAGATGGCAAGCCAACCCTTATGATTTTATCAAAGCGACCCTTTCTCAAGAGAGCCGGATCCAATATATCTAGGCGATTGGTTGCACCTATAACTAATACCTGACATGTTGATTACTGCAGTGAGTACTAGCAACATCTATCATGATTAAACATAACAAATATAATAAAGGTTAGCAATGTATACCTGTGATGTTGACACTTTAAATCCATCCATCTCAGTTAAAATCTGAAGCAACCCTTGCTCCCTCTCAGCACCACCCTACTTAAGCAAAGGAAACTTGCACGAAGTCAGTAGAGATGAATAACACATTTGGAATGGTAAGTTGAAATAATACTACTATTCGTCAAGGGCAAACCAGGCATGGAAAAAGGACAAGTAGGATCCCACTTGTGAACCTATATGATGCATAGCTACTGACAAAGCATATGAATAATGTGAATGTTAAAGCAATCCTTTTATAGCATGCAAGGTACTCCACTGTCTGTCACATATACTGGCAAACATTCAGTAAAAACAGGTAGTTGCAGTATTTAACATCCATTTATTAATTGTAATCGTCTCTAATTACCAACAGGTTCTATTACTTTTCGGAAAGAAATGAAATGCAAAGACTCAAATAATTTACTAGTAGTATATGCAAAGCATCAAGATCAGAAGGTTCTCCGAGTATTGAAGATATGTGCAAATGTTGTTAAGATTGCAGTGCACATAGGCCATGGAGTACCAGAAGGAATATTAGAGACCATATTTATATCTCACCCCACCAACGTCAGGCCCCCCACGCTTGCTACCGATTGCATCAATCTCATCAATAAAAATGATAGAAGGTGCAAAGGATCTAGCACTGGAAAAAAGATCTTTTACACGAGATGCTGCAACACCTACAAACATCTGTACAATAAATTCTGTTAGAAAATAATTCCACAATCAAAATACAAATTTTAAGACAAGTGATGCATGCAATCAACAGCGCAAATGAAATGCCACACGCTATTACACATGTGCATACAGATTCCATATAACTAACATGTATAATGTCAAACCAAAGTAAGCTAGCACATAAAGCCTTTTTATTGTCGATCCCAATCTCATGACATGACCCTGCAGTCGACCAGATTTTCAACTGATCTGCATTTGGATGGCATAGTTGACCCACTCTAAATGCACTCATCTTCATCTGGTTAGCCGTCCTGACTTCAAAAACTGGGCTAAGGAATTGTAGTGTGTGCTGATGAGTTGTTACCATCTCATTGTTCATAATCCTATGTTATTTTGAGGGGGTGTACTGATGCTACACGCATTAGAAATTTAGGCCGTCTTATTTATTACCAAATTTATCTTGCATTAACTGACAGTTACATTTCACATGGTCACTCACCTTGCATGGTATTACCATAATTCCCAAGTTATCAAAAAGTATACCACACCACTTACTCGATATAAAAGAGTAAAACATGAGAACCCTATAAGTTCCAGTAGGAAAGCTAAGCTCGTCAGTAGTAAGAGTTTTATGTTCAAAAGGAAAAAGAGCTGCATGATGTTATACAGATAATGAGTATAGAACAACCCTTATTAATTTTAAATGCGACGGGTAGAGGAAGCATCAGCTTGATAGCATACTGAGCTTGCATTAGTTGATTATTTTTTCGTATGCACTCTTTCTCTTATAACTTACAATAAAAAAACTGAGTGGTCAGAAAATGTAAGGTAAACACTTTAAAGTACCTCAACAAAATCAGTGCCATTTGCAGCAAAGAAAGGAAGCCCTGCTTCACCAGCAATGGCTTTAGCCAGTAAAGTTTTCCCTGTGCCAGGTGGACCGTGAAGAAGTACACCTTTTGGGCAGTATATGCCCTTATCTTGAAACTCTTCATCATTTTTTAGGATTCGCACAATCTCTTGCAATTCTCTCTTTATGTATTCTTGACCAGCAAAATCATCAAAAGTGATACCTGTAGTTTCTTCTGCTGATATGAATTTTGCCCTGGAAAAAAACAAAGAAAAGTTGAAGGTCCATTTAAAATATACAACCCAGTCCACTCTTAACACGAATTCTTAAAACCACGGAATCGGAGAGTTTACTTTACGATGATGAATAACAAGCACAAATACCAAATAAAATAGCACAAAGAACAAAACACACAATCTAACATGGTTCAACGAAAATCGGTCTACGTACATGAGGCAAGGGGTTTATGTCCATGTGCAACTATTACAAGTTTGACCACATCCGTTGTCCCTTCATGACACCGGATTGCCTTTAAATATCTTCAAAATCAAATCATAGTTAAAAAAAACTTGCATTCAACAGCTACCAATGTGTCCAGAGAAATAAGGTTCTTTTTTAAGTTCGCAACGTTACAACATGTCTCATGTTTATAATTGTCCGTACCCCACCATCAAACATATGAAGCTTGATGTTCGCTGCGACAATGGTCATGCACGACGCATTGTTCTCCATAAAGGCAACACCAACATTGAACTCATTCTAGGTGTTGAAACACTCTTTGTTTGGACACATGATATGAACACTCCGAGTCAAGAATCCAAGCTTCGGTAGATACGACATTCCCATTGGGTATTGTAATTACACCACACGGCAACTCCTCAACTTACTTCAAAACACTGGCTTGACTCTAATTAATTGTACTATCACCTTCATCCTTCTTTTCTAACAATTGTTTTTATTTTGGATATTGTTTCTTCATGCGCCTTGACTGCTTGCATAAAAAACTTACATCGCTATCATGTCTTGATTATTTGGATTTTTCACGTTTTGCTCTTGCCTCCATCTCTATTCTTCGACATTTCCCTTTTCACTGACAATTAACTCTCATGACTCATTTGTTGGATTTGGTATTCTCATAATCTGATAGTTTGCAGTATCGACCGATACCAATAGGATACAATTGATACAGATACGGTTTGACATGTCTCGATTGATACCGACCCATGTTGACCGACATTGATGTTAGGGGATCTCTTCCTAGTCAATTCGGCAGAAAAAAATGAACGAAAAAGATCAATCAGCAAGGATGTAAAAGCATAGCAAAGTTGTAAAAACATGTAAATGAAAAAATATTATGACAGATAAACCAATCAGCAATCGTGACTATAAGGTTATTCAATTTTAAAACTAGTAAGAAACAACACAAAAAATATTTAAATTATGCCTAAAAACATAAAATATTTTTTTCTAGATTTTTAATAATTTATTAACAATTATCTACTCTGCGATACCAAAAAAATCTGATACATCGATCTGAAACCGTCGATAGTGTCAATACCGACGATATTGAAACTTAAAGAAAGCGCATGATGCCGATTCCGATAACGATATTGTGAACCTTAATCTCATTAATGAGAGGTATCATTGTAACCTCCTCTGTTACGAGAGTCTCCCTCCAGACCTTTCCATGAAGGATCGTTGTAACTATGACCAAATGGTCATATGATCCCGGAAGCGAAGATAGGAGCAATAGTGCTTGGTCCTCCTCTAACTTTATATTAAGACGTTGAAGATCGTTGACCACCTTATTTAAGTTGTTCAAATGGTGTAGAATAGGAGTCCGTTTCTTCATGCAGAGAGTTTATAGTTGCTTATTGAGATACAACTTGTTTGACAATAATTTTGCCATATACAAGCTCTATAGTTTACATAAACTTGTTGTAGTAGTCTTTAACATAACATTGTACATCACCTCATCAGACAGACAGAGCTCTAACACACATTGTGTATCGTTCCATGCATCCTCCTTCATGTCGGCATGCTTATTGTACTTACTGGCTATAGCCTTATGCAATCCTTGTTTGACGAGGATTACCTTAACTCGTCTTTGTCACATCAAGAATTACCTTTACAAGTAAACTTTTCCATCTTAAATTTGGTGCTATTACTCTTGTTACTCGTCATCCAGAATAATCATTAGTTGAACTCTCCCACATTTCTTTACGGAATGATCTAACAAATCACGATCGAAGAAGATAAGGAGTGGACCAATGTCGTCACCTACCGTTGAACCAAATTATTGAAACCGAAACCCTTCGGTTCCCTTACATGCCGATGTCAATCCTTATAACCGCGGAATCGGAGATTTCACTTTATGGCGACGAATAACAAGCACAAATACAGAATAAAATAGAACAAAGAACAATAACATGGTTCGACCAAACTCAGGCTACGTCTATGAGACAAGGGGAGAATACTATATTAAATCAAAAGATAAATCTTAGAAGAGTTTATGCAAACAAATATTGTATCACGCAATCCTTCCCTTACGAGATCTCCAACGAGCTTTCTCCTTATCTCAATATTCCCTAAGGGCTTCCAAGCACATTCACAAGCAAATCCTCCTTTAATCCTTATAGCCTCAAGCTCTCTTGATTTCTCAAGCCTTAAAACATATATATATATATATATATATATATATATATATATATATATATATATATATATATAAGAGAGAGAGAGAGGGGGGGGAGAGAGAGAGAGGGAAGGGGGGTTAAAAAAAACCTAAAATAGAGTCTCCTAGTAATACCTAAATTAGGAGTAAATCCTAGCCACCAAAATTGAACCTGAATAAGGCTTTCCTTATTTGAACACTAGCCATAATGTAACAATTCTCACTTCCAATTGACAACTATAAGTCTCTACACTCAACCTCAATGCTTATGAGGTTTACAAAATGTTAGTAGAAATTTAACATGAGATCCTTCAGAGAAACGTCACTAGGTTGAAGTTGTACCTGAACTTTGGATTGCAGTAAAATATAATACACCATCTTATTTTGATATTTTAAAGATGATCTATAATTGAAGTGCCCAAGTTCTATCCAGAATTAACTTCCTAGCACAATTTCAGGTGGACAACATGCTACTGCAAATACAACCAACTGATAAATTCTCCTTTCACAACGAGAAGCATCATAGCAAATTATAAATAAAAAAAACTTATCCTAAACATATCATCATCCTAGATATCCATGCATGTGAATAGACTGGTTGCCAGGAAATACAAGTATATAGTTGGAGATAGAAAAAAAAAACAATGTTAGGTCAACCTATGTGGAAGAAGCAATCTCACAATCAATTACAATATAATACTTGGCCACTTACCGACTCTTCCCCAGAGATCCAAGAGCATGACGTTTAATAGGTTGCCTTGCCTTTTTTGTAGGAGTACCCAAGTCACAAGGTATTAACTTGGAGTAAATTGGTCTTGCCATATTATCAATCCAGAGGTATAAACCAACTGAGAGGGCAAAGCGCATTGACCATATGACAGCCGTCGCGATAGTGGAGTAGACTTCAGCAGGTACAGAATCCACATTAATAACATCAACATTAATAAGTTGCTGGTGTAGCTTCTGCCAGATATCATTCCAGCCATCAATTGGCATACGGTCAACAATATGGCGGCGATATACAATTTCTCTATTAGATTTTCCATGTGTTTCTCCCATTTTTCCATCTTTATAATAAGGCAAAATAACTGCAGAATAAATATAAACATAGTGTTCAGAATCTAAAATAACCCAGAACTTCTGTGCTGATAAAATATGTAGGATAAACAACAGTAATTATTATTTCAGGGAAAGAAAGAGCAGGAGTCATTCCTATGACCGCCCCCCCCCCCCCCCCCCCACCCAACCTACCCACCCACACAACACACACACAGAGGAAATTAAGAGGTTGTGTATCAAAATGAGATTACATTCTAATGCAGCTAATCAATTAATGAGGTCGTGTATTGTTGGTAGCATACAACTAAACTGCACATGGTGATGATTGATCTTACATAACAGTTAGAAAGTCGTATAGACCATAACTCCAGATTATGAGCAGACTGATAAGGCACCAGAAGAATACATATCACAAACCACCATATCTTTATATGTCTATCATATCTACCGAAGAGAAGGATTGTAGAAACCCAAAATCGAGGTGGACTAGTTCAAGCATTTTGCAGAATAGAGGATAGGATAGGTAGCACTCATATGCATGAACAATTATTTTACGTGTTGACTATATATATATATATATATATATATATATATATATATATATATATAGCTCCACAAAAGAATTGAGCAGATGTTTACAGCTGGCTGCCAACATGATGTCAACCCTCTTTGAGTTATGCCAAATTTGGTAAAGGAAGCTAAGAGCAAGAGGGGCCTCGCAATAAACCTACAAGATCTCTCAACAAACTGGGTACCCTTTCTTGCTGAACAATTTCAATCATGTGACCAAGAAGCCTCCTTCCATGTTCCGTAGGAAGAAATAAAAATCTTTTTTTACAAAAGGTTGTATGATTTGATGAGTTGCCAATGATCTTGTGATTTCAAAAAAAATTCATCAATCATGAATTACTTTGCAAACCTGACACTTGAGCATATAGATCTTTGTAATTATGAAAAATAACAATCATTATTAATTCATAAAGAAGCTTATCCAGAAAGGAGAACATAAGAACTTAATTTGTCATAGCTTTGCTATTTCACATGACAAAAACGAGGGGGGCAGTTAGCCAGCATGGTATAAGAAGCAGTAGAAACATGGGTTTACAAAGGAATAACTCATTGAATACAGGTTTATATAGTAAAAATCCATGATTTTAGTGTTTCTAAAACCCACTGGGAAAAAAGCATGCTTTGCTTTGCTTTGAGAAAGAAGCAATGGAAGAAGAAAGAAATAGGGGAGGTAAAGCGGATGTTGGGTTCGAGATCAGGGTCTGATCGGGATAGGCTCAAGGTGGTGCAAGATGGGCAACAATGGTGAAAAGTTTGGTCTTGAATTTTACGAATGAGTTACTTGGTGTCGAAGGAGGAGGAAATAGGATTAAAAAGGAAAAGGAACAGAGTTACTGAACGAGTATGCAATCAAGTTCATAGCCAATTGGATGGTTCACAAAGAAAAAAAATAAGGAAAAGAGGGGTGGGTGCAAGGAGGAGAGGAGAATAAGAGGTGGAGGCATTTTCAGAAATCTGGAAGTGCTCCAGCCTGTGTTTAGGCCATGATCAAGGTCAGGTTATGAGATCCATCATAGAAGATATGATAGAGATCCTTAGACGTTCAGTTCCCGGTTGGAAGTGGCAGTTCTGCGGTAGGAACTGGCAGGAGGAAGGGGAGAAGAAGGAGGGCCCTCCTTCCCTAGATAATGGCTCACATCGCATTTTTGTTCAATTGGACTTCCCAAAAACACATTTATGGACAAAAGCTCGCAAAGAAACTATAGCGGAGATAGATGTTGGTTTAGAAAACTTTAAGCAGGTGTTGGCAAACCCGTAACTAACACCTTGAAACTAGAATTCAAGACTGTGACATCTGAATAGAATAACCTCCAGGCATGTTAGAAACCCTTAGAATAAATATACCATCATTGCCAACTATGTTAAGCTTTTCACCACATTTACTTTACCAAGCAGCAAATTTGGGAAAATGATCTCATAAGGGTTTAAATATGAGAGATATATCATAAGTTATTTTTGTTAGACAGCTCCAGACCTCTTTGTTAAGGTGTTCGTACGTACGAAATCAAGATTCTGCTGAGACAGTGTAGTTTTCTTTGACTGAATATCATTTGGAGTTTAGAAGAAATTTAGGTTATGGTAATAAAGTAAAAAAAAGTTGTCGGTTTTAGCAATGTCGATGAGTGGAATTAGAAGAACTCAAGGGTACATTTATAAACTCCAAATTGCAAGAAACAACTTAAAGAATTGATTGCATCTTTCCAGCGTAAAGGGTGTCCAGGGCCGGCCCTGAGCATGTTCATCTGGAGCGACCGAACAGGGCCCTCTAATATAGAGGGCCTTTAATTTTGGAAGTTTGTTGTCATAACATGTTTATAATGCATAGTTAAATACAACAATGTAATAATGTAGCTCAAGTGGCAAAGTGTTTGTTTTGCACGTGGGAGGTACAAGGTTCGGTCCTTACATCTCTCTATTTTATTTTTTTATTTTTTTAAAAATAGCTTTTATATCCAAAATCTCTAGCCCTACTAGAAAAGAATACATGTTTCAAGAAATAATTTGATATCTTGTTGAACAAATTTTTAATTAGCAAGTAAAACAAGTTTTTTTTGGATAAATGTGGTTTTCAATTTTTTCGATGCATATTATTTGAATTTATTTTGTTAAAATAGCTTTTAGCCTTTGCGAAAAATAAATATAAGGTTGGAACTTGAATAAAATAACTTGGTATATTTTTAAACATAATCATAACAAGTAAAACACCAGTTTTTGAAAAATAAAAGATGATTCAAACCAAAATGCATTCGAATTAATAAATTTCTCGCAAGTATGTACATTGAACATTTTGATCAACATGTTTCGTCTTCTCTTTGCTAACAAGTTTCTTCCACAAATGAATTTATGTAGATTTTGTAGAGTTGAGTAGTATTTTTCGAATATTTCGACATTATAGTCGTTCGATCAATACAATTCTTCTCAATGCATGGAAGTTAAACGATATTTTCTTATTAATTTTTACTTATACACATTGGTCATTTTTTAAAGAAGAATTAAATTAAACTTAGCACAGTATAAGACATCGATTTTTTTTAACATAAAATAGGGTTTTATATTCAGTTTCTGAACATGGCCCTCTAAATCTCAGGACCGGCCGTGAGGGTGTTAGAGGGTCACAAAGCTCCCGTTAACGCAAGGTGTTAGTAGGGTCAAGATACTTGCAGCCATAACCAATTCCATGAAGTTTCCGGTAACTGACCCTGCATCCTCGGGATGCAAGCACCAAGTTCCTATCTAGTGTATTCAACCAACACCTACCATCATAATATATAAACAATTGACAACTGGCTAAATAGTACACATACCAGAAATTGTTTGCCCGAAATTTGAGTATTCCATGAACTGGACATTGTTCGAGTCAAGAAGTCTCCGAAATTCACTATAGTTGATTCTGTGAGAGTTCTCGGGATCCCATTCCGTCCCCTTCAATTTTCCTTGCAGAGTCAGCAATGCCCTGCTCCAACAGGACGCCAATATAAGCTGCCTCTCTAACTGCAAGTCTGCTTTGTTCTGGAACTTCTCCAATTTATCTACACGCACTCGTTCCTCCTCCCTCAGCTTCTGAAAATCCGTGAAACAATTTCCATGGTGATAATATGCAATTTATCTCACAAATGTCTTAATTTGAGTTCAATAATATAGTTTTGTAAAGATGTCGTTATCCAAATACTACAACTCAAGAACTCCAGTGCCTCCAAGTATACAAACAACTCATCTAATATCGTGCAAAGCATATCACACGGACACATAATGGACACGGTGATACGGACATGGCACTGGTCTTGGCGTGCATTTTGAAATGCCTGAAACGTGATCGGTACGTGTCTGACACGGACACAGCAACAATTTTGGAGTGTCCATGCTTCCTCTACATAGTTCCTCCCAACAGATGGGATCGTTGGAGCGAGAAAAAAAAAACTCCATATTGACAAAGTTTCTAACTTTCCATGACTGGGTGCAAATTGATGTTATGCTGCCAAAGTTTCTATTGAAGCAAACCACCAAACACCTGGCGAGAAAAAAACAAAAAACATGTGCCGAATATTAAAGGAAGCTGCGGGAGTGAGGGAGCAGAGCCGAACCTCGAACAGACGCTCCGCCTCGGTATCTCCTTCCGTCTCCGCCGCCTCCGACGTCACCGCCGGAGAATCAGCTTCCGACTCGGAGCTCCGGACGCGAAACCGGACGCTTCTGCCGAAGCGTTTCGGTGTGGCGACGGCGAAGAAGAGCGTCCCCTCGTTTCGGACACTGCGGACATTGGTTCGCTGGAAAATTCGGAGAGAGGGTTTGGAGAATCGAGGAAGAGCGGTCGGGCTCCTCGCCGGGGATAGAGAAAGCATCGTCCGCGGCGGCGATGTTTCGAGTTTTTTCGTTCTGCTGCTGCTGCTCGAGCCGGCCTATCCACTTTGAGTCAGTGGATGGGTGCAGGTGGGTCGGGTTTCCCCACCCAACCCGGTTTATAAATGGGACCAAGTTGGGCTAGAGGTGGTGCGATTGTTTGACTCGACATGACCCGTTTATAAAAGTCTAATCATAAGGACGTTTTATTTCTTACTCTGGACTAGTTCAATTCTGGACTATAGGAAAAAAATATTCATGACAGCTTATTTTTTACTTAGAGCTGTCTCCAAACCCAAATCCTCCTCAAACCCAATTTTCTTGCAAATCATGATAAAATTAGAAAAACAATAGAATTAGGCCGAAATAAGATTTATTAAACAACCAGACAAATGGGCCTCAAATCATGCTACAACTACGTCATTGTTAGTGTTTTTTAAAAAAGAACAATTATATAATACTCGTGCTAAGTATATACGATTTTAACCAGGAGATCTCAGTATAAATCCATTATTACTAAATGTATGAAATATATATCTATACTACTGTATAATATAAAAAAATAGGCTTAATCGTGGAAGTTATTGTTCAAATAAATACATACATATGTTTATTAATTAAAATTGTTCACTAAATTTAACATGAATAGTTAGATAATTATATGGAAGAAAAAAGAATAAGATTGTTGTTTGATATTTCGAAGTACTAAAAAAAAATGAAGGAACTCATATTTGTTTTAATTAAGATAAATTTTGAGTCGCACCCCACTTGCTTTATCCAATTTTAAGGTGCACCATATTGCTTTACCATAATGTACGAATCCTCCCACTTTTGACGAAAATCGTCTGTAACTGACGGTCAAACCCTTTGACCGATATTTTTTGACGAAAATACCCCCGTCTTCTCACTCACAAACCCAAATCCGTCCCGCCGCTGCCGCGTCCATCACCACTACCATCATTACCACCACCTTCACTATCACCGCCACCGCTACCACCACCTTCACCTTCACCATCACCATCACCAACACCACCACCGTTCCCCTGCCGTCCCCGCGCTCTAGCCTCGCCCCTGCGCTCCAGCCCCGCCCCCGCGCCCCCTCCCGCTTCGCCCCCGCGCCCCCTCTGCCCCCGCCTCGCTTCGCCCCCCTCCCCCGCTCCCGCTCAACAGCAGCAGCGCGTGTCACGCCCCAGAACCAGAATACTGGAGAGCGGGGGCGTACATAGCCAGCTACGTATATTGAAGTGCAACCCACCTCGCTATACGGTCAAGGCTGTCTAGATACATGAGGGTTTAACTACAAGCCAACAGTCTTCTATGGTCATGAACAAACCTATTGTCTCAATCACAAGCAAGTAATAGTAGTTACAAGATGTCAGAGCACCAAATATATAATAGCAAGGCGTCCCATACATTACATATTGGATGATCATGAAGCTAGTCGTACAAAATGTCAGGACTAGCAAGAGTTCAGTCATACATGATCAACCCTAGGATCTGTCAATCATGTTACAGCCCGTAGGCAGACAGTAAATAAAGGGCAATCGAGCTAACAGGTGCTCGTCGGCTAAACGCCTCAAAAGAATAATTTTACAATAAAGTGGGAGGACAAAAAGAAACCCACTCGTTGCCAGGGTTACGTCTGGTGGTCACCATCTGGCTGGATAGTAGGTAGATCCTCTGGTGCTGCTCCGATATCTGGCCACACAAAATCAGCTGGATCAGACCCCAGAAAGAGCAAGTGCCACAAAGGAGGCTTCACTTAGGAACTAAAACCAGCATATCACAAATAAATAGTAAAGGTAATTAAAAGATAGTGATAATAGCTGAGATAACAATAATATATTGAACACTGAGAGACCATTCAAGTAGCCAGACTGCAACCCTTAAACCAAACAAGGACCGGGGTTGCAATCCTTCGCCTGAATAGAAACCCGCCTCAATTACTATTGATAAGGTAACAAGACAATAAACGAAGAGAGGACACAGAACTGCTCCGGAAGCCAGGTTACAACCCTTAAACCAAACAAGGACGGGGTTGTAACCCTTTGTCACGCCTCAGAACCAGAATACTGGAGAGCGGGGGCAGACATAGCCAGCTACGTAATCCCAAAGTACGTTAATACTCTGAAATGACGTATAAGCTGTCAAGACATGGGGATTACTCTACAAGCCATCAGTCAATCCTATGGTTTAACAATCCTAGGTATCTCAATCACAGACAATTATACAAGAGCAAGGAGTACGATCATCATACATACAATAGTAAGGCGTCCCGAACCATATATACATGAATGATCATGAAGCTAGTACCACAAAGCTGATGACTAGCTAGAGTAATAGTCGTACATGATAAGGACTAGCTATAGTCTAGAATACACATATCATGTTTATGCCCGTAGGCTACAATATCAAGGAAAATACCAAAACACGAGCTAAACACGTGCTCGGGGCTAAACGTTACAAGAGGAGAATCTACATATCAGTGGGAGGATGAAGAAGAGCCCACTGAGGCACTCTGGTGCTCCTGCTGGTCACCGTCGAGTGGATGGTGCGGTAGATCCTTCGGGCTCTTCTATCAGAACCTGGCCATGCAAAACCAGTGGGGTCAGACCCCAAATAGCAAGTACCACAAAGGAGGCCGAACTATGAACTTAAAACCAGCAATCATTAGCAAACAACAAGCAAATAAGTAAAGGAAGATCGAGATTTGTGCAGTACCAATGCACTTATCCCGAACATAGGGAGACAATGAGTAAATCATCATTTGACATAAAGTAAACTGGAGAACATGTTAAATAAATAGAGCCAGGCAATATACGAAGAGAGGACGAAGGCACTGTTCCGGAAGCCAGGTTACAACCCTTAAACCAAACAAGGACCGGGATTGTAACCCTTCGCCTGAACAGAACTTGGTCTCTGATCATTTATTGCTAGAGATGACAATCATTAAGTGACAATCATAGAGTGACAATACAGAGTATAATACATTAGAGTGACAGTCATTGCAACCATTATCCTGGAACAATTAGGAACTGGATCTAGACAAGACTTAGACTGGAAAGATGATATACGATGGGATAACCATGGGACTATTCAGATAACCAGGTTACAACCCATAAACCAAACAAGGACCGGGGTTGTAACCCGTCGTCTGAACGGAACTTGGTTTCTCCCACCATTTATCGGCAAGATAAATATAAGAAATCTGGACATGTAACAATCATGCACAAGATCAAGACAAGACTAGACAAACTGAACTCCATCCAACATTCACGGCCAAGCAATAAGTACGGCTTGATACTTTAACTAGCTAGGGTTATCACAAGCCTAGTTACTAACAAGATGCAATGAGAATTCCAAGTCCGGTTACCCGTTTGTTACTACCTGAATGACCCCAGCAAAGAAAAGGAAAAGATAGCATGATATAGCAGACACACTGTAGTAAGATACATGTGTCCTAAGGTACCACACTCGACGGCGGGCTGGAAGTGCGCTCATCTCGACGGATAGCAACAAATCCCATGTATATATATATAAGGCCGGGATCAAAGGGGCAACAGGTAACTGGAAAAGTCTCTCCATGAACTACTGGATTATTCTAGTAATTAGCCTTAGTCCATTTCAGTATGAATCCCTGACCGTGGGAAACCAGGGATTCATGTCCTAGACATGATGCAAGATAAGACGGGTTCATTTGTACAAACACAATCACCCACGGTGTCAGGATACTAGTTAATTCTTGTCAGGAGTGCGCCACGACGGGCCACTATCATTATCATTATTACTTATCAAGAGTGCGCCACGACGGGCCACTATCAAGAATTATCATTTCAAGTTATCATGTCAAGAATATCATGTCAAGAATATCATGTCAAGTTCATTTCAAGAGTGCACCACTACGGGTCATTGTCGTGTCATGTCATTTATCAAGAAGGAAGAAACTTGCACAATTAAATAATAATATATTAATAATATATATATTCTTAAAGCCAAGGAGAAACTTTACAATTTTTATGTTGGGAGTGGGAAGAAATTCTGACCACAATTCAGGCAAATAAAATATTTAAACAATCAAAGTGGGACCCATGCGGTCCAAAAGTGGGAGAACAATTATGCGGTCATAGAAAGTGGGAGAACACCCATGCGGCCAGAAAATAACAAAAGGGGCCATGCGGCCAAGAATGGGTGGGAGGCCATGCGGCTCCAAAATTAAATGTCAGCAAGAAACATTTCCGCAATCAGAAAAGACAAAGAAAGTGGGACCCGTAATGAATGCAAGCTTCCACTTTGCAAGCAAAATAATGGAAAAAGGGGCACGTGGCCAAACAATAAAATGATGACTGCCAGTAAAAGAGTGGCTCACGTGGCCAAAATATTATATAGTGGGGGAAGGGAGCCTATGCGGCTCACATTAGATTCCATGCAAAAATACAACATGCAATTAATATTATTTAATGGCCAAAGGCCATGCGGCTCAGGCAAATTGCCGCATGAAATAATCATACAACAGTGCATATGCAGCCAAAATATTTTCTTATGCGGCCACGCATGATGTAAACCCATGCGGCCAGCTTGCAAACTTTACATGCAAGCAAGCTAATGTAGCTAACAAATGCTAAGGTGCCTGCAAGAAAAGCCTTGCTAACAAATTGCTAAGATGCATTAAATGCTAATAGTACATGCAACTATTATTCCCATGCGGCTGAGTGTGGCTGGCATCAAAGCATTAAAGCAATGCTTATGCGGCTCAACTTGATTCCATCTTGCAGCTTACAAATGCATTATACAAAGGCTAATGAATTATGGATGCATTAAATAGGCCATGCATTATACAAAGTCTTGCAAAAACTTGCTTACGTAAGCATGCATTGCTTTAATGCATGCAAAGGCTTAAAGTAAATAATAAACAAACATGCAAGCTAAATGCATGCATAGGCTCAAGCCATGCAAATGCTATTTAATCTAAGTATGGAAAAGCTTTTTCCAGGAAGGCACTAAATGCTTGATATTAATAAGCATGCAACATGCTTTCAATCTAGAAAAAAGTATTTAATGCTTGATAAGGAAAGCATTTAATGCTTGGAAAGACTTTCAATCCGGGAAAGCATTTGATGCTTGAAATGCAAGCATGCAAGTGCTTTCCACCCCCATGCGGCTACAAAATTAGTAGCCATGCGGCTAGTTAAAATTTCTCATGCGGCTAAAACATTTATAATTTCATGCGGCTCTAACCAAGTACCATATGCGGCCAACTAGGATTCCCATGCGGCCAGCTAATTTGTAAAGTCATGATAATGCATTAAATAAGGTTGTGGGTGCCAGCATTAAATGCTAAGCCTACTCCCACGTGCATGCATTTAATGCTAAGGTGGCCAAGCAAATTTTCATGCGGCTGCAAGCAAATTCAAATGCATAGAAATTAAATAATACAATTATATAAAGCCATGCGGCTAAGCAATATTCATGCGGCCAAAATGCAAGCTAGTAATAATTGTTTGCCAACTGAGAAGAAGTTCATGGAAAAATACCATGGCTTCTCCACACCACCCAGTTTTCCACAGGAGTCCAAATTTGGACTTCCATAGGTCAAAATGGGGTAGAACGAAATTCTCTACAACATGGAACCATCAACTAGCAAAAATATGCAAGTTTGACAGTTCAAAACCCATGAAAACCGAAATTACTTCAAAGTTAGATCTACAACAATCTAGCCATCAAATTGGAAAACTCCAAGTTCTAAACATGCTTAGAATGTAACAATAAAGAGAATGGAACAAACGAGATAGAAATCGTCCAACATTCGGCAAGGTGTACTTGCCTTGGGCTGGAGGAAGAAGATGAAGATGGAAATGAAATAATGGAGGAGAGAGAGTGGTAGGTGGCTTATATAACAAGCCCAAGCAATCCCCACCATTTATCCCTCTCCACTAAATCTAAGCCATACACCTCATCTCATGAGAAACTAAATTAAACCAAACCAAGTCAAAGTGGAACCGAACCCAATCCAAGTTAAACCAAGTCATGAAAATCCTACACTTAGGAAAATTTTAAAATATCACACGAATCGAGAAATACGAAATACGGTTCAAATAAATACGTATCCGTATAAAATATCGATACAGTGAGACGGTTCTCACAACTCTCCACACCTTAGAAAAATTCCGTCCTCGGAATTTCCTGAGGCTAGTCGAGCAAGATAACAAAACAAAAGCTCCAGGAAACTCAACAATCTCAATAAATCAAGCATGGCAAGTAAGTAAGTAAAACAATCAGTAATGTAAAATACGTAAGCGGTAAATAAATGCACAAGAATAAATACAATCATGATCAAGAAGGGCTGGAGGCATATGGATCAATATGTCTCCTGAGACATCTAAGTAAGAACCAACGTACTTGCTGGCCAAAGCTGACTCCCAAAATGGATAAAAGTCAAGCCTCAAGGTAAGTCGGTACCAATGACTTAGTTCAAGACATGACTCTACCCAGGACGTATCATCGTAGTTGAACCAAAGTTCAAGCATCTGTTTCAACTACGAAGACAGAAACGACTGGCTGATCGGGATGGACTGACATCTCTGCCTGCATGCTGAGACTGATCCTCCATAACTGGCCTGGCTGAAGAATGCTGAACTGCCCTCGGCAAAACACGAACAAGATAATCAGAAGGATCAAGAACAGTGCCCTCGAAAGTTGAAGGACACAAGATCAAATCATGGGAACAGAAATGATCAATGATCAAAACAGATATCAAGTCAAGTATCGGAGGTAGGGAATAATCTGAAGGAGATCAATAAGGATAATCGTGATTGAGATATCTAAACATGGTAACCCCCACAAATCTGAAAATCGAGATTCAGACCTGCATGGGCCACCACTAAAACCATGTCACGCCCCAGAACCAGAATACTGGAGAGCGGGGGCAGACATAGCCAGCTACGTAATCCCAAAGTACGTTAATACTCTGAAATGACGTATAAGCTGTCAAGACATGGGGGTTACTCTACAAGCCATCAGTCAATCCTATGGTTTAACAATCCTAGGTATCTCAATCACAGACAATTATACAAGAGCAAGGAGTACGATCATCATACATACAATAGTAAGGCGTCCCGAACCATATATACATGAATGATCATGAAGCTAGTACCACAAAGCTGATGACTAGCTAGAGTAATAGTCGTACATGATAAGGACTAGCTATAGTCTATAATACACATATCATGTTTATGCCCGTAGGCTACAATATCAAGGAAAATACCAAAACACGAGCTAAACACGTGCTCGGGGCTAAACGTTACAAGAGGAGAATCTACATATCAGTGGGAGGATGAAGAAGAGCCCACTGAGGCACTCTGGTGCTCCTGCTGGTCACCGTCGAGTGGATGGTGCGGTAGATCCTTCGGGCTCTTCTATCAGAACCTGGCCATGCAAAACCAGTGGGGTCAGACCCCAAATAGCAAGTACCACAAAGGAGGCCGAACTATGAACTTAAAACCAGCAATCATTAGCAAACAACAAGCAAATAAGTAAAGGAAGATCGAGATTTGTGCAGTACCAATGCACTTATCCCGAATATAGGGAGACAATGAGTAAATCATTATTTGACATAAAGTAAACTGGAGAACATGTTAAATAAATAGAGCCAGGCAATATACGAAGAGAGGACGAAGGCACTGTTCCGGAAGCCAGGTTACAACCCTTAAACCAAACAAGGACCGGGATTGTAACCCTTCGCCTGAACAGAACTTGGTCTCTGATCATTTATTGCTAGAGATGACAATCATTAAGTGACAATCATAGAGTGACAATACAGAGTATAATACATTAGAGTGACAGTCATTGCAACCATTATCCTGGAACAATTAGGAACTGGATCTAGACAAGACTTAGACTGGAAAGATGATATACGATGGGATAACCATGGGACTATTCAGATAACCAGGTTACAACCCATAAACCAAACAAGGACCGGGGTTGTAACCCTTCGTCTGAACGGAACTTGGTTTCTCCCACCATTTATCGGCAAGATAAATATAAGAAATCTGGACATGTAACAATCATGCACAAGATCAAGACAAGACTAGACAAACTGAACTCCATCCAACATTCACGGCCAAGCAATAAGTACGGCTTGATACTTTAACTAGCTAGGGTTATCATAAGCCTAGTTACTAACAAGATGCAATGAGAATTCCAAGTCCGGTTACCCGTTTGTTACTACCTGAATGACCCCAGCAAAGAAAAGGAAAAGATAGCATGATATAGCAGACACACTGTAGTAAGATACATGTGTCCTAAGGTACCACACTCGACGGCGGGCTGGAAGTGCGCTCATCTCGACGGATAGCAACAAATCCCATGTATATATATATAAGGCCGGGATCAAAGGGGCAACAGGTAACTGAAAAAGTCTCTCCATGAACTATTGGATTATTCTAGTAATTAGCCTTAGTCCATTTCAGTATGAATCCCTGACCGTGGGAAACCAGGAATTCATGTCCTAGACATGATGCAAGATAAGACGGGTTCATTTGTACAAACACAATCACCCACGGTGTCAGGATACTAGTTAATTCTTGTCAGGAGTGCGCCACGACGGGCCACTATCATTATCATTATTACTTATCAAGAGTGCGCCACGACGGGCCACTATCAAGAATTATCATTTCAAGTTATCATGTCAAGAATATCATGTCAAGAATATCATGTCAAGTTCATTTCAAGAGTGCACCACTACGGGTCATTGTCGTGTCATGTCATTTATCAAGAAGGAAGAAACTTGCACAATTAAATAATAATATATTAATAGTATATATATTCTTGAAGCCAAGGAGAAACTTTACAATTTTTATGTTGGGAGTGGGAAGAAATTCTGACCACAATTCAGGCAAATAAAATATTTAAACAATCAAAGTGGGACCCATGCGGTCCAAAAGTGGGAGAACAATTATGCGGTCATAGAAAGTGGGAGAACACCCATGCGGCCAGAAAATAACAAAAGGGGCCATGCGGCCAAGAATGGGTGGGAGGCCATGCGGCTCCAAAATTAAATGTCAGCAAGAAACATTTTCGCAATCAGAAAAGACAAAGAAAGTGGGACCCGTAATGAATGCAAGCTTCCACTTTGCAAGCAAAATAATGGAAAAAGGGGCACGTGGCCAAACAATAAAATGATGACTGCCAGTAAAAGAGTGGCTCACGTGGCCAAAATATTATATAGTGGGGGAAGGGAGCCTATACGGCTCACATTAGATTCCATGCAAAAATACAACATGCAATTAATATTATTTAATGGCCAAAGGCCATGCGGCTCAGGCAAATTGCCGCATGAAATAATCATACAACAGTGCATATGCAGCCAAAATATTTTCTTATGCGGCCACGCATGATGTAAACCCATGCGGCCAGCTTGCAAACTTTACATGCAAGCAAGCTAATGTAGCTAACAAATGCTAAGGTGCCTGCAAGAAAAGCCTTGCTAACAAATTGCTAAGATGCATTAAATGCTAATAGTACATGCAACTATTATTCCCATGCGGCTGAGTGTGGCTGGCATCAAAGCATTAAAGCAATGCTTATGCGGCTCAACTTGATTCCATCTTGCAGCTTACAAATGCATTATACAAAGGCTAATGAATTATGGATGCATTAAATAGGCCATGCATTATACAAAGTCTTGCAAAAACTTGCTTACGTAAGCATGCATTGCTTTAATGCATGCAAAGGCTTAAAGTAAATAATAAACAAACATGCAAGCTAAATGCATGCATAGGCTCAAGCCATGCAAATGCTATTTAATCTAAGTATGGAAAAGCTTTTTCCAGGAAGGCACTAAATGCTTGATATTAATAAGCATGCAACATGCTTTCAATCTAGGAAAAAGTATTTAATGCTTGATAAGGAAAGCATTTAATGCTTGGAAAGACTTTCAATCCGGGAAAGCATTTGATGCTTGAAATGCAAGCATGCAAGTGCTTTCCACCCCCATGCGGCTACAAAATTAGTAGCCATGCGGCTAGTTAAAATTTCTCATGCGGCTAAAACATTTATAATTTCATGCGGCTCTAACCAAGTACCATATGCGGCCAACTAGGATTCCCATGCGGCCAGCTAATTTGTAAAGTCATGATAATGCATTAAATAAGGTTGTGGGTGCCAGCATTAAATGCTAAGCCTACTCCCACGTGCATGCATTTAATGCTAAGGTAGCCAAGCAAATTTTCATGCGGCTGCAAGCAAATTCAAATGCATAGAAATTAAATAATACAATTATATAAAGCCATGCGGCTAAGCAATATTCATGCGGCCAAAATGCAAGCTAGTAATAATTGTTTGCCAACTGAGAAGAAGTTCATGGAAAAATACCATGGCTTCTCCACACCACCCAGTTTTCCACAGGAGTCCAAATTTGGACTTCCATAGGTCAAAATGGGGTAGAACGAAATTCTCTACAACATGGAACCATCAACTAGCAAAAATATGCAAGTTTGACAGATCAAAACCCATGAAAACCGAAATTACTTCAAAGTTAGATCTACAACAATCTAGCCATCAAATTGGAAAACTCCAAGTTCTAAACATGCTTAGAATGTAACAATAAAGAGAATGGAACAAACGAGATAGAAATCGTCCAACATTCGGCAAGGTGTACTTGCCTTGGGCTGGAGGAAGAAGATGAAGATGGAAATGAAATAATGGAGGAGAGAGAGTGGTAGGTGGCTTATATAACAAGCCCAAGCAATCCCTACCATTTATCCCTCTCCACTAAATCTAAGCCATACACCTCATCTCATGAGAAACCAAATTAAACCAAACCAAGTCAAAGTGGAACCGAACCCAATCCAAGTTAAACCAAGTCATGAAAATCCTACACTTAGAAAAATTTTAAAATATCACACGAATCGAAAAATACGAAATACGGTTCAAATAAATACGTATCCGTATAAAATACCGATACAGTGAGACGGTTCTCACACCCTTCACCTGAACAGAACTGGACCCCTGATCTTTATTGTTAAGGCCAGTATAAATAATCATGGTATTGAAGTAAAGGTAAAACATGACGAGCATGACAGGGGGTTACAATAAGACAATAAACGAAGAGAGGACACAGAACTGCTCCGGGAGCCAGGTTACAACCCTTAAACCAAACAAGGACCGGGGTTGTAACCCTTCGCCTGAACAGAACTGGACCCCTGATCTTTATTGTTAAGGCGGGCACAATAAGCATGACGATATATGATAAGATAACCATGGAACTATTCAGATAGCCAAGTTACAACCCTTAAACCAAACAAGGACCGGGATTGTAACCCTTCATCTGAACAGAACTTGGTATCCCATCATTTATCGATACAAGAAATCATGTCCTGATACAATCTTGTACAGGATCAGGATAAGACTAAGCTGGAATAAACTTCATCCAATCAATCACGGCCAATCAAGAGTACGACTTGATACTTTTAACTAACTAGGGTTATCACAGGCCTAGTTACTAGCAAGATACAATGAGATTATCCTAACAGCCACAAGCCCTGCAGACCATCCAGGTTATCCGGGTCGAATGTCCGTTATGAAGAATGCAACACGTAACTGTATGCTGGAAATGTGCCCTACTCGTCGGTAGGCTACAAATTCGTTAGTGCGCCCGGATAACGGGATTGCCTGTAGCTGGAAATCTCTTCATGACTACTGAATCATTCTAGTTAATTAGCCTTAGTCAATTTCAGTAGGTACCCCTGACCGTGGTACTCAGGGATCCCCATCCTAGACATGATGCAAGATAGTACCAGTTTATTACAAACACAATCGCCCACGGTGTCCAGGTATTTCATACTTGTCATGTCAGTTTACTTGTCAAGAGTGCGCCACAGCGAGCCACTATCGTGTTCTATTCTTACATTATCATGAATGAGAAAGATTGTATAAAATAACTAATAACATATTCTTGAAGCCAAGGAAAAGATCTACAACTTTCATGTTTTAAGTTTTTCAAGATTCTAGCTACAAAATAACTTAAACAGGCAAAAAGAGTAAATTCCTGCACAAATCGGCGCATGAGATTCCTGCACAAATCGGCGCATGGGATTCCTGTACAAATCGGCGCATGGGATTCCTGCACAAATCGGCGCATGAGATTCCTGCACAAATCGGCGCATGAGATTCCTGCACAATCGGCGCATGAGATTCCTGCACAAATCGACGCATGGAATTTCTGCACAAATCGGCGCATGAGATTTCTGCACAAATCGGCGCATGAGAAACTCACGTTGCGTCTTCAATACATGCGCGTAGGGAACCTACGCGCATGACACGCTCGGAGTTAAGGGATGCGTTGCCGGGACTTCACGACGCATGGCCTCCCGGCGCATGGCCTCCCGGCGTATGGCCTCCCGGGCGCATGGGGTTTCATCGTCCCCAAACAGCAAGTTCAGCCATGAAATTTCCGAAAACTTGTAATGGCCATAACTTACTCATCCGGAGTCGAAATCAAGCGAAACAAAAGCCAAAACTGAATGAAATTGAATTCTCTACAACATAGAACCATTAGTTTTCGAAAATAACCAAGTTTTAGAGATCAAAACCAAGAAAAATAAACAAGAAGGAACTTAAAACTTAGATCTACAAAAATATAACCATCAAAACCGAAAACTTCCAGTTCTAAAGAGACTTAGAATCTAGTAAGGAAGAGAATGGAACAATAAAATATGAGATCCATCATGAAGCAAGTTTGCACTTGCCTAAGCTCTCTCTCTCTCTCTCTCTCCTTCCTGATAGGTGTAGAAGTAAATGTGGAGAAGAAGAAAAATAATGAAGAGAGAGAAAGAGGAGGGGTTAATAAATAGGGATGGTGGTGGTAGGTAGGGGTTCTCCCCCTTGGTTCATGATGAACCAAGGCAACCCAAGCCTAGCCGAACCAACCCAAAACAAACCGAGCCAAGCCAAGAGATATGCAATACAAAATAAAATACGTACACGTATTCCAAGATACGTAATACGAACTACAGGCATTACAGCGCGCGCGGGGTGGGGGGTGGGGGGGCGGCAGCCGGCAGGGGCATGCGCGCAGCGGGGTGTGTCTTGGAACGGGGGGTCGTGGGGAAGAAGAGGACATTTTCGTCAAAAAAAAGGTCAAAGGAGTTGACCGTTAACAAATGACGGAAACCGTCAAAAGGGGGAGGGGGTCTTGCATTATGGAAATTATGTGGGGTGCACATTGAATTTGGATAAAACAAGTGTCATGCGACTCTCTTTAATTAAATAGTATAAAATTAACAAAAACTATTGTTTGCTTTTTTCAAACAATGTGAAATACGCTACGACATGCATATGTATATATACTAATATTCCTAACAGTTATTTACACTGACTATCCCTAAGTTTTGAGTTTATAATACATGGTACTCCTACTTTTAAACTAATTACACTGACCATCCTTTTCTTTAAAAAATAAAATAAAAAAATGGGTAGTTAGTGCTAGAACTTTTTTATCTTAAAGTAGGGGTACCCATGTAATAAACATAAAATATGGAAGTGATCAATATAATTAGTTTAAAAGTATGGTACCCCATATACCGAACTTGGGTGGCTCTTGTGGTTACCGAGGAAAGGTATAGACCCCGACTCGGTGGCGGAAGATCAGTGGATCGAGCAACGGAGGCATATTATTCTTTCTATTTATTTGGTGGGAGTTTGGGACAGTGGGCTCAACATGCATGCAATGCAACGTGCACTCAGTTCCGTGCGTATCGTCGGACATCTAAAAAAAAGAAGAAGAAAAAAAGTATGGTACCCATATTATACATTTAAAATTTAGGATTAAATAGTGTAAATAACCCTATTTCTAAATAAGAAATACACAATACTAACAATCATGTGTGATTAGAGATTGTAGGAAATTAGGAATCCCTACAACTTGGAAAACACAATTACTATTTTTTTTTTATAAATTGACATTTTTTTGGGTTTTTTAGGGGCACCACCACTTTTACTAGGGGGAAGCCCAATTTTTTTGAAAAAATTACAAGTTTGCCATAGGTTTTTTTTACTAGGGGGCAGCCCATAATTTACTATAAAACCCAATGTTGTTTTATTTCTTCTCTCTTTCTTCCTCTATTACTTCTCTTCCTCCACTCTTCCTCCACTCTTTTTTTCTCCTCCTCATAAAACCCTATAATTAACCTAACCTAGGTGAAATTGTCCCCCCACCTAAATTTGTTAAAGAATTAACCCTTCACTTCTCCCATTTATTTGTAAGTCGTCGAATTTATTTTTGTGTAATGTTTTAACCTAAATTTTACATATAAAAGTTGAATTTTGTGTTTAATGTAGAAAGAAATAGAAAATGGAACAACTCGGACCATCAAATGCTGGAAACTCTCCTCCCACAACGTCCGAAGAACACTTTGATGCATCGGAAGGCCTCGTGGTAACTACACTTTAACTTTTTTTTGGATAAAAAATCGAATTTTGACACAGAGGACTGCCACTTGTCTGACAGTCCCTCTCTTAGATTTGGACTGCCACATATGTGGCAGTCCTTTAGATGTGAAGGACTGCCACATATGTGGCAGTCCTATATATGTGAGGGACTGCCACATATGTGGCAGTCCTATAGATGAGGCAGTCCATTGACTTTTAACTTCTATTGTAGGAGTTGCGATCTTCGGTACATGCTCCAACTGCAACCGATGTAGGGCATTTATTTTGGATCGATCTTTCGTTTCAATCAAGCGACGATGCGGTACAATGGTGTCGAAAAGTTGGACAGGAAAACAACTTAGTTCTAGTGATATCCATATCAATGTGTTATATGGAGGACCACTTTTGTATACATTTTGGCATTTTGGTTATAGAGGACCACTTTTGTATACATTAAACTATGAAATATGAAGTCCAATATATGTTTCTTACTTTTATCCATGTGTTATATGTGTTTTATGTGCTTATCTGGGTGTTATACATGTGTGTTTTGTATGTTTGGCTGAGTATTATACATGTTTTACATGTGTACTAAAAACCATCAGAGGACTGCCACACCCAGGGCAGTCCAACACATGTGAAGGACTGCCCTGGGTTTGGCAGTCCTAGATGAAATGTTCTGTGACTAGATCACAGAATATTTCAGCTAGGACTGCCACACCCAGGACAGTCCAACACATGTGTCACGCCCCAGAACCAGAATACTGGAGAGCGGGGGCAGACATAGCCAGCTACGTATATTGAAATAGAAAACATCTCAACTATACGGTCACGGCTGTCTAGATATGAGGGTTTACTACAAGCCAGCAGTCTCTTAAGGTCAAGCCTATTGTCTCAATCTCAAGCAATTAACAGAGTTACAAGATGTTAGAGCATCAAATATATATATATAAGGCGTCCCAAATATTACATATTGGATGATCATGAAGCTAGTCGTACAAAATGATAGGACTAGCAAGAGTTCAGTCATACATGATCAACCCTAGGATTTGTTAATCATGTTTACAGCCCGTAGGCAGACAGTAAGTAAATGTGCATCGAGCTAACAGGTGCTCGTCGGCTAAACGTCTCAAAAGAATAAATTTACATATAAGTGGATGAAACAAAAAGGAAAACCCACTCTTGGCCCGGGTTCCGTCTAGTTGTCACCATTGGGCCGGAAGCTTGGTAGATCCTCGGGAGCTGCTCCGAAATCTGGCCACACAAAACCAGCTGGGTCAAACCCCAGAAAGAGCAAGTGCCACAAAGGAGGCCACAAATAAGAACAAAAGCCAGCATATCAGAACATAAAGAATAAAAGAAAGTACAAGTAGTAAGGTACACAGGGCGATAAACGACTAGGGACGTGGAACCATTCCGGGAGCAAGGTTACAATCCTTAAACCAGACAAGGACCGGGATTGTACCCCTTCGCCTGAATAGCTCACTGTCTCTACCCATTTATCGTTAAGATAAGTAAACAAGCATACTCAGGAGATAGCAGGTACTGGAGCTAGACAAGACTTAGACAAGGCTGGACACCATCCATTCACAATCGGCCAAGCAAGTACTACGGCTTACTACTTTAACTAACTAGGGTTATCACAAGCCTAATTACTAACAAGATACAAGTGAGAAACTCCCAGTCCCAAGCCCTGCAGACCATCTAGTTATCCTTCCACGGGTTGAGAGTTATAGGTGGGTACATTGCCCGGAAGACAAATGTACCCTTAGGTGACTTAGAGGGTGCAACACATGACAGTGTGCTGGAAATGTGCTCTACTCGTCGGCAAGCTACAAGTCCATTAAAGCGCCCAGATAACGAGATTGCCTGTGACTGGGAATTCTCTATGTTCTAGTTTGATCTAATCATTAGCCTAATCCAATTTAGCGCGAGTCCCTGGCCGTGGTACCCAGGAAGTCACGTCCTAGACATGATGCAATACAAGACAAGTGGATTGTACAAGCAAGCAAGTAGGAACACCCACGGTGTCAAGTTGATTATACGAGTCAAGTTACAAGTTACAAGTCAAGTCAAGTCAGGAGTGCGCCGCCACGGGCCACTATCAAGTTATCAAGATAAATCATGTCAGGGTGCTTGTTAGGAGTGCACCACTACGGGTCACTGTCATGTCAGGTTGGTCATATCAGGAGTGCACCACTACGGGTCACTGTCGTGTTATGCTAGTTCCTTGTCATACCATGCCATGTACAATAGTCATTCCAAGCATATTAAGTAAAATCAAGTTCATGACAAAAGGCGTAAGGATATAAAATGGGCGTAAAATATCTAATACAATATCAATATAAATAGGACTATAGAAGAGCCAGGCTTAAAGAAAATAAAACCAAATCTCCAAGAGTCAATGGTTTGCGCAAGGGGTCAGGGGGTTGGATTACGCAGGAGTCAAGTGCGCCAGGAGGCCAACTGCGCAGGGTGAGATGCGCAGGGTACCAACTGCGCAGGAGTGAGCTGCGCAGGGTACCAACTGCGCAGGAGTGGATGGCGCAGCAGATGGATTGCACACAGGAGGATTGCACAGGGGTGGATTGCGCAAGGCTGACTTGCGCAGAGGTGGATTGCGTAAGGCTGACTTGCGCAGAGGTGGGTTGCGCATGGCTGGCTTGCGCATGGATGGCTTGTGCATGGCTGGCTTGCGCATGGATGGCTTGCGCCAGCGCAATCCAGCGCAGCGCAAAGCACTGGCTGAAGTCATGCGCAATCGGCCCTGCGCTAAAGAGCACAGGCCGGGGTGCGCAATCGGCCATGCGCTAAAAAGCGCAAGGCAGAGGGCTGTTCTTCCTGGCCGAGAGCAGGTCCAAGAACACCAAGAACTTCAAATCTTCATAACTTAGCCAAATTAAAACCAAATCTAGATTTTCAAAGTTCTAACTTGAGTAAAATCGAATTCTCTTCCACATGGAAGCATCAAAACATACAAAAATCAAAGTTAAATAGATCAAAATCATGTAAATCCGAAAATAGTAAAAACCTAGATCTAGAACAAAGGAAACTCCAAATCACAAAATGTCAAGTTCTAAAGTTATTCTCCATGGCCTAATCTAGCTAATGGACAAATAAAAAGTGGTGCTTATTTGATGGCAAGGTGCACTTGCCTAATGGGTTGGGGAGTTGTGTGGAAGAAGGAAGAAGAAGAAAATTACTGGAGAGTAAAGAGGAGAGAGAAAGTTTGGTGAAGATATAATGAGGGTGGTTGTGTTGTGTTGAGGGTAGAGTGTAGGTTAAAGTGTTCCACTCATGATGAACCAAACCAAACCAACTTCTACAAAATAAAACCAAGCCATAGTCCAAAACCCATTTACGAGAAACCAAAATCCGCAAGTCGAGAAAATTAAAATACGTGCCAAAATCAAATACGAGCATAAATACGTAATACAGGAAATGGGGGTGACAACATGTGAAGGACTGCCCTGGGTTTGGCAGTCCTAGATAAAATATTCTGTGACTAGATCACAGAACATTTCAGCTAGGACTGCCACACCCAGGGCAGTCCAACACATGTGAAGGACTGCCCTGGGTTTGGCAGTCCTAGATGAAATGTTCTGTGACTAGATGTCACGCCCCGATTCGATAGAATCGATAGTCGTCCCCCGGACGTGATGCCATGCAAGCCTAAGTTGTGCTTGCACAAGGCGGTTCATAAGGTATCCGAAACAACAGTATATGTAAGAGTACGCAGAGAAATTGAACATATTCATTTAGAAAAAAAAACTTGCATTTTCATTGATAATAAGTTATGTTACAAACTCGATTACAAAAGAGGCCTCGCGGGCTCACAACCGACATCGATGAGATAGTCATTCCATACATTTACATCCCTTTTTACAAACATCAAATGACTCTCTAAGACCTGGGATCGGCGAGAGTTTGTGACTCATGATGCAGTTGGGTCGGAGTCTTCAAAATGTTGCAGAGCTAGCCTTCGCTCTAGCAAGGCTTCAAAAGAAAGAAGCGTCACCTTCAGTTCCTTGGCATGCTATCCTGGTCCCGAGTACCTGTTGAGAGCGAGGGTCAGCACTTTATACTTTGTGCTGGTGCGTGGCAATTTAAATCCCGTGCTCTCATTTGTTGAAGAATTCAAGTGAGCGTGCATGCAAATATTTAATGAAGTTGCTAGCCATCCTACTCAATTCAAACTTATATTTGAAGGCACAACCGAATAATGACGATAGATCTTACCCCCGGCAGAGCGCGCCGTCGTAGCGTTAACTTACCATGTTCTTTCCTGTCATGTGGATAATAATAAAATGTAATAGAGTGCGTTCGTGAAGGTCACTGGCACGACAAGCCATCCTGGACATATAGCTTGGTAGACAGAGGTCCTTCAGCGCGGGTAGCGAGCCCCGTTGAAAGCCACTGCCTACCGTGGCATGCATCCGGCATAGCTATCCGTGTTTCTTCCTAGGCCGGAACGGTCCCGTGGCCTCGGGATACCGTCCGAAGAAACAAACGCCCTTGTCGACAAGTTGTCCATGACCGTGCTAAGTTAATTCGTTATTTCAAGGCACATCTTATAGTATCGTTGCGACATTCATTTAATCGATTCATCCTTCCTTAGTACGGTTCTATATGATTTGATAATTGCATGCACGATAATATTTTATGACAAGCATCTGTATAGTTCGTGTTCGTGGGACGTCGTGTGACCGTTCATCGGAATATCATTCATGTCGTTGCATTACATCTAGCATAGCACATGTCTAGTATTGATAATGTATTAGAGAAGAGGGTCGAGGGGAGAAGGGTCAGCCACTCACCTTAGTATTTACTTGAGGCGAGGAACTGGTTGGCCGCGCTAGACGTTGCCTACGTGATCACCTGAAATCGCACAAGCAACCGATTAGAACACTGTGTTATTCAAGGAAATTCGATATGAATGCGAAGTTCGAAACGTAAGCCATGAAAACCATCGAAATCATTCACGAAAATGCATTCAGAAAACAAAGCCAAAACCAACGCAAGCGGCGTGAAAAGCAGAGCAACGGAAGGTCTCTTATGTCAATCCTTGAGGCGCAGCCCGCTGAATATGGGACTTTGTTCCGAAGAAGCCATTCCATAATGGGGAATGGATCTTAATTCAACCGTTCCCGTTCGATCGATTCGATCGATCCCGACCTATCGGTCCCGACCGAGTCGATAGCGACAGTGTTCCTTTCTCGCGCACCCCATGGACGAACAACGGGGCACGATGTAGGGACGGGGGACTACACCATAACCAACTAAGAAAAGTTTTATCCTCGAAACTTAAGAACAGAACCTACCTCTATGAAAACAATGAAGGAAACTTTTCCTTCATCTCTGACTCGAGTTCCCATGTCGACTCTTCTGCCGCATGGTTCCTCCAGAGTACGCGAACGAGAGGGATCGCCCGATTTTGCAGCAGCTTATCCTTGCGTTCTAAGATTTGAACTGGCTCTTCAACGTAGGATAAGTCGGACTTTAGCTCCAGCTGGCCAAAATCCACCACGTGGCTAGGGTCGTGCACGTACTTCCGCAGCTGGGAGACGTGGAAGATATTGTGCACACCATCAAGCGCCGACGGTAGGGCAATTTTATAGGCCACTGGGGCGACTCGCTCGAGTATTTCGAACGGCCCAACAAATCTCGGACTCAGCTTTCCCTTCGCACCGAACCGAGTAACTCCTCGCATAGGCGACACCTTCAGGAACACGTGATCGCCCACCTGGAACTCAAGCGGTCTTCGATGGGTGTCGGCGTAGCTCTTTTGCCGATTCTGTGCAATCTTCAGTCTTTCCCGAATTAGCTTGACCTTTTCCACAGTCTGTTCCACCAGCTCCGGGCCGAGTATCTGCCGTTCCCCGACTTCATCCCAGCAAATGGGCGATCTGCACTTCCGGCCGTACAAAGTTTCATACGGCGCCATTTGGATGCTGGATTGGTAGCTATTGTTGTATGCAAATTCCGCCAGCGGTAGGTGGACGTCCCAGCTTGATTTGAAGTCAATTTCGTAGAGCCGTAGCATGTCTTCGAGAATCTGATTAACGCGCTCCGTTTGGCCGTCGGTCTGAGGATGGTAAGCTGAGCTGAACTGCAACTTGGTACCCAGCGCCGACTGAAGGCTACTCCAGAATTGCGACATGAATCGTGAATCCCGATCAGAGACGATGGATATTGGAACTCCGTGCAGCCGTACTATCTCGTCAAGATAAATCTACGCCAGGCGATCAACGCTCCAAGTAACTTTGATGGCGATAAAGTGCGCTGACTTGGTTAATCGATCGACGATGACCCAGATGGCGTCGTTCCCCCGTGGTGTCTTCGGCAGGCCAACAATAAAATCCATAGTGACGTGATCCCACTTCCACTCGGGAATAGCGAGGTTCTGCATCTCTCCGCCCGGTCGCTGATGCTCAGCTTTCACTTGCTGACAGGCCATGCATTGCGACACGAAGAGCGCCATATCTCTCTTCATCCCGTGCCACCAGAAGGTCGTGCGGAGGTCCTTATACATCTTTGTACTGCCTGGATGCAAGGTATATTTCGTATAATGCGCCTCCGATATTATCTCATTTCGTAGTTCTGAATCATCCGGAACACATAGTCGGCCATTCATTCTCAGCACGCCGGTCTTATCTTTCGCAAAGTCGGTCGCACTACCTGTCGAAATTCGCTCGCATATTTTCTTCAGGTACGGATCATCCTTCTGAGCGGCCATGATCTTTTCCAGCAAACTCGGCTCTAACTGCAGCTGCGCCAACCGTATATTCCTGAATCGAACCCGAAGATCGATGTCCATTTCTTCTAGATCTTGTAGTAGTCTGCGGTTGATGGGTAGCGAGGCAAGATACTTTCGACTCAGAGCGTCCGCCACCACATTTTCTTTGCCCGGAGTGTAGTCGATCGTCAAGTCATAGTCTTTGATCAGTTCGAGCCAGCGCCTCTGTCGCAAGTTCAATTCTTTTTGGGTGAAGAGATACTTGAGGCTCTTGTAGTCGGTATAGATTGCGCACGCCACGCCATATAGATAGTGACGCCACAATTTCAACGCGAACACAATCACCGCTAACTCCAAGTCGTACGTAGGATAGTTCTTCTCGTGCGGCTTTAACTGTCTGGAGGCGAAGGATATCACCTTGTTTCGCTGCATGAGCACACATCCCAAGCCCTGGCCTGAAGCATCACTGAATATCTGAAAACCCTCTGGCCCATCCGGAAGTGCGAGTATAGGTGCCGAAATCAGTCGCTGTTTTAGCTCCTGGAATGAAGCTTCACAGTCATCCGACCACTCATACACGACTCCCTTTTGAGTGAGGCGAGTCAGTGGCGATGCAATCTTCGCGAAGTCTTTCACGAAGCGTCGATAGTATCCCGTCAAACCAAGAAAGCTTCGAATCTCACTAGCAGACGCAGGCCGCTTCCAATCGGCAACAGCTTCCACTTTCTTCGGGTCGACTGCAATGCCTTCGGACGAAATGATGTGACCAAGAAAGGATACGCTGCTGAGCCAAAATTCGTACTTACTCTGCTTCGCATATGTCACGCCCCAGAACCAGAATACTGGAGAGCGGGGGCGTACATAGCCAGCTACGTATATTGAAATAGAATACATCTCAACTACACGGTCACGGCTGTCTAGATATGAGGGTTTACTACAAGCCAACGGTCTCTTATGTCAAGCCTTTTGTCTCAATCTCAAGCAAGTAATATGATCACAAGATGTTTTGACCACCAAATATACAATAAAAGGCGTCCCAAATATTACATATCAGCTGATCATGAAGCTAGTCGTACAAAATACTGGGACTAGCAAGAGTTAAGTCATACATGATCAACCCTAGGATTTGTTAATCATATTTACAGCCCGTAGGCAGACAGTAAGTAAAGTACATCGAGCTAACAGGTGCTCGTCGGCTAAACGACTCAAAAGAATAACTTTACAATAGAGTAAGCGAAACAAAATAGAAAACCCACTCGTAGCCCGGGTTCCTTCTAGTCGCCACCATCGGGCTGGAGGTTCGGAAGATCCTCGGGAGCTGCTCCGAAATCTGGCCACACAAAACCAGCTGGGTCAAACCCCAGAAAAGAGCAAGTGCCACAAAGGAGGCCACGAAATAAGAACAAAAGCCAGCATATCAGAACATAAGAAAAGAAATGGAAGAACGTACAAGTAAATAAAGAGTACAACAGGACAATAAACGACTAGTAACGTGGGACCATTCCGGGAGCCAGGTTACAACCCTTAAACCAGACAAGGACCGAGGTTGTAACCATTCGCCTGAACAGCACTCTGTCTCTACCCATTTATTGTTAGAGATAAGTAAAACAAGCATGTACAAGAGTAGCCAGGTACAGGGACTAGACAAGACTTAGACAAGGCTGGACTCCATCCATTCACAAGCGGCCAAGCAATTACTACGGCTTACTACTTAACTAACTAGGGTTATCACAAGCCTTAATTACTAACAAGATGCAATGAGAATTTTCCAGTCCCAAGCCCTGCAGACCATCCAGTTATCCTTCCGCGGGTTGAGAGTATGGTTGGGTACATCGCCCCGGAGACGATATACCCTTAGGTGACTTAGAGGGTGCAACACATGATAGTGCGCTGGAAATGTGCTCTACTCGTCGGCAAGCTACAAGTCCAATTAAGAGCGCCCAGATAACGAGATTGCCTGTGACTGGAAATTCTTCATGAACTATAGTTTAATCTAGTCATTAGCCTAATCCATGTTCAGTATGAATCCCTGACCGTAGGAACCAGGGAGTCACGTCCTAGACATGATGCAAGACAAGACTGTAATGCCTGTAGTTCGTATTACGTATCTTGGAATACGTGTACGTATTTTATTTTGTATTGCATATCTCTTGGCTTGGCTCGGTTTGTTTTGGGTTGGTTCGGCTAGGCTTGGGTTGCCTTGGTTCATCATGAACCAAGGGGGAGAACCCCTACCTACCACCACCATCCCCATTTATTAACCCCTCCTCTTTCTCTCTCTTCATTATTTTTCTTCTTCTTCACATTTACTTCTACACCTACCAGGAAGGGGAGAGAGAGAGAGAGAGAGAGCTTAGGCAAGTAAAAACTTGCTTCATGATGGATTTTATGTTTTATTGTTCCATTTTCTTCCTTACTAGATTCTAAGCCTCTTTAGAACTGGAAGTTTTCGGTTTTGATGGTTATATTTTTGTAGATCTAAGTTTTAAGTTCTTTCTTGTTTAGTTTTCTTGGTTTTGATCTCTAAAACTTAGTTATTTTTGAAAACTAATGGTTCTATGTTGTAGAGAATTCAATTTCATTCAGTTTTGGCTTTTGTTTCGCTTGATTTCGACTCCGGATGAGTAAGTTATGGCCATTACAAGTTTTCGGAACTTTCATGGCTGAACTTGCTGTTTGGGGACGATGAAACCCCATGCGCCCGGGAGGCCATGCGCCGTGAAGTCCCGGCAACGCATCCCTTAACTCCGAGCGTGTCATGCGCGTAGGTTCCCTACGCGCATGTATTGAAGACGCAACGTGAGTTTCTCATGCGCCGATTTGTGCAGAAATCTCATGCGCCGATTTGTGCAGGAATCTCATACGCCGATTTGTGCAGAAATTCCATGCGCCGATTTGTGCAGGAATCTCATGCGCCGATTGTGCAGGAATCTCATGCGCCGATTTGTGCAGGAATCTCATGCGCCGATTTGTGCAGGAATCTCATGCGCCGATTTGCGCAGGAATCCCATGCGCCGATTTGTACAGGAATCCCATGCGCCGATTTGTGCAGGAATCTCATGCGCCGATTTGTGCAGGAATTCACTGTTTTTGCCTGTTTAAATTATTTTGTAGCTAGAATCTTGAAAAACTTAAAACATGAAAGTTGTAGATCTTTTCCTTGGCTTCAAGAATATGTTATTAGTTATTTTATACAATCTTTCTCATTCATGATAATGTAAGAATATAACACGATAGTGGCTCGCTGTGGCGCACTCTTGACAAGTAAACTGACATGACAAGTATGAAATACCTGGACACCGTTGTAAGCCCCCTGAATTTCAGGGTTTATTTTTTTTGATTTTCTTAATGAATTATTATCGATAAATATTTTATTTATTTAATTGTTTTCATCATTAATGTACCTTTCCGTGACTTTGACTTCTGGAGCGTCAGGGATACCAATCTCTGGAAACTCTCTTCACGAGTTTTGAAGTAGACAAGATTATCTTCATTTTGATATATCCTGTCCCACTTGAACTCTTTCCCTTGTGCTCTTTTTGTATCGCGCAAGTTCGGGTCAACTTAGACCAATTAATCGTTGAATATTATTCCCACTTTTATTTTTGATCATCGTTTGCACGCTACCGTTGCTTTTAATTTAGGAGCACCAGACCAGTCGTTTTCTCAGAACCAACTTCTCATGAATGATCTACTCGAGACGCTCTCCACCCATGACCTTCGTGTCCCACTCAGACACTCTATTTTGTGCTCCATTTTCTTCGCACAACTTTCGGGTCAATTTAGGCCGATTTATTTTCTACCGTGAAACCTGATTTATTTTCCAATTTAATTTCGGGACCCGACATCGATCCAACCTGTCAACCCAAAGTATGGACGTGGCCCATATGAAGCCTACTCCCCGCCTGCAACTTGTGTCCCATTTATTGGAGTCCCCGTATATTATTTATTCACCCATGTTCATAAATACGTATTTAATTCAATTATTGCACTCTGTCCGACTTTGACCCGATCCGGTTCGACCGAACCCGAACCCAAGCCCCATGTTGTATTCTCATGACTGCCCAAGTACCCTACGTAATTTTCCTATTTTACCCATTTTGAAAATATCTATTTATTCTCTCTCTATTCTACAAATATCTCATATAAATATCCCTTATATATATACATATATATATATATATAAACACCTCTCTCTCTCTCTCACACTTTACACATACACACCCCCCCCTTTCTTCAGCCGACTTCAACATCTCCCCCCCCATTCAAATATCTCTCTCTCACTCACTCATTCTCTATATATATATTAATATATATATACACACACACCCATACATATTACTCTCTCCCTCACTCTCTTTATAAACAAACCACACACCATCACCACAGCAGCAACATCCCGACCACCTCCTCCTTGGCAGGCCCGACCCCAGCCTCCTCCCACCTGGCCGTGGCCTGGCCGCACCACCACCATCTCCTTTCCGAACCTCTCCTCCTCCTCTTCATCAATCTTCACCATCACCATCACCATTAACATCACCACTCCACCACCCTCTCCCGCACCACCACCCGAACCACCACCTCCCCGTCGTTCCCAGGCGATACGCCGCCGCAGCCGCCGCCCCGCGCCGCCGCAGCCGCGTGCGTGCAACCAGCAGCAGCGGCAGCGAGCAGCAGTAGGTGCCGCGCCATCCGCGCGCGCGCATGGGCGCGTGGCGCGCGCCACCGCCGCCGCCAGCGACCCCGTCGACCACCCCCGCGTGGCCCCCTCGCCTGGGCGCACCCCCTGGTAGCCCCACATGGCGGCCACCGTCCACCAGGACGCGCCGTCGAGGCGATTCGTGCATTTTTCACGAAATTCCGTCGACGCGCGCGCGCGCGAAGTCCAGAATTGGCGCTCCGTCGCAGCAATTTCGTGTGGATTTTTTGGTCAATCCGACCGTTGGATCGGCGATCTCTTTGCTTCGTCGCAATCTCGGTATATCCCTCTTCACCCCTGTCAAATTTCACCCGTTAATTTCGTCGTTTGATACCTCAAAACTGGCCACCAAGTTGACGTTTTAAATTGAACTGTTTTTGGACAGTTTCGTGGAGCCGACTTCGTCAGCTCGTAACTTCGCCGTCGCAGCTCCGTTTTGCGCACCGTCAGTTCCGGTGCACAGCTGGTATAACCATCTTCCTGTCTCCTTTAGATTTTGTTTCATTTTAAGCACGTTTGGTTGGTCGAATTCGACGCCAAAGTTGGCCGTCCGAATTCTTTAAATTGTACTTGTTAAATTCCATTTTTGAATCCGGGACTCCGGATTCAATTTATGACACCACCAGTAGTCTCGTGGCATCGTTCTGGCATGTTTTCATATAAAGTTTGCTTGATTTGGAGAACGTGGGCCCTGGCACGCATTTCGGTGCAAAGCGGTTCCCACTTTCTGAGTCAACGGGACTTTTTGACGTCGGCTCATCAGAATCCAATTCCGGATATACCGTTGAGTTCGTATCGTCATTCTGGACTCGTTGACATATAATTTGCTAGGTTTTGTAGACTTCTTTCCCGACACGCTTTTCGGTGCAAAGTGTGTCCAACGGCGGACATCATTTTGACCCGAAACTACCGTTTTGCCCTTGTGTCCAAATTGGACTTTTGGACAGGCTATCCTAGCTGATTTGACCATTCTGAACACGTTGGTGATATTTATTTTATCATCCGACAACATCTGTAGATTTTGATTATGTATTATCCTTAATTTCTAATTAATTATTTTTCTAGATACGGTTACTTTCTGGTTTTGAATTTTTATATATATATTTTAATTGCTGTAAAAATCTTGGAAAAATGGTAATTAAATATTATGTTAATTTAGCTAATTTATTATAATTTTTCTAGCATTTAATAAGTACTTTTGGTATTTTATAAAATTAGGAAAACAGAACTCATTTTCTATATATTTATGTTTGCTGATTTTTAATAATTATTTATTAAGGTTTATAAATCCCAGAAAAATTAGTATAAATTTCTATAATTAACAAGGATTATTTTGGTACTTTATTTTATATATATTTAAGCTTTTTGTCTATCTCTAAAATTGTTGGAACTTAGTGTACCGTTTGATTTAATTATTGAATAATTACGACTTGCAACTTTTTGTGTTTTAGTCGTATTGGACCTCACCCCGCGCTAGTGTAAAGACCCTAGAGAGTTAGTTTGTGTATAGTGGCACTTCACATTAGACTTTTATGCTAGGTCACACTTGGCTAGTGTCCAGTTAGGAGTCGTGTCTCACCACTAGTGTATTATTGAACATAGCTTAGAACTGAGTTGTATATCGTTATTGACAGGATACCGGACATCTATATCTTCGTACTAGTATTCTTGCTTTGCTCGAGGCAAGTACATCTACATACTCATTTACTGTCTTTTAATGCTAGAACATGTATTAACCCTGTTAGAGTACTGATCCTTGAGGTAGCAAGTTAAATCTTCACATGTTGTATTACTTTCGGTACCGGCCATGCTTAGGACAGTTATCATATCTTCACATGCTTCTTACTGGTTCCCTGTACATGTTTCACTATGCTTATATCTGCTCCGAGAACTCACATGTTTTACTGCTATCAGCACCTACCGTACTTTATACCGATCCCAGTATCTCTCACATGTTATATATATGGGTTATGGGGAAACTGATAGTAGTGTACGTGATCACGACCCCCCTATAGTAGCGAGCGAGGTCGCATTTTATATGCGTATCTTGCCGTAGGTAAATATCCCGTATTTTCTGTACGGATGTACACCTATGCTTGTCTACTTGTACGTATGTACATTTTATTATGTGCTACAGCACATTGTACATCTATTGACCGATCACGTACCTGCTACAGTTTTAAACATTACATATACATCTGTCTCTATGACATATGTATCCTTGCCATGATAGATTATGAGATATACCATGATTCCAGATATGCCATGTTCCCTGTGTTACTATAATATTGTGATCCCAGTTGTACCATGAGGCCATGTTTCTAGTATTTCCTGTTTTATAGACTTATCACACCATGTTTCTTGTTGTACATCTCTTTCATTATATGTTCAGTACTTTAGTTGTAGAGGTTGTACTTGCTCCCGTCCTGACAGGATAACGTTGTAGGTATACTTTTCGAGAAGGAAACGCTGTGTGTCACATGTTATGGTACTGCATTGAGGACCTGGCCTTAGCTCCAGTAGAGGTCCCAGCGGGGAACCTTGCTTAGTTATTTTTATGTGTTTTGAGACTTAGACTTTGGTATGTTCTTATATTTGGACACTGGACTTTGTCTCCAGTTAGATACTTTGGTTATGTATTATTAAGTCTGTGCTTATGTTACCTTCGCTTATAGATGCTGTGTTGTGATGAACCTTAAATATGATTTTAGAACTGTTAGTAGCTTAGATCATTTATTGTCTATTCTTAGAACAGCTTACTGCGCTTTAACCAAGCGTAGGCTGGACATGGCTCGGCCCGGCCCAACAATTTGGGTATCGGGTCGTGACAACCGTGGACGATTGTGTTTGTAATAAACTGGTACTGTCTTGCATCATGTCTAGGATGGGGATCCCTGAGTACCACGGTCAGGGGTACCTACTGAAATTGACTAAGGCTAATTAACTAGAATGATTCAGTAGTCATGAAGAGATTCCCAGCTACAGGTAATCCCGTTATCTGGGCACACTAACGGATTTGTAGCCTACCGACGAGTAGGGCACATTTCCAGCACACAGTTACGTGTTGCATTCTTCATAACGGACATTCGACCCGGATAACCTGGATGGTCTGCAGGGCTTGTGGCTGTTGGGATAATCTCATTGCATCTTGCTAGTAACTAGGCCTGTGATAACCCTAGTTAGTTAAAAGTATCAAGCCGTGCTCTTGATTGGCCGTGATTGATTGGATGAAGTTTATTCCAGCCTAGTCTTATCCTGATCCTGTACAAGATTGTATCAGGACATGATTTCTTGTATCGATAAATGATGGGATACCAAGTTCTGTTCAGATGAAGGGTTACAACCCCGGTCCTTGTTTGGTTTAAGGGTTGTAACTTGGCTATCTGAATAGTTCCATGGTTATCTTATCATATATCATCATGCTTATTGTGCCCGCCTTAACAATAAAGATCAGGGGTCCAGTTCTGTTCAGGCGAAGGGTTACAACCCCGGTCCTTGTTTGGTTTAAGGGTTGTAACCTGGCTCCCGGAGCAGTTCTGTGTCCTCTCTTCGTTTATTGTCTTATTGTAAGCCCCTGTCATGCTCGTCATGTTTTACCTTTACTTCAATACCATGATTATTTATACTGGCCTTAACAATAAAGATCAGGGGTCCAGTTCTGTTCAGGTGAAGGGTTACAACCCCGGTCCTTGTTTGGTTTAAGGATTGTAACCTGGCTTCCGGAGCAGTTCTGTGTCCTCTCTTCGTTTATTGTCTTGTTACCTTATCAATAGTAATTGAGGCGGGTTTCTATTCAGGCGAAGGATTGCAACCCCGGTCCTTACTTGGTTTAAGGGTTGCAGTCTGGCTACTTGAATGGTCTCTTCGTGTTCAATATATTATTGTTATCTCAGCTATTATCACTATCTTTTAATTACCTTTACTATTTATTTGTGATATGCTGGTTTTAGTTCCTAAATGAAGCCTCCTTTGTGGCACTTGCTCTTTCTGGGGTCTGACCCAGCTGGTTTTGTGTGGCCAGATATCGGAGCAGCACCAGAGGATCTACCTACTATCCAGCCAGATGGTGACCACCAGGCGTAACCCTGGCAACGAGTGGATTTCTTTTTGTCCTCCCACTTTATTGTAAAATTATTCTTTTGAGGCGTTTAGCCGACGAGCACGTGTTAGCTCGATTGCCCTTTATTTACTGTCTGCCTACGGGCTGTAACATGATTGACAGATCCTAGGGTTGATCATGTATGACTGAACTCTTGCTAGTCCTGATATTTTGTACGACTAGCTTCATGATCCTCCAATATGTAATGTATGGGACGCCTTGCTATTATATATTTGGTGCTCTGACATCTTGTAACTACTATTACTTGCTTGTGATTGAGACAATAGGCTTGTTCATGACCATAGAAGACTGTTGGCTTGTAGTTAAACCCTCATGTATCTAGACAGCCGTGACCGTATAGCGAGGTGGGTTGCACTTCAATATACGTAGCTGACTATTTACGCCCCCGCTCTCCAGTATTCTGGTTCTGGGGCATGACATGGTTTTAGTGGTGGCCCATGCAGGTCTTGTAAATCAAGATATGTGAGGGTTTACCGAATAGATGTCTCAATCAGTACTCGTCCTTGATCTCTACTCGTATCCTCTTGATCCCTGAAAATCTTGACCTGATCACATGCTTGTATCGTTGATCTGTCCTGGTCCTTCCTTATTGTTCCCTATGTCGTTTTTTTCAGCGGTATTGTTCCTGGACCTGCCGATCAGCAAGGCGGTGCACCTCCAGCGGACCAGCAGCAACCTGGAGATCAAGCCCAGCATTCAGGAGTAGCCTCCAGAGTCATGCCTACTGAAGGAGAGCCACCAGTTCAGCCCGTCCAGCCAGCAGAACATGAGGATGGCACTTTGGTGGGTCTCATCAGGTCATTATTAGCCTCCCAGGATCGTCGAGGAGATGCCTTGCACCAGGCGGTGGCAGACGCTTTGACCAGAGGAGGTCATCGGGGTAATAGCGCGGCCAACAGCTTCAAGCGCTTGAACCCTCCCTTCTTCGACGGCAGTGAAGATGCGATCGCTGCAGATGCATGGCTTCAGGACACAGAGGTTATTCTAGAAGCAGCCAGGACTCCAGAAATCGAGAAGGTGGCCGTAGTGTGACTGCAGCTATTGGATCTTGCCCGCAGCTGGTGGGCAGCACAGGCCGATGGATTAGTGGCCCCTATTTTATGGGCAGTATTCAGGGAGAGATTCCAGACCAAGTACTTCGATGCTGTAGCTCGGTACGATCTACAGACGAGGTTCACCAATCTGAAGCAGATGGGCAGGACGGTCGATGGATATGCGACCGAGTTTTCGAGACTTAGTCGGTTTGCTCCCACCTTGGTAGCAACCGAGTTCGATAGAGCCCAGCGGTTCCAGCAGGGGCTCTATTTAGAGATCTTGTTGGCAGTAGAGCAGTTTGAGCATCAGACTTTTGATGCAGTATTGAGAGCAGCTAGGAGGCATGAATATACCTCCCAGAGGATCGTAGATAGGACCGGAGGTCGGAAGCGATCTCACGGCCAGATGAATCAGTCATCAGCACCAGCCCCGGCAGCCAGGGCTTTGACCATTGGAGCTCCGAGGCGGGCGGCCTCAGTGACGTCGGTTCAACATTCCACCCCGACGCACCCTCAGCAGCAGAAGCAGAAGCAGTCTTCCGTAGCGGGATGTTCACACTGCGGGAAGCCAGGGCATGTGGTATCAGAATGTCGCAGAGTACAGGGTTTGTGCTTGGTTTGTGGTGCCCCGGACCACAGGGTTGGGAACTGTCCGAATAGGGGGAGTTCATTATCAACTTTTTCTAGTCCTTCAGTTAGAGGACCAGCACCAGTCCAGCAGCAGCAGCAGCTGCAGTACCCATTCCTGAGGCCATTGCCGACGCAGGCCCAGGCATTCCAGCAGCAGAGGCCGCAACAGTATGCCCAAGCCCAAGCCTTGATCCAGAGCAGGTAGAGGAATTTTCAACATAGGGGACCCGCACCCAGAGGACATGGTCAAGTGCTAGCCTTGACCATGGGAGAGGAAGGAGTAGCACCAGGTGAGGTAGTGGCAGGTACTATTCTCGCCAACACCTTTCCAGCTTCAGTATTATTTGATTCTGGTGCCTCGCATTCATTTATGTCTGCACGATTCGCGAAACGGGTAGGACTGGAGCCCGAGTCATTATCAGTAAGGCTCAATATACTTACTGGTAACGGACTTGTGGGAGTAGATAGAGTATTTTCCTCGTGTCGGATCGTAGTTAGCGGTAGAGAATTCTCCGCTAGATTGATAGAGTTTCCGATGGCCGATTATGATGTGGTCTTAGGAATGGATTGGTTGAGGGACCAGTATGCTAGGATAGACTGCCACATTGGCAGGGTTGTTTTTAGCATTCCAGGCGAGCCAGAGTTTTCCTTCTCCCGAGGCGAAGTTGAACCTTCTCCTCCAGTGTTGCGGATGGCAGTAGCAGCAGTGCAGTTGCCTCGGATAGTCGAAGAGTTTCCAGATGTTTTCTCCGAAGAACTTCCAGGGATGCCGCCAGAGCGAGAGATCGAGTTTACTATCGACTTGATTCCCGGGACAGCCCCAGTGTCAGAGAGAGTCTACAGGATGGCGCCATCAGAGCTAGAGATATTGTACAAGATGATTGAAGAACTTAGAACCAAGGGATTCATTCGTGCTAGTGGATCACCTTGGGGAGCCCCGATGCTTCTTGTGAAAAAAAAGGATGGTACGTCCAGATTATGTATAGATTATCGTACCTTAAACTCAGTGACAATCAAGAACAGATACCCTCTCCCGAGGATAGATGACTTGTTTGATCAACTCAAGGGGGCAGCAGTATTCTCGAAGATTGACTTGCAGTCAGGATACCATCAGATTAGAGTCAGAGAGCAGGACATCTCGAAGACAGCATTCAGATCGAGATATGGGCATTGGGAGTTCCTTGTGATGCCATTTGGAACAACCAATGCGCCGGCAGTATTCATGGATCTCATGAATCGTATCTTCATGCCTTATTTGGATCTGTTCGTGATTGTGTTCCTAGACGACATCCTAGTCTACAGTAAGAGTGAGGCGGAGCATGAGCATCATCTCAGAATTGTCCTCCAAATTCTCAGAGAGTACCAGTTGTATGCCAAATTTAGTAAATGCGAGTTCTGGCTCGATCGCATTTCGTACTTGGGCCATATCATCACCCGAGGAGGAGTAGAAGTGGATCTCCAGAAGATTGTAGCCATTGAGACATGGCCAGTGCCCAGCACGGTTGCAGAAGTTCGCAGCTTTCTTGGATTGGCCGGCTACTACCGGCGATTTGTTTCGGACTTTGCTCGGATCTCAGCGCCCTTGACCCAGTTGACCCGTAAGGATGTGCAATTTGCTTGGACAGTGGAATGCCAGGATTCTTTTAAGAAGTTGAAGCGAGGCTTGATGACGGCTCCTATTCTCACGCTTCCAGATGGAACCGGAGGATTCTCAGTGTATTGTGATGCTTCAGGCAGAGGCTTAGGATGTGTTCTGATGCAGCATGGGAAGGTAATAGCTTATGCGTCGTGACAACTACATGATCATGAGAGAAATTACCCAACCCATGACTTGGAGCTGGCAGCAGTAGTGTTTCCACTTAAGTTGTGGAGACACTATTTGTACGGAGATAGGGTGGAGATTTTTACCGACCACAAGAGCCTGAAGTATGTTTTCACCCAGAAGGATCTTAACATGCGTCAGAGGAGATGGCTAGAGCTACTTGTGGATTATGATGTTAACTTGCAGTATCATCCTGGGAAGGCCAACGTCGTTGCAGATGCATTGAGCAGGAGAGCCGGAGTTTATTTCCTAACAGCGCAACCAGAGCTGTTAGCCGATCTTCAGAAGATGGGTATAGAAGTTGTCCTCCCTTTCAGTGTGGCATTGATGGCCAGCATGCAAGTTCAGTCCATTATAGTCGAGAGGATCCGGATGGCGCAGTCAGCAGATTCCAAGCTTCAGCGACTCAGAGCAGAGTTTGAGACAGGACGAAGACCAGAGTTATGTATCCATGAAGACGGTACACTTCGACATGGTAAGCGTCTTTGTGTACCCAGTAGAGATATCAGACAGAAGATCATGACAGAGGCTCATAGTTCGTAGTATTCCATTCATCCCGGCGGTACGAAGATGTACCGTGATATCCGTCAACACTTTTGGTGGAATGGCATGAAGAGGGAGATAGTCCGGTTTGTCTCTCGATGTTTAGTCTGCCAACAAGTTAAGGCTGAACATCAGAGACCAGCTGGACTACTTCAACCATTGCCGATTCCCGAGTAGAAATGGGAGCATATAACCATGGATTTTGTGACTGGATTGCCTAGATCCCCGGCTGGCAGAGACGCTATTTGGGTTGTCATAGACAGGCTCACGAAGGTGGCTCACTTTCTCCCGTTCAGAGTTGGTCAGTCGACGGCTCAGCTAGCAGAGATGTACCTCAGGCAGATCGTCAGGCTTCACGGAGTACCAGTCAGTATCACCTCGGACAGAGATTCCAGATTTACGTCGCACTTTTGGCGTAGCTTGCAAGAAAGTTTGGGAACTCACCTCCAGTTCAGTTCAGCTTATCACCCGCAGACAGATGGCCAGTCGGAACGTACGATCCAGACTCTTGAAGATATGTTGAGATCTTGTACACTCAACTTCGGTGGTTCGTGGGAAGATCACCTGCACCTGGTGGAGTTCTCGTACAACAACAATTTCCAAGCCAGTATCCAGATGGCTCCGTTCGAGGCATTGTATGGCAGGAAGTGCCGATCCCCGCTAGTATGGGATGATGTCGGAGAGAGGCAGATGCTCGGTCCGGAAATGATTGCTCAGACCGTTGAAGTGGTCAGGAGAGTCAGAGATCATCTTCGAGTTGTCCAAGATCGCCAGCGTCATTGGGCCGATTCTCATCGGCGCCCTCTTGAGTTTTCTGTCGGCGACCATGTATTCCTGAGGATTTCGTCTAACCGTGGCGTCATTCGTTTCGGCGTACGGGGAAAGCTTAGTCCTAGGTATATAGGGCCGTTCGATATTCTGGAGCGAGTAGGTGATGTATCATATCGTCTCGTTCTTCCACCGTCGCTACGTGAGGTGCATGACGTATTCCATGTATCTCAACTACGACGGTATATCGCGGACCCGAGCCACATCCTGGATCATTCGGAATTGGTTGTTGGTACCAACCTTTCGTATGAGGAGAGGCCCGTGTCTATATTGGATCGGAGAGAGAAGATACTTAAGAACAAGACTATTAGTTTAGTCCGTGTTGCTTGGGGTCATCACTCTTTGGGTGAGTCAACGTGGGAGCATGAGGATGATATCCGATCGCGATATCCCGACCTGTTTGACTCGTAAGGTATAATGTCTTCCTTATGCCTTATGCTTTCAATTCCTTGCTTGAATAAATGACTGCATGATAGACTGCTTGTTATAGCTTACGATTATTATAGCTTGTCCTTGCAATTCTAGCCTCTTGATTAAATTCCGAGGACGGAATTCTTTTAAGGTGGGTAGAGTTGTAATGCCTGTAGTTCGTATTACGTATCTTGGAATACGTGTACGTATTTTATTTTGTATTGCATATCTCTTGGCTTGGCTCGGTTTATTTTGGATTGGTTCGGCTAGGCTTGGGTTGCCTTGGTTCATCATGAACCAAGGGGGAGAACCCCTACCTACCACCACCATCCCCATTTATTAACCCCTCCTCTTTCTCTCTCTTCATTATTTTTCTTCTTCTCCACATTTACTTCTACACCTACCAGGAAGGAGAGAGAGAGAGAGAGCTTAGGCAAGTGCAAACTTGCTTCACGATGGATCTCATGTTTTATTGTTCCATTATCTTCCTTACTAGATTCTAAGCCTCTTTAGAACTGGAAGTTTTCGGTTTTGATGGTTATATTTTTGTAGATCTAAGTTTTAAGTTCCTTCTTGTTTAGTTTTCTTGGTTTTGATCTCTAAAACTTGGTTATTTTCGAAAACTAATGGTTCTATGTTGTAGAGAATTCAATTTCATTCAGTTTTGGCTTTTGTTTCGCTTGATTTCGACTCCGGATGAGTAAGTTATGGCCATTACAAGTTTTCGGAACTTTTATGGCTGAACTTGCTGTTTGGGGACGATGAAACCCCATGCGCCCGGGAGGCCATGCGCCGTGAAGTCCCGGCAACGTATCCCTTAACTCCGAGCGTGTCATGCGCGTAGGTTACCTACGCGCATGTATTGAAGATGCAACGTGAGTTTCTCATGCGCCAATTTGTGCAGAAATCTCATGCGCCGATTTGTGCAGGAATCTCATGCGCCGATTTGTGCAGAAATTCCATGCGCCGATTTGTGCAGGAATCTCATGCGCCGATTGTGCAGGAATCTCATGCGCCGATTTGTGTAGAAATCTCATGCGCCGATTTGTGCAGGAATCTCATGCGCCGATTGGCGCAGGAATCCCATGCGCCGATTTGTACAGGAATCCCATGTGCCGATTTGTGCAGGAATCTCATGCGCCGATTTGTGCAGGAATTCACTCTTTTTGCCTGTTTAAGTTATTTTGTAGCTAGAATCTTGAAAAACTTAAAACAGGAAAGTTGTAGATCTTTTCCTTGGCTTCAAGAATATGTTATTAGTTATTTTATACAATCTTTCTCATTCATGATAATGTAAGAATAGAACACGATAGTGGCTCGCTGTGGCGCACTCTTGACAAGTAAACTGACATGACAAGTATGATATACCTGGACACCTTGGGCGATTGTGTTTGTAATAAACTGGTACTGTCTTGCATCATGTCTAGAATGGGGATCCCTGAGTACCACGGTCAGGGGTACCTACTGAAATTGACTAAGGCTAATTAACTAGAATGATTCAGTAGTCATGAAGAGATTCCCAGCTACAGGCAATCCCGTTATCTGGGCGCAGTAACGGATTTGTAGCCTACCGACGAGTAGGGCACATTTCCAGCACACAGTTACGTGTTGCATTCTTCATAACGGACATTCGACCCGGATAACCTGGATGGTCTGCAGGGCTTGTGGCTGTTGGGATAATCTCATTGCATCTTGCTAGTAACTAGGCCTGTGATAACCCTAGTTAGTTAAAAGTATCAAGTCGTACTCTTGATTGGCTGTGATTGATTGGATGAAGTTTATTCCAGCTTAGTCTTATCCTGATCCTGTACAAGATTGTATCAGGACATGATTTCTTGTATCGATAAATGATGGGATACCAAGTTCTGTTCAGATGAAGGGTTACAACCCCGGTCCTTGTTTGGTTTAAGGGTTGTAACTTGGCTATCTGAATAGTTCCATGGTTATCTTATCATATATCGTCATGCTTATTGTGCCCGCCTTAACAATAAAGATCAGGGGTCCAGTTCTGTTCAGGCGAAGGGTTACAACCCCGGTCCTTGTTTGGTTTAAGGGTTGTAACCTGGCTCCCGGAGCAGTTCTGTGTCCTCTCTTCGTTTATTGTCTTATTGTAACCCCCTGTCATGCTCGTCATGTTTTACCTTTACTTCAATACCATGATTATTTATACTGGCCTTAACAATAAAGATCGGGGGTCCAGTTCTGTTCAGGTGAAGGGTTACAACCCCGGTCCTTGTTTGGTTTAAGGATTGTAACCTGGCTTCCGGAGCAGTTCTGTGTCCTCTCTTCGTTTATTGTCTTGTTACCTTATCAATAGTAATTGAGGCGGATTTCTATTCAGGCGAAGGATTGCAACCCCGGTCCTTGTTTGGTTTAAGGGTTGCAGTCTGGCTACTTGAATGGTCTCTCCGTGTTCAATATATTATTGTTATCTCAGCTATTATCACTATCTTTTAATTACCATTACTATTTATTTGTGATATGCTGGTTTTAGTTCCTAAGTGAAGCCTCCTTTGTGGCACTTGCTCTTTCTGGGGTCTGACCCAGCTGGTTTTGTGTGGCCAGATATCGGAGCAGCACCAGAGGATCTACCTACTATCCAGCCAGATGGTGACCACCAGGCGTAACCCTGGCAACGAGTGGGTTTCTTTTTGTCCTCCCACTTTATTGTAAAATTATTTTTTTGAGGCGTTTAGCCGACGAGCACGTGTTAACTCGATTGCCCTTTATTTACTGTCTGCCTACGGGCTGTAACATGATTGACAAATCCTAGGGTTGATCATGTATGACTGAACTCTTGCTAGTCCTGACATTTTGTACGACTAGCTTCATGATCATCCAATATGTAATGTATGGGACACCTTGCTATTATATATTTGGTGCTCTGACATCTTGTAACTACTATTACTTGCTTGTAATTGAGACAATAGGCTTGTTCATGACCATAGAAGACTGTTGGCTTGTAGTTAAACCCCCATGTATCTAGACAGCCGTGACCGTATAGCGAGGTGGGTTGTACTTCAATATACGTAGCTGGCTATGTACGCCCCCGCTCTCCAGTATTCTGGTTCTGGGGCGTGACAAAGACAAGTGGATTGTACAAACAAGCAAGCAGGAACACCCACGGTGTCAAGTAGATTATACGAGTCAAGTTAGCCGTCGCAACAGCATCAAGATAAATCATGTCAGGGTACTTGTCAGGAGTGCGCCACGACGGGCCACTATCATGTCAGGTTGGTCATGCTAGGAGTGCACCACTACGGGTCACTGTCGTGTTATACTAGTTCCTTGTCATACCATGCCATGTACAATAGTCATTCCAAACATATTAAGTAAAATCAAGTTCATGACATACCATGCCATATACTAGTTCCTTGTCACGACCGTATCTGACGCAAGCACTTCATCCCGAGTCATGGCATAGACGCGGCCCTGGGCATTGGGGCGACGGTCTTGGCCATTTTGTGGTGCGGGTTGAGGTGCTCGAGGTGCCAGAACTTGATTCCCCGGACGGCGCTGTGGATGCTGAGGCGCGTCCAAGTTGTTTCTTCTACGCTCTGGCAATCTGTATGAAAGTGACCCCTTTTTCTGCAAATGAAACATCCGCCATTTTGAACTTTACAGTCGACGGCGAGATGTTCGTTCCGGTTGCATTTTGTGCAGTGAGGTCCCTGGTTTCGCACCTGTTGTCCGCCCTGGTGCCCGTTGTTCGGACGCTTGGTCACGTTGTTTCCTCCCACGTGGCTTGGGCGTTTGTGATTGTAGGTATGCATAGCGCCGGCAGCACCTGGAGGATATTGGCGTTCAAGGCGGAGGGCGTGGTTGAGAGACTCCCCCATCGTTTTGTATTATGGAACGGACTCATGGGCGTAGATGGATGGTCGTAGACCCACTTCAAACCGTCGAGCACGACTCGCCAGGGAGGACAAGAATTCTCCAACAAACTTGGCTAACTTGTTGAACTCTGCCGCGTACTGCCGCACCATCATGTTTCCTTGCCTTAGCTGCATGAATTCATTTTCCTTCTCTTGTCGAACGGCTTCGGAGAGGTACTCGATCTCGAACGCCTTGCGGAAGGTGGTCCAAGAAATTGCCGCTGTCTCGTCGTCGCGTCTGATCGCTCGCTTTTGCACGGCCCACCAGTCGTGCGCGTTCGACCGGAGTAGAAGTTGAGCGCATGCGACTTTCTTGGACTCTTCGACGCCCAGCAGCTCGAACTTGTCTTCCAGTTCCTCTAACCAGTCGATCGCCAAGGAGGGATCTTCTGTGCCGTTGAAGGAAGTACGGCAACTCTTTGTGAATTTCGACACGTCGAAGTTAGAACTTCTCGGTGCTGCATGTGTAGGCTCGGGTGACTCCGGATCGACTTCACTTTGTCTGACCGCAGGCTCGGTTACGGCATGGGTTATCACAGAGTTGTTGTTGTTGGCCACCACCGTCTGAACGATCTGCTGGAGAGTATCAAGCTGCTTCTGCTGTAACTTGAATTGTGCTTCGAATCGGGCCTCGAACTGAGTTTGACGTGCCTCCGTTTGCCGTCGATGTTGCTCATTCTGGCGTTGACTCTCCTCAGCTTGTCGTTGTTGCGATTCCAGCATGCACAACATCCGCTCCATGTCATCGTTTGAGGGTCCGGGTCTCGAGCTACTCGAGCCGCTCGATGCACTTTCTTCGTTCGCCGCCACGTTCACCGACGTACCTTCTGGGATTTTTGAAGGCAAAATACATTAGTCACAAAACTTATTACGGGCTCACTCGTATGGAATGACATATCTCATCGACACGGGACCAACAGTTTTGAGACTAAAAACTCGACACTGGAGGCTAAGGACGTAAAACTGTGCTCTGATACCAATATGTCATGCCCCGATTCGATAGAATCGATAGTCGTTCCCCGGGCGTGATGCCGTGCAAGCCTAAGTTGCGCTTGCACAAGGCGGTTCATAAGGTTATCCGAAACAACAGCATATGTAAGAGTACGCAGAGAAATTGAACACATTCATTTAGAAAAGAAAACTTGCATTTTCATTGATAATAAGTTAGGTTACAGACTCAATTACAAAAGAGGCATCGCGGGCTCACAACCGACATCGATGGGATAGTCATTCCATACATTTACATCCCTTTTTACAAATATCAAATGACTCTCTAAGACCTGGGATCGGCGAGAGTTTGTGACTCATGATGCAGTTGGGTCGGAGTCTTCAAAATGTTGCAGAGCTAGCCTTCGCTCTAGCAAGGCTTCAAAAGAAAGGAGCGTCGTCTTTAGTTCCTTGGCACGCTATCCTGGTCCCGAGTACCTGTTGAGAGCGAGGGTCAGCACTTTACACTTTGTGCTGGTGCGTGGCAATTTAAATCCCGTACCCTTATTTGTTGAAGAATTCAAGTCAGCGTGCATGCAAATATTTAATGAAGTTGCTAGCCATCCTACTCAATTCAAACTTATATTTGAAGGCACAACCGAATAATGACGATAGATCTTACCCCCGGCAGAGCGCGCCGTCGTAGCGTAAACTTACCATGTTCTTCCCTGTCATGTGGATAATAATAAAACGTAATAGAGTGCGTTCGTGAAGGTCACTGGCACGACAAGCCATCCTGGACATATAGCTTGGTAGACAGAGGTCCTTCAGCGCGGGTAGCGAGCCCCGTTGAAAGCCACTGCCTACCGTGGCATGCATCCGGCATAGCTATCCGTGTTTCTTCCTAGGCCAGAACGGTCCCGTGGCCTCGGGATACCGTCCGAAGAAACAAACGCCCTTGTCGACAAGTTGTCCATGACCGTGCTAAATTAATTCGTTATTTCAAGGCACATCTTATAGTATCGTTGCGACATTCATTTAATCGATTCATCCTTCCTTAGCACGGTTCTATATGATTTGATAATTGCATGCACGATAATATTTTATGACAAGCATCTGTATAGTTCGTGTTCGTGGGACGTCGTGTGACCGTTCATCGGAATATCATTCATGTCGTTGCATTACATCTAGCATGGCACATGTCTAGTATTGATAATGTATTAGAGAAGAGGGTCGAGGGGAGAAGGGTCAGCCACTCACCTTAGTATTTACTTGAGACGAGGAACTGGTTGGCCGCGCTAGACGTTGCCTACGCGATCACCTGAAATCGCACAAGCAACCGATTAGAACACTGTGTTATTCAAGGAAATTCGATATGAATACGAAGTTCGAAACATAAGCCATGAAAACCATCGAAATCATTCACGAAAACGCATTCAGAAAACAAAGCCAAAACCAACGCAAGCGGCGTGAAAAGCAGAGCAACGGAAGGTCTCTCCCGACTCAGCCGCAGAGTCAATCCTTGAGGCACAGCCCGCTGAATATGGGACTTGGTTCCGAAGAAGCCATTCCATAACGGGAAATGGATCTTAATTCAACCGTTCCCGTTCGATCGATTCGATCGATCCCGACCTATCGGTCCCGACCGAGTCGATAGCGACAGTGTTCCTTTATCGCGCACCCCGTGGACGAACAATGGGGCACGATATAGGGACGGGGCACTACACTAGATCACAGAACATTTCAGCTAGGACTGTCACACCCAGGGCAGTCCAACACATGTGAAGGACTACCCTGGTTGTGGCAGTCCAACAGTACCTATAAATGTAAGGGTACGCCAAGCCAGAACTGTTCCCAACAGAAATGCAAAAGTTACTCAAATTCCAGAGGCAGGCATCATCAGTAAAGAATCCATGATTCGAATATGCTTTCACTTTTTCTTTACCTTGGTGTCCAAGACTCTTGCCTTCTATATGTATATGGCAAGCCCCTTTTTTGTTAGTAGTTTCCTTGACAAAGGAAGTTGGCACCAACTTAAATGGTTGACATGAACATTTTAGTCAAGTTTCTTTGTGGTACAGTTGTGTGCTTCACAGAGATCTCACTTGGATAGGAAAAAGGTTGATGCTGATGATGACCTGTGTTGGACCTGTGAAGGGTTCTGTCGCCACAGTTTGAATAATTGATGGGATTGATATTAAGTGTTAAAAGCTGCATTTCAATTCAGTGTCGATGCCCCATTGAGATCAAGTAACAGAAGCCTTTAACCATCAATACTGGAGTTCTCAATCCTATGTAAAGTTCTGGGATACATGATCAGGTTGATTATTTCCAGGTAATCCAGAAATTTTTTTACTAATTACATCATACTAAGTACTACCAGCCCCATTGGAATTGACATGCTGGTGCCCTTACTTCCCAGCTTCCCCATTTGTATCCACCATATATAATACTCCAACGTTAAGCTGGAATACCTCCCAGTCAAGTTTGCTTTCATCTAGGACTGCCACACCCAGGGCAGTCCAACACATGTGAAGGACTGCCCTGGGTTTGGCAGTCCTAGATAAAATATTCTGTGACTAGATCACAGAACATTTCAGCTAGGACTGCCACACCCAGGGCAGTCCAACACATGTGAAGGACTGCCCTGGTTGTGGCAGTCCAACAGTACCTATAAATGCAAGGGTACGCCAAGCCAGAAGTGTTCCCAACAGAAATGTAAAAGTTACTTCGCCACATATCATTAGTTGCCCAATGTCAAAATCATTCAGAAGTGTTGCACAAACTGAAATCAATTTGTCGAAACTGTCTTTTTCTCTACCTGATTTACAGTTGTAAATCCTCCTCTGAGCTCTTTTGGTGTTATTTTCGCGATGTACACAGGAACCTGCATAATCATTTTATTGAGTAATATACACCAACATACTTAAGCAAAGCCTAATTAATATATTTGACCAGATGGATACTGAAGTACCGCATGATTTTCTCAAAGTTAATATTTAAGGATTAAGCATTTGTATTTACCACATAAGAGAGGAGTCCAATACCAAATCCAACAAAAAGCCTCCCAAGATCAAACCACCAAATATCCTTCATCATGGCAATACGTATAATATATATTCAGTAACAAGCATAATGAAATATTACAAAAAGAAAGTATTGAGAAACCAGAAATGCAACTTCTAATTATGTAATAACTGGCAAATTTTGTCATATACAATTCAATATCAAACAATATATTGTTTAGATCCAGCCGAAAGTACGACATGTAGTCCTCGCTGCAGTCGGCCATCCGGGTGACCGGTTGACTCTCATCTTCCCCAAGCAGGTGCCTTTGCCCTCCTCAGATGGAGAAGAACCACCTTGACGTGGTGGTAGGAGTTGGCTAATTGGCACGTCGTCGTCATCACTGGAAGAAGGAGAAGGAGTACGAGCTCGTTGCTTCGACCGAGCTTGTGGTCCCGGTGGCGGTCTCCGTATCCCAGATCGACCTTGGCGTGTCGGTTCGAAAATTGTAATCGGACGCTCAAGAGGACGTTCCGCGCGTTCCTTCCGCTTTGACGCGGTGGGACGTATTCTTTTTGGTGCGTCCGGAGGACTGTTACCCCTATAGAACAATGGATTGTGCGACCGTACAGTTAATAAATAATACAAACTAAAATAGAACTGTTACCCCCTATCCCCCACCCCCAGACCACAACTAAAACTGAGTACAGTAGGACTGCCAGGCAAGTGGCAGTCCAATTGCAAACAAGGACTGCCACAGTCCTGGCAGTCCTCTATTGAAAGAGGACTGCCAGGACTCTGGCAGTCCTTATTTACAGTAGGACTGCCACATGCTTGGCAGTCCTACTGTACTCAGGGCCGACAGACGAACGACTCGCTAGTTTTTCGTTTTCTAGGGTTAGGGTTTGAAGATAAATTGTGGGTTTGTCGTGTTCGAAAATGTCATTCATAAACCCTAAAGACATTCTAAACCTAAATTATCAAAAGTTTTTAGAGAATTAAAACTATTATAGGGTTTCGAATAGAAAGTAGAAAATTATAGAAGAAATTAGGGAAGAACGTACCTAGAATCCGATTTCTTCGACTTGCGTGTCATCTCGTCGAATGTAGGAGGGTTCTTGAAACAAATTTGGTGGAGGAATTAGGATTAGAGTGGTGGAGGAGAAGAGACAAGGATTTTGGAAGAGGGAGAGAGAGCTCTTCTTTTTTTTCTTTTGGAGGAGAGAGAGAAAAAATTATGAAATGGGAAGGAAATGAGAGTTTGGGGGGTTGGACTGCCCCCTAGTAAAATGTGGGCTGCCCCCTAGTAAAATCTCCACTTTCTGAGCTGCCCCGTAAGTAAGGGCTGCCCCCTAGTAGAAGTGGTGGTGCCCCTAAAAAAAATCTTTTTCCGAGAAAACAACCACCAGTGGTGACCCATAAAGCATAGGAACCCGAACCCAAACCCGAATCCGAATCCGACACGAATGTATTTGAAGTTGACCCAAACACATCCGAACTCTCCCCACTCCTCCTTCCCCGACACTGACGAAACCCTATCGAAACCCCTCCGTTGATTTCCTTCCAAACTCCCAAATCGACCTATTCTCCAAAACCCTAATATTCAGATCCAACATCGACAGCCGTGGATTTAAGGTACAATTAGGGTTCCTACTTCCTCCCTCCAGCTATCACAATTCCAAAAATCAAAAACTGATTTTTTTTTTTGCAGCCACCGATTGATGGTTCCGACGTCGAATCTCCCGGACTCTTCGGTGGGCCGACCGTTCGCGACCTCCTTCTCCTCCCAGTCGGCCTCGGCCCCCGGATTCCACCACTCCGGTGAGCGGTCCGTCGCCGTTGGTTTGTAAAGTTGCGATTTTATGGGACTGGTGCGATTATTCTTGTTGTTATTTTGGATTTGCAGGTGGGATGCAGGGATTACACAATATTCACCAGAGCTTCAATGTCGCCAACATGCCCGGATCACTCTCGCGGAACGCGGCGACGCTGGGCAGCCTCCCGTCGAGCGGCATGCAGCAGCCTGGCGGCAGCCTCTCGAGCGGCAGGTTTGCGTCGAACAACCTCGCGGTCGCGATGTCACAGGTACTGCGGACGAATGCTTATGTTTGCATGATAAAGTTTGTTGGGGTTTGTCTTGAAATTGGTCATTAGTGACCATGTCCCCTATATAAAGTATGTGTTTTGCTCTTCTACGAACACAAAACAAAAAAGAAAGAAGAAACTACAGCATCAACCGAGAGCTTTGTCCCTGCATTGCTCGACGTCCAATGAGGTGACGAGGAGTGTTCCAGAAGTTATACTGAACTTGCTGATTCCTGGGAGCGGATCAACGAGAAAGATCAAATATCGCTTCGAGCAACAATGATTTTCATCACCCCAGCAACACGACGAAAACTATCTTTTAGTAGTGCTATAGCGTGGTCGAGAGCTTTGCTTTATTAGCAATTCTGTGTCTTGCTTTCAGCAACTTCACAACTTGTTCTCTAGCGATTTACACCGCGGTCACCACTTATGTGGTTATTAGCATCTCAGTTGCTTATTCACCACTTTCTTGGTCTCAGTCTATTAAAGACTTGTACATATTATGCGGAATTTCAATAACCAAGTTTGCATTATGCAAGGTGTGACCTAGTATGTTTTTAAGTGAACGTGTTGTGTTCAATACATGCCCAACATGGGCACCACAAGGGCATGACAACCATTTTGGACTGGTAGCGAGGGCTGCCGAGATGCGTATTTGCGCACAGACATGGTTGGAGTTCTCCACCACATTGGGCGCGTGGATACACACTGTTATACAAAGGATTCTAGGAAAACAAGGATAACAATTTTCATGTATGCATTTCAAAATTTCACGAGCAACAAACAGAAAAATACAAAGATGTACATTAGTTTTCAAACAGTATAAATCAGTTATCAAGCAGGCAATCCTAACCTATGAAGAAAAAGGGGGATACGTTTGCATCAATAAGTCGTAGTAAACCTTAGGTCCCATGATTTGTTCACAGTAATTTATAATGTTGAATAAAAACTTTAGTGCCACTTACTATGTGATGCCTCGGACTTAAGGATCTGTGACATATTTCAGGATATGTGAAATTTATAGAATTTGTCTGCATGTAAACCATGCGCCCCCATGATTTCTTCCAGGGGTGGATGTAGAAAATTTAGTCAGTGGGGCTTCATAACATAGTTACCAAAGGGGCTTAATAAGTAGAAGAAAACAATTATAAAACAAATTAATGTGATAGTTCCAAGATTTGAAGCCAAGGAAACAAAACATAACTATTTCCAAATTGGACTACCACTTGGAGTAGTTGAGACCAAGTATTAGTAGTGTGTGGTGTGGCATAATAATCATGAAATTCCTATATAAATTATATTTTTTCTGAAAATCCAGGGGGCGCGAGCTCCCACTTCCATCTGCGTCCCATCCCTGATTTCTTCAAAATTTATAATGAGGAACGAAAACTCTAGTGCCACCTACTATGGGACGCCTTGACCGAAAGATCTGTTACATATTTCAGGATATGTGAAAGGTTATATAGAATTTGTCTGCATGTCTTATCATGAATGTGATAAAGAACTATTACGTGTCCCCTTCATTGAAGTGTTTGCTTGAAACTTTAGTTGTTCTTTCTTCTACATTTGGCCACGTCCGGACTCAATATTTTCTGATATATTTTGTTTTGTCATGTAGATATCGCATGGACATTCCGGGGTCACAAACAGAGGGGGTATTAGTGTTGTAGGAAACCCTGCTTTTAGTAGCAGCATGAATGGCATAGGGTCTTTACCTGGGATCTCATCAAACTCCCTTTCTGCCGGTATCCGTAACACTGGTCCTGGTTTAGGGGCGTCTCCTCTTTTAGGAAATGTAGGGCCTAGAATTACAAATTCAATGGGGAACATTGTGGGTGGAGGCAACATTGGAAGAAGCATAAGCTCTGGAGGATTACCAGTTCCTGGTCTTGCATCCCGTGTAAATTTAGCTGCTAACAGTGGATCGGGGAGTCTAAATCTACAAGGACATAACAGGTTGATGAGTGGCATGCTTCAACAAGGTAATGAGTCTTAATCTCATAAACTTACATGACTTAGTGAGTCATTCTTGTGAAACTAATTATTCTGTTGATAGATTTACTCCCCCATTGATTTCATGATTGTATTGTAATTCTCGCCATCTGGTTGATGCCTTTGCTATCAATCTTTTTGTTACATTTTACAGCTTGCTCCCCCATTGAGTATTTAGTACTTGAAGATATGATTAGTACTTGAAGATATGACTGTGATCTATGTCGTGATTCCCTCAGCCATTTTAGGTTACCACCACAAGTCATATTCTATTACTTACACACACACACACTTTGTATCGGTATTTTGCTAACAGCTATAACCTTTTAAAACTGAGTTATGTGCTAGTGTTGGGTTTTATAAACCTCTGCAACATAGACCATTAAAAACAATCTTCTTTTTGTTGGATTACAATTGTCGTAAAATCCGTAAGAAAGATATATCATTGTATTCTAATTATTACGATTTAGCTTATCCTGGTGCATATTCCTCTGTAATTTTTGGAGGCTCTGCTACATGGGTCCTTTCCCCCCTCCTTTCGTCTCTATTGTGGCCATGTCAGTGACATCTGCAATTATTGTTTCCCTTTTTACCGCCTCAACTCCACTATGATCCTACCATGTTTATAGCCAATAACATTTATAATTTCTAACATTATGCATCTTCAAAAAAATCATCAAATATCTGGCCTGATGTGCATAACACAAGACCAACTGCCCAACTTATGCAATATTATATGAATTATGACCCCTGTTCTGATGAAAGATACCTTACTCTTGTCATGTTGTAATGAAGGATATCACTGTACAGATCAAATTGAAGGGTAATCTGTTGAATGACTGTGATCTTTTTCTCATGTCATTTGTCAATTTACTCTTATTCTTAGACTATTCAAGCATGGCAGGGAGATGTTGCCTTTTTAGTTATACTGTTACTGTGACACACATCTGAAGGAGTATCCCGATCTTCATTAGTGTTATTTACATATGTCGAGAACTCTAGTAGGCAATCCGTATATGCCAGTTTCAAACATAAATACTTCTCATATGAAATAAGGGATTCGAGCTGTTAAAAACCCTGCCACAACACCACAATTCCAGACTTGTGGTTTTATTATTCCAGCAATAACGAACCTAATTCTACTTCATGGGGTCTACCTTCCACGATTGGATAGGGCAAAGGTTAAATTATAAACTGTCAAACTTGGAAAAAAAATGCATTGTGAAGTAATAATAATAATCTGTTCCACTTATAAAGTTCTTCGTATACCTTTTCTGGTGAGGGAATAGTGAGTGGATTCTCTAGGCCATTGGATCAAAATGAATCAGAGGGTTTTACATGAATACATTTACATCACAAAGGAAGCTCATGCTTCTTTTTTCTTAGACTTTATCCACCCTCCCCCTTCTTTCTCCCCATCAAGAAAGTTAAAGAGAAAGAAAACCATCAAGAAAAGTAAAAGAGAAAGAAGAGAAGAAAAAAAATCCCTGCACCCACTCGAATCCCTCAGGCTCGTTTGTTTTACCTGTAAAGCCTCCACAATGAGTGTGCTCATGCCGATATGGAATGACCTAATCAATATGTTTTGTTAACCACTTTAGCATATCATAGGGGATAGGTTAGTACACAATTCATATTTGCTACAGACTAAGCATGAGCCATGACATGCCAAAACGTTGAGGAAACTGGATATGCATATTTGCATATCCAGTTTCTGCTTTTGATTCAATTTCTCGCAAAGTGCATGTAGTTTGAATATTTGTGCAACTCTATGTAATCTTTTCATTTATATTTGTAATATATAATTAATCCTCAAGTGTATGTGTATTGTATTACGAAGGACACTTACTAGCACATAGGTGTAGTACTACTGTAGCACCATGTAAATATCAGGTTCTTGTCAGAGATGCTTCTCAGTTACCTCTTTCAGGCATGCTAAATTTTTATGAATGTTACACATCTGAGTTTGTATTACAGACTTCCAGGTACACAGTTTCTGATTCCTTTGTCACTAAGAGAAGAAGTGTTAGTTTGGTGCTTGAATAGTAGGATTTATATCGTTATGATGACTAATGAAGCCATTTTACCATGTCTTGCCTTATATCCAAGCCATGCATAAGGAAGCTTCGTAAAGTAATTGACAAAGTTTTTATGACAAGCTATTATTGATTTTATTCAAGATGGCATGTTGTTATTTATGATAATTGTCTACAGTGTTCTAAAAATCGGCCTAGGCGGCGCCTAGGCGCTAGGCGGCCGCCCGCCGCACCGAAAACCCCCTAGGCGGCGGTCCTAGGCGGCCCTATGCGGGCAAATCGGCCTTTTTTTTTGAAAATTTTAAAAAAAAAACTGACAATTGATCATATTTGAAAAAAAAAACTGTACTTACCTGGCCGCCTTCGTCGCCGCCGCCGCCGTCCACAGCTGCTGTTGGACAGCAGCTGCTGTTGGACAACAGCTGCTGTTGTCCCCGCTGATGGTAGGGAAGGGGAGGGGAGGGTAGGGTGAAGGGGAAGGGGAAGGGGAAGGGGAAGGGAAGGGAAGGGGAGGGCTGCTGTGAACACTCTCTCTCCCCTTTCCTCCCCCTTTTATTTTGTGTAAAAAAAAAGAAGATAAAAATGGAAAACCCAGGATTCGAACACTTCACCGCCCCACCCCTTGCAAACTTATGCATACCCCTGCTAGCCATGAGAGCTAACAAGATCATGTGTTAACTTGTTACCTATATAGTAGTTATACATATATACATGTGTAAAATTAAAAATAAAAAAAAAATCGGCCCCTAGGCGCCCTAGGCGCTAGGCGGGGGCTCGGCGCACCGATTCCGCCTAGCGAAATCTATAACATTGATTGTCTACATCACATGGGTGCTTTAAGATTCCAAGTCATCCTTACCAAATGCTGACACATGTTTTCTATCTTGATATATCTATGCACTTAGCATTTTTGTAAGTGTAAGATTATTTTGCACGGAGATAGGTAGGATATTCACAGAGACCTTCTAATAGTTGTGTTTCAAATTTCAATTAATGGCGTGCAAGTGTTTTGTGAACCTGCTGTTAGCTGCTTTTGTTATACGCTCGGTCTGTTGACAATAAATTGCAATACTGTGGCCACTTGTAATTTTGATTAATCGGCCACCCATTAATCTGATTAAGAGCCCTATTACTCATCTGATTAAATCTTTGTAGTTCTTTTTCCGTCCTACCGTTGGAATTCCTGTCTTCTTCACCGCTCTTTGCGCTTTGCCATCACTTCAATGTGTGGTACTGTACAGAAAAGGTCTTTCTTGATCGTGTATCGCCCATTATTCCTTCTTTTAGAACATTGCCTGCTGCTACAGTTACACTTTTTTTTTTTAGATAAGTTACAGTTTTTCTTATTTCTTTGAATGAAAAGGACAGATAAATAAATGTGAGAAAATGATAAAGACTTTTTTTTAAAAATTTGTTGCTGTAAAAAGTCTCTTCTTTACTCCAGAATATATAACTCTGGTTGAGATTCAGGTGGCCTTTAGGGCATACATTAACTTTTAATAGATTATTATACCTATAATGCTAACGAAACTTGGTTTTGTATTATATGTTATTATAACATCAAGCATTCCTTTTTCTCTCTAAAATTCATCATGGCTTTAGTGAACAAAACCTTGGCTGCTTAACATTTTTGTATTTTTTTTTCCATTCTTCATCCATATGCTCCTATTTAGTTTTCGTTGCTTAAACTTATTCGTAAATAAGAAGTTCCAAATTTGTGTAGGAATGCTTGTCGCCTAACATTTTAGTTTTTTAGTGCGAGTGCATTTATTCTTACTTCTCCGAGAGGCAAGCCATGCAAGTAACTGATTATTTGTATTAGCAGCTCCACAAATGCTGGGAATGCTTGGAAGTTCATATCCTACATCTGGGGGGCCACTCTCGCAGAGCCAAGTACAAGGAGGGAATAATTCATTAAGTTCTATGGGGATGCTAAATGATGTCAATAATGATAATTCTCCTTTTAACTTGAATGATTTTCCTCAATTGACTGGGAGACCAAGTTCTGCTGGAGGTCCTCAAGGCCAACTGGGTAAGTAATTAAATAAGGAACTAACCCTTTGCATTCTACTTTTTTTCTTCCAATATAATATGAGCTGATCTCTGATTTGCAGGTTCACTACGAAAGCAAGGAGTTAGCTCGATTGTCCAACAAAGTCAAGAGTTCAGTATTCAGAATGAAGATTTTCCAGCATTGCCAGGGTTTAAAGGTGCATTTATCTTAGTCATCTTGCTTTTTCACTCAATGCTCCATCAGCCATGTTTTTTGTTCGTTTCACATAATTTCTCTATGTCGTTGTGGAGCCCTTTTTTCAGCAGATTATTTGGAAACTAAAACTTCTTGGTAGTATAACCTAATCTATTTTATTATGCATTTTCTTTATTTTTTGAAGGATGCATGTAATGTTTTGGTTATCCTTGTGGAATGTAGTATCATATGGTTACTTTGTTAGTAGTATAGCATTTATTGTTTTGTTTAAAGGTCTTTAAGAATGGCGAATGCTACACTATTATTTGTCAATATCATGTTGACTGCCACTAGCATGTTTATAATGACGAGCAGGATCATCATGTTTTTATCTACATGCGGTCATAGTCATGACTCATGACATGAATTTTTCTTCAATACCAACATTTATTAGTGAAACTATTATTTGCCACTTTGAGCTTTACTAAACCAAGTTCTCACTAAACCTCCACTTGTATTCTTAGTTTCTTCCCTTCCTTTTGACTCTCATATACAAATTCAAGAACTTATCTCTACTGAATCTTTCTCCGGCAGTTTGACTTGGACCCTAATTTTCTTTGTCATTTCTTGAGCACCTTGTTCTCAACCGCTGGACCAAGGTAGTCAAAGGCGCACTCGAGGGTCCATATCGTCCGAGGCGCAATGCGCACATAAGGTGCGCGCCCGAGCGAAACGAGGTGCAAAATAAAAAATAATAATAATATACATAAATAAATAATTTAGGAATGTAAGAAATAAAACCAAATAACATATTAAAACCAATAAAAACATGTTAAAACATAACCAAGTGAACTAGCAGAGCAACAATAGCACTCAACAGAACTAACAAGAATTTGTATTCTCCCTACCACGTTTGTAGTAAATTTTACTTTTTCAAGTTCAACTGTAGCCAACTCCGGCAACCGTAAAAATGACTACCTCCCTTCTAGGGGTGCAAATCGGGCGGGTTGGGTCGGGCTCGAGTTCAATCCGAGCCCAACCCGATGAATGATAAGCCTAGCCCGACCCAAGCCCAACCCGACCTCGGGTTCAACATATGAAGTCCAAGACCGAGCCCAGAGGAAGCTCGGGTTGGGTCTGGTCCTTCGGGTTTATCGGACTCTAATATGATATTTAAAATAATTTAAAATAAGATTGATATTAAACACATAACCAAATAGCAATTAAGCACCAATCATTACACAATACAAACTAACATGAGATTTAGAAGGAGTTCAAGAGTTTGGGTTGAGAGATTTAGGATTTAAATTTTTATTTAAAAAGTATGAAACAATGTATACATAAATATATATAAATTATATGTATGTCGGGTTTCGGGTTCTTTGGGTAACCCGACACATGAACCCGAGCCCAACCCAATTTTTGATCGGGTTCAAATATTTTAACCCAAACCCAAGTCCGAGTCCAAGTATCTTCAACCGTAACCCAACCCATTGGCGGGTTTACCCGACCGGGCTCGGGTTTAGCCTGCCCGAGTTGCACCCCTACTCCCTTCCACTTGTATGAGGTAAGGGCTATATCTCCGCCTCATTTTTTTTTTGTAAAAACAAAAAACACATAAGGCATGTCTTTTCTTTGTTGCTCCTTGATGAAAGGCGCACCTAAGGCGCGCCTTGGGTGTGCCCGGAAAAAGGCGCATTGCCTAGTGAGATGCGAGGCGCAGATGCTGCGTCTTGCTGCGAGGCACGCCTTTGACTACCATGCGCTGGACTCCTACTATTTAACTGTTTTCATTCTGCATCTTATCCATCCTTTATAACGTCATAAGATTTATCATTTGTGCTGCACACATCTATATGCTTGGAGCCTCTTTCTTATCCAACCTCGTGATCATTAAGTTGCGAGTGTTGTTGTTTATGAGGGCTATGGTTCCACATCCGTGCCATACCTGTATCCTAACTTTTATGAGAACGTCCCAATCCTGTATTTGTATCTGTATCCATGTCTGTATTTGTACGACACAGGACATTATTAATCCCCTCTCTAAGTTTCTGCTTCCGTACAAGGGGCTACAACACCGGCAAAGTCTTTTATCCCAAAATTTTAAGGCGGCTGTATCTATCCTTTTTCTTGCATTCAGCTCGGTTGAGGGCAATGTCCTCTGTAACACTAACGAAAGCCATGCTCTTAGCTACAGCCTCAATCAGAGTTTTTTACTTCCCTCTAAACCCTAAAATTTACCCCTAAATTTGATATCCTGAGCCTGTAACAGTTATTGCGTTAAAATGTAATTTTGACCTTAAGATGGTGCTTGAGGTGTAATAGGCATCCTTTATGGAACTTATAAGCCTGTCAGATATGAGGTAATACTACTGAACCAAATCTTTCAAAATATGAGCGCGCCAACTTCATCTTTGCATATATTAGTTCTACTACTCACTTTTCTCTTTCATTGTTTGGTTACTCGTGAATAATTTCTGAATTTATAGTCATTCGACTAGGCTTGGGAACATGGGTTCGCTGTAGTTCTGAATATCCTCTCTCTATCGTCAAAGTGGACTTTAGCTCAGTTTTTCTTTTCTTGGTAGAAGGTATAACCTGCCCCTTTGTTGCAGCTCTTTTATCTTCCTTTTTGCGAAGTCGGCTTAGATCGGTTCAAAGTTCAAACATCCGGCTAGCTTAGGCCAAATAGGTGCTTTCCACAAAACCTATGCAAGACTGGTTTCCGAGTAGAACAGTGCATATGTATTAATATATTTTCTTAACCACTTAATTGTTGTACATGCGTTGTCCTTTAAAGCTTTTAATTGCAGTACACAAACACGAGCATTTCTCTAATGTATATGAGAGACCACTCTTTATCTCTCTGCTTGCACGCGAATATGAATAATTCAAATTTGAATGTTTTCCTTTATGATTTCTTAGTTTGGTTCTTTCAGGTGGTAGCCCTGATTTTCCCATGGATATGCATCCGAAGGAACAACTTCATGAAAATGTTTCTATGATGCAGTCTCAACACTACCCTGTGAGTACGAGCTGCTATGCAGCATAGCCATATTTTTTGATACAGTAAATGTTATCTGCACATGTATTTTCTGAAGGTTGGTGTTCTGGCATTGCAACACAGATGGCACGATCTGCTGGGTTCAGTTTAGGTGGGACTTATACATCTTCTCGTCAACAGCAGCAGCATGGCGTCTCAGTTAGTAGTGGGGGTGTTGGCTTCGCCCCTGGAAACAATCAAGATCTTATTCATTTGCGTGGATCTGATATCTTTCCATCATCCCATGGGGCTTATCACTCTCAGGTTTATATTCTCTTGATGTTTTGGCAGTGTAAAGTTCTTCTACAGTGGGAATCTTATTGCCCATTCGCATAACCTCTATAAAGGGTCTCTCCTTTTTGTCTTACTCAGATTCAAAATAATGGACCCTCTAGCATGGCATTGAGACCATTGAATTCTCCAAATGCACCTTCTGGCATGGGATCATATGAGCAGCTCATTCAGCAATATCATCCACAGAACCAGTCACAATTTCGGTTGCAACAGATGTCTGCTGTCAGCCAGTCGTACAGGGATCAAAATCTGAAGTCCTTGCAGGGGTCACAAACAACTCCTGACCGATTTGGTTTGCTGGGTTTATTGAGTGTTATAAGGATGAATGATCCAGATTTGACATCTCTAGCTTTGGGGATTGATTTAACAACACTAGGACTGAACTTGAACTCTACGGAAAATCTCCATAAGACATTTGGTTCACCGTGGTCTGATGAGCCTGTCAAAGGTGAACCTGAGTTTAACATTCCATCTTGCTATTATGCCAGACCAGCACCTCGACTACATGTGAGTTTGTTTTAAGTCTTACAGTTTTCTTAATGCTTTTTTATTTGATCGTATGAATATGATGTTGTCAATGTAGGAAGGACATTTTGAAAGATTTCATCTATCGACTTTGTTTTACATATTTTACAGGTTTGTTTCTTTAGGGCACATGTCCTTTGATTGATGCATTGATCGAAATCATTTTCTAAGTGAGACATGTCTTTGATTTTCTGTGTAGTATGCCAAGGGACGAGGCTCAATTATTTGCTGCGCATGCATTGTAACCCTCTCTCTCTCTCTATTTACTTAAGCTGTTGTAGATTTATCTTGCCTGAAGAATTCCTGTGACAAAGACTAAATGCTGTCCATTTTAGTTTCACCTTACATTGCTAATTAGATGTTATTGACTTCATTGTCCTTTCCTTTCAATATGCTCATTATTAAAAAAGTAATTAAATTTCACTGCTCTCTTTTATTTTTTTTGTTGATTTAAATGTTCTTTTTCTTTGGGACCATTTAGTTTTTGCGTGTCTTTTTGCCTTATTTGCTAATCTTTTTTCAGTGATCCCTTTGCTATGTTTCTGAGCTATTTTTGTATTACTACTTTTAAAAAATATTCTTCCCATGCACTTAATCTTTTGATTTTTTTTTTTCTTTCTGCCCCATGAATATTTCATGTAAATGCTTTGTAGATGTTCACGAGGATGGTTTTACCACAAAGAACAACAACTATGGTTTTCCAGAGTTGCAGAGCCTCTTGTTAAGACAAGCTCATATGAAAGGGGGGTATATATTTGTTTTGATCCAAACACATGGGAAACAGTTCGGAAGGTTTGGCCATTCATCCTCTTTTCATTTCAATTAATTGGGTTTTAGCCTTAGCATTGCTGAAATTAAGCTGCTGGTTTGCAGGAAAATTTTGTGGTCCAGTATGAAGCAGTTGAGAAGCCAGTGCTACCTAAACATTAGCCAAAACTCTCATGTAAATACCTCATGCTTCATCAATTTCAATTCTCCTAAAAAAATGTTGCATTAGCTTAATAAACTTAAATCTCTATAGTCTTCATGCAATCTTGTGGTCCTTGCTAATGAGCTGCCTTTATTTCTTGGCAACCAACAGATTGCCCATTCTCGTGTAACTCTGAAGTTGATATCGGTGCACCAGGATGACATGCCTTCTCGTCGCTGGAAATGCACAGGAAATATCAAACTAATTTCACTGAAAGCTAGCTCCTTTAATTGTACATTAGAAAAATGCTTCATCATGTTGTGACATTGTTTCCAATTCTTTAGATATCCCAGAAATTAGTGTAAATAAACCTCAGCAGGTTTTTCATTTCTTTTGAATGCGAGCCTTTTCCTTGAAACAGGAGGTGCTGGTATGCTGTAGAAAATCCAAAGTAAGGTTTGTACTGTTGTAACCATTAGAAAGTTAATCCAAGTGTCTCATTAAGGTTTGTCAGATGCTCAGTACATTGTTGCGGTGTGCTGTCGAACATTTTTTTCCTGTGGTGATGACACCTTTGCCCAATTTTAATCCTGTTCTCTTTGATCTTAAATGTCACCATGGATATCCCAAGGAGTTTAGAGTTAATCTACGATCAATTTAAGTAGTTCACTGGACCCACGTGTCAGTGGTACTCTTATGGTGTGTGCATGTGTGAGCCCCTTAATTAAATACTATGCATTCACCATCTATCTTGTGAGATGTTATAGGACCACTACTGTCATAATTTTGCCAGTATTAAATGCTTATTTTGGTAGCAAATTGTATTTTTATAAAAGTTTAAGGTATTTAGTTGCTAATTTAAGTACAAATTAGTTTTGACCGTATCTTATATTTTTTCTTCTAATTACATTTTTTGGGGATATTTGCATTTGAATTGTTTGTGATTGTGATGTTTTACCGTTTTACTTTATTTCCTTCACTCATGAGTTATTGTTATTCCCTTTGCTCATGAGTTCTTGTTAAATCAGGAAACTAATCTAGTTTTATATATCTATATTACTATATACAACTATATAATAGAGAATGTTGAGGTTTCGTCAGGAATGTTTTCCTCCAAAAATGTTTTTATGTTTGCTAATTATAATTGTACATTAGATTTAACATAGATAATTAGGTAGTTATATACAGAAAAATTAGAAGGATTATTTTTTGTTCTTTTCAAGTAAATATGAAATACGCATACGTGCATATATACTGGTTTTGAATATTTATGATCCGGAAACAAAAGACATAGGTTCGAAAAACATAGGATTCGCGGATGATGTATACCCAAATAGAAACCAAAATTTAGTAGGGTCTACAAAGTTGATCCAAGTACTCCACCTGGTTGGTTGGGTCTCAAGTAGGTGAGGAAGTTGAAAAAAGAAAATATACTAATTCGATTTCACAAGCAATTGCACCAACCATGAAAAAATTGCAAGCAACAATCAAGAAACTTGCCAAACAAAACAAAAATTTACAAATCTCACTGTACGACCACGTGGTCAACAAAATATTTTAGCAGCCCCCTCCCTACTCCAGTTCTTCAGACGCGCCCACGACTCCCGAAGTTGAAACCCGGATCCACTAGCCCATTAATTCTCCCTCTCCTTCTCCTCCTCCTTCCGCCGACGTCGTCGACAATTTTTTTTTTAATTATTTTTTGCAAAGAAGTCCAAAACTGCCGACAAATTCCCATCCCAATGGAACCCCAACCCTAGCTAGGTCCTCCTCCAAACCCTAATTAGGGTTTCGATCCCCAATTCCCCTCCTAAATTGGCGGTCGATGGAGGCTTGATTGGCGATGGTGAGGCTCCTGGGGCTGGCCAGGCTCGGACACGACCCGTCCCCACGCGAGATCACAGCCGGCGCCGGAGCCGCCGGCGAGAGCAGCGCCGGCGAGAGCGGGTGGCTGATCCGCTTCTTCGACTCTTCCTTCTTCTGCGAGTGGATCGCCGTGAGCTACCTCTACAAGCACGACCATGCCGGCGTCCGCGACTACCTCTGCAACCGCATGTACACGCTCCCGCTCTCCGGGATCGAGTCCTACCTCTTCCAGATCTGCTACATGCTTGTCCACAAGCCCTCGCCGTCGCTCGACAAGTTCGTCGTCGACACCTGCTCCAAGTCGCTGCGGATCGCGCTTAAGGTCCACTGGTTCCTGCTCGCGGAGCTCGAGGACTCGGAGGACGGAGAGGGGATCAGCCGGATCCAGGAGAGGTGCCAGATCGCCGCCACTCTGATGGGGGAGTGGCCCCCGCTCGTCTGGCCGCACCACTTGGCTCCGTCCAGCCCGAAGAGCAACCCCGTGCTCAACCGGCTGCTGTCCTCCAAGCAGAAGCTGCTTTCTCTTGCGTCCTCGCCGACAACGCCAACGACTGCTGCAGCAGCATCCGAGGACGAGAACAACAAGCTGCTCAAGAAGCTGATGCCGGGGCCTAAAGTTCGGGATGCGCTTTTCTTCAGGAAGTCAGGCGAGAAGGAGGACGAGGAGAGCGATAAAGACGGCTTCTTTAAGCGGCTGCTCAGTGCGAGTAAGGAGAAGGAAGACGAGGAAGGAGACAAGGATGGGTTCTTCAAAAGGCTTCTTAAGGATAGTAAGGAGAAGGAGGAGGATGATGTTGACAGAGACGGGTTCTTGAAGAGGATTCTTAGAGAGAGTAGGGATAAGGATAAGGATGAGGATGAGCACGAACCAGCTTCTAGCTCGGATGGGTTCCTTAAAAGGCTGTTTAAGGATAAAGAGGGGAAATTGGTGGAGGAGGACGAGAAAGATGGTTTCTTCCGGAGGATTTTTAAGGATAAGGTTAACGAGGAGAAGAGGGACGGCAGTCACGATAGGAGTAATGAGGAGGGAGATAGTGGAGTACGTAGGAGTGTCGATGACGATAAGAAGGATAATTTTTTCCATAGGCTTTTTAGTGACAAGAATATTGGAGACAAGAAGGATGGTGGGCATGATAGAAAGGAGGAGGATAGGTGCAATGGGAGTATCGAAGAAGACGAGAAAGAGGGATTCTTCCGCAGGATCTTCAAAGATAAGAACGACGACAAAAGTAATGAAGAGGAAGATAAGGGCAGCAATAGAAGGAGCCTTGAGGATGATGAGAAGGAAGGTTTCTTCCGAAGGTTTTTCAAGGACAAGAATGATGAGAGAAGATTTTCTGGGCATGATAGGGGCGAGGAGGATAGGTCTAATGGGTCTATTGAGGATGGCGAGAAGGAAGGATTCTTCCATAGGCTTTTTAAAGACAAAAATGATCAGGAGAGGAAAGATGAAGGGCATGATAGAAGTGAGGAGCACGGTAAGTGTAATGGTAGTTTTGAGGAAGAGGAGACGCCGGAACTTCTGTCATTCCGTAGGTTGTTTAGAGTGCATCCTGAAGATTCTAGGAATGCAGCTGCAAACGGTAGTTCTGATGGTCCACTCGATAGCTCGCCAGGGACTGAGAATTTTTTCAAAAGGCTGTTTCGAGATCGAGATAGATCTGTAGAGGATTCTGAGCTGTTTGGTTCTAAAAAACACAAAGAGGTACATCATAGCTTTGTTTTTGTTGACTGTCAACCAATATGCCATTTGTTGTGTTTGTATCTTCTCAAAGCTTTCTAAACGTGTTATACTTATGCGGTCATTCTATCTAGCACTTGCTACACCTTCTAGGCTCCTGACCTATTACCACATATTGCTTTACTACCTTTACCACTTTGAAATGCTGACTATGCTGCATCTCATTGCATTTGGTTTATGTATTTATGGCCTTCATTTTTCATCTAGCTATCATAATTAACTGTAGATATTAGAAAACCACTGTGCAACTAGATGCACACTAAACCAATTTAAAGCTATGGTTCTAATTTATCTTCCAGGCAACTAGAATGTCTTATGCTTGCGCCTTGTGCACTTCATCATCCATAGGCAATGCACACGACCCCGGAAATACACACTGAAAAGGAGAAAAAAAAAAAGAATGCACAAGAAAAAATGCAAGAGAATTTTCATCAAATTGTGAAACGAGATGTTACTTGATAATTCATCTACTACTTGCTGAATTCACTTTCAAATTATATACCAGACGGTCCATATCTTCAAAAGTCATCATTGTGAGCTAAAACTCTGTTGATCTATCCAATCTCTCAGCCTTTGGTCCTACTCTGCTACTACAAGTGCTCATTTTGAGCTTCACTCCAGTATGGTTTAGAAGTTACCTTCTAATCGAGACTTCATACAGATAATGAACAACAACAAAAAAGCCTTCTATATCAAAATTTTGAGGCCTTACTGAAGGCCACTCCTCAGCTATACTAGCACTCTTCTATTTTCTAACAGCTCGGATCAATGTTCTTTTTGGTCTACTCCACTAGTTTTGCTTTCAACTACTAATTCTATACTTTAATCAGTGATTCTGACGATCTAGTTGCACATTTTCTTCAAAAGATTTTCTTGCATCTTATCCTTGTTCTTTCAAAAGCTACCTCTAACCTTCAATCGAGAACCTCATTTCTTATTTGTCATATTGTCGCTCATCTTGGAAGATGGACCCCACAAAATTGGTACCGTATTTGTCTCATGTTCAAAATACACTAGTACATGCCAAACTAGTGCTGAGATGTTGTTGTGTCCACATCATCTAGTTTAGTAATCGTTGTGTGCTGAACATTCTCCTTTAACTTAAATTTTTGGACGTGTTTTTTGATTGCCTAACTCTCAAAAGCAAAGATAATGAGATGAAATATTTCCTGTCACTTCTTTACTTTTTTATATTTTAGAGAAAAAAAGAAGAATAAACCACATAATCCAGCCTGTTTCTGTTATGGGTGTGAGATAAATATAACAACAAGATGATGGAATGGCAAACATGCGTTTTAAAAACACAACCTCCTGGCAAGAATCCTCGTATGCGCTTGATGAGGATCTTGAAAGAATTCTAGGTACTATAGTGATATAATCTAATATTGCGTCATCTTCGAAGAATTTTGCTTCTTTGGGATTAAGTTTCGTCCTCTATTTCCACTTCAAAACCTCTCAACATTTGGTTTTAGTTGCAGATTGCAAGGTTACTATTTGCCCTTTCATCTTAGAAATGTCTTCTTTTATGTTTAGTAGAATGTTCAGTATATGCAACAAAATGATACCTCTTTGATGATTATTTTCATTTCTTTCGTGATTGAGCTTGGCCTTCTTGGTTTTTATTAAGATCTTTGAGAAAATTTACTGCTACTGGAATTAAGAAAAATCCTTTATGGTCAAACTTTACTGGTCCACGGATGATGGAGTTGAACTAAGGAAGCATTCGCACACTGATGGTTTAATTGTGATATTGGAGACAATGAACTAATCTAGGACAGCTACTGAAATATGTTGGTAGAGAATGTGCTCATGGTGCAATGTTGGGGCTTACATCAGCTTTCCAGCTATCTAGGTTCGTATTGGATCACGCTCCAGTCCCAAAATATGTGCGACCGAGCTACGTGACAATGGCCAGCTACGCATTCAAGCGGACTCCAGTCCAACTCAAATACGTATAAGCTGTCTAATATGATCTTCAGTCCATAAATCTATGAGAATATATAAACATGGCAGATAACTAGATCTCGTCCACAAGAAACAGTATATGAAAACTAAGTAGCAAAACTGAAATAAATGCTGAAGAGTAAAGATAATGTCGAATGTCCAATAAGAAATAATAACAAGTCGGGTGGAGACAAATCCACTACCAATAGATTGAAAGAAAGTACGATAAAGATAAAGAGAGTTCAAGCTCATAGAAACTTTGCGGGATCAATCTCGTAGTTCTCTGCTGATGCCACGCATGCGCTCGATCCTGAACCGAACTGGTGGACTATGCCTGGAAAGAAATCAGGTTCTCAGAGGAACGTAGTTAGATACATAATATACATACCTAGCTAACAGTATAACTGTATAACCATGCAGAAAATAGAAACAAGGAATATATAAGGTATGCTACTACTACTAACAGTCTATGTGTACATGCAAATCGAGGGCAACTCTAGCACGCTTGGGCTGACATGATTCACGGCTCAAGTACACGGGTAGCGCTCATCCGAGTCGCTAGCAAAGACTCACCGGGTAGTGCTCACCTCGAGTCACCAGCAATACACAAGTACACGGGTAGCGCTCGTCTTGAGGCACTAGCGATACAGACACGGACACAAACATAGCCCAAACGCCTAGTGACTGTCCTCCCTAGGACTGTAAAACGATTCAAACCATTCGCATTCGGCTCAGTCCAAGCTCGGATTAAGCTCGTTGTGGACTAATCGATACCGAGTTACTACCATAGGTTGTTCAACTCGATCTTGTTCGCAAACAAGCTCGAGCTCGTTTCGGTTTCTCATATTAGAACTTTTTCTAGTATATGTTATGCCTTTTTTTAATAGATAGAAATACATTTTGTCTTAAAAATTTTACTCATTTTTTTGTTCTTTATATGATGGTAAATTTATGATGTAAAGAGCATAAATAATTCAATAAAAAAGTCTTTAAAACTTGAGTGAAACAATGTGATAGTCTATACAACATGTTCAATAGGACTTTGGCTCGAGCTCGATTCGTTCGAGTCTCTAATCAAACCGAGTTCAAACACCATATTAGAACTCGATCTTAAGCTCGGCTCGAATCAAACTCGTTTGATAGTTAAGTCAAATCAAGTTTGAACACTCTTTGTTCGAGTCGTTCGTTCGATTTTCAGCCCTAGTCCTCTCCACCAAATGCACTACAGAAAATCGGATCAATGTCCAAATAACCACGGAAGTACCAACTAACCACGAGTCAAGTGATATAAACGGAAATCATAACGGTGACAAGTATATAAGAGAATACTAAGCTACTATGCATGAAAATCTCGTGTCAAAGTCGGTGCCATCTGGACAAAATAGATATACTGCTAGTAACATATATGGAAATAAAGCAACTAATCAAAATAATGGAACAATATAAGCATGAAAAACTGTAATTGATGGCAAGGTATACTTGTTTGGGTGTCGTCCAATCTGTTGAGGTCCGGAATCCAAGGATCATATCCAAAGTCCTAAAATATCCAAGAACTTAATATATTAATAAATATTAATATCCAAGAACCTGTCAATTCAACATAATGCCAATCCTAATAGTGACCTACTGAAGATTTAAGGTATTTAAGATCTTAATGCATTCTGCCATTAATTCCATGTTTCTTCACCTACTACCTCATATAAATTTATTACCTAATTATATTAATGTAATAATCTATATACCCCTATCTATCTACATATGGACATATATAACTCATGCTGACTACTACTTGCTACATCTTAATTAAACTATGCAATTTATATAATATGCTAGCTTGCTACTATATGCATTACTGTACAATAGATATATAAGCACACTTATAAATGTAGCTAGGTTGGAAATCAACTAAGAATGGGGTGCCTATATGCATAAATACTATACTTAAAGGTCATAGACTCAGAGGAAAAACAAAATATAGCTTTAGTGCATAGGGAATAGCCTTTATAAGAGTATAAGGTCCTCTACTGTCTCCCTATCCTCAATCCTACAGAAACAGTATAATAACCTAGTGATATTACTTATAAGCTCTACATTTGCTACTCTTGTTCCATCACCCCAAAACCTATGTGAACTACTAATTTTCTTCATCCACCTATTCTTCTAGCATGCTCCTATAATGTTACTGTTAAATACCTATCTATGTGATGCATGCTCAAAAGCTTAAGGAATATATTAATGGAGCTAGTATTCTTACCTATTAGATTGCTGAGAGGCCAAAATAAGGCCGTTATTTTCTTTTTCAGGCGAATAAACAGAGTATTTTCTTCTTTCATGAGACCAACTCGACTGCCAAAAAAAAGTGGAGAGATGGCGAGGTCGTCGCCTGCAGTGCGGTGGCGTGGAGAGGGTCTTTGGTGGTGTCAGTAGTGTGGTGGAGCTGAGGGCGTTGAGGGCAAGTCAACGACAGTTCGGTTGATATATGATGGGGACCGGCGGTAGTTGTTTATGGACGTCCTCTCTGACGCGAGGCAGACATGGGGTCTGCGAGGCTCGTGCGTGCTACTGCTGCTGACGTACTAGCTGCTGCTGACGTACTAGCAATGCCCCGCTCACATAGGGATGGCGGGGGCGCCTGCGGGGCGTGATGATCCCGACGAGGAGGGTGGCGGGCACGAACGTCGGTGGTCCACCCGCGAGTTGCAGCACGACGACGAGTTGTACGACGACCGCTGCGTCAAGGCGAGCACGCGGACGAGGCAGTGGCGATCCGGGTAGTTTGCGTCGTCCGGAGACGAGGAGACAAGCTTGGAGGGGACGGAGGCAGCACGTCGGAAACCCGGTCGAGGAGGCGAGCTCGGCGTTCTCTCGTGATGGCGCGCTGGAAGGCTCGTGGATACCTAACGACGGTCGAGGCACTGGTGCTACTCTTCTTCCTTCTTCACTCAAGTGATGAAGTTGTTGGGTTGCAAGAGGAGGGGGAAAAATGATAAAGGGATGGGAGATGTTACTGGCGGGTGTTGTTTATAATGAACAGTGTGTGGGAATGAAGAGTAGAATTTATAGGGGCTGCTGTGCTAGGGTTAGGGTTCAAGTATAGTTAGGAAATGAGGGTAGGCCCTTGGGTTTGGGATCACCCAAATCTTGATTTAAAAACTGGTTGGGCTCTGCTGACAAAAAAATTATATATATATATATATATATATGTATATATATATATATATTTTGGAATAAGGGTGAATTTATTCCTCGCATATAGCGGAAAAGGTATTACAGTACATATATATCACAACTTCCCATGCCCCAAGGTATAATATTATGGGGCCATTACTGATACATCGAATTCTATGTTATGTAGAATTCCAATAGGGGGTAGACAAGCCCTCAAAGATACGTCTGTTCCGCTCCCTCCAGATGTGCCAAACGGACGCGGCAAGACGGACTCTGGCTCTTCTGGCCCACCCCGGATCCCGGCCTCTGTGATCTCGGATCCAGCTGAGAATGCTCCGGATGTCTCTATTCACCCCAACTCCTCCTCTCAGCTGCGCGCACTGCTCACTCCAAATGTGCCAGGTCACCGGACATACAAAGAAGAGATGTCCCATAGATTCATCCTCCCCATTACATAGCACACATTTGGCATTCGGGATCTGCATCCCAAATCTGAGTAGTCTGTCTCTCGTCATCAGTCTTCTCCGAAGAAGTCGGTATGCACATAGTTGCATTACGGGCAACCCCCTTGCCTCAAATAAAGTCCACTTCCTCAGTCCGGTCGTGGTGGGTCCGAACCAAGTCGTAGCAGCTACGAAAACAGAATAGGCCTGACCCCCCTCCCGTACCTGGGCCTGCCCAGTTCCAGGAATCCTCATGCTGGCTAGCATCAATAGTAATAAGGCGAATCTCCTCAGCAAGCTGAGCAGTATATGGATATCCTTCTGGCCTCCAAACTCCATCCCTGATTATCCTGCTGCATGTGAGCGCCCTGCCCGCTTCTCTGTCCAGCTGACCTCCCAAAAGCTCGAGCAAAGATCTGGAACCCAACCAAGGGTCTAGCCAGAGGTCGGTGGTTGTCCCATCCTTCATGTTCCTGCTGATAGCGGTCTGAAGCACCGGTCGACACCTCAGAATGGCCTTAAACGTGACCGAAAAATTGTTGTATATTCTGCAGGCCCAGAAGTTAGTCCTCCTTAGGTATCTGTTCGCCATCCATACCGCGCAGAGCGACCCCCCCTTGATGAATCTCCAGGCCATCTTCACACAAGCTGCCTTCCTGACCTCCTGAAGAGGCCTCAATCCCACTCCTTCCTCCCGAGGCCGACAAAGTTGATCCCAGGATATCGTATGCATCCCATCCCTCCAAATGAAGTCAGCACAGATGGCCTCCACTTTACGAATAGTAGCCGTAGGAATCTGGATAGACTATAGCCAGAACATCGTGATGCCCGCAATAACCGAACGCACCAGCTCAATCCGACCGCCAAATGATAGACTCGCAGCTTGTCAGCCTTCCACTCTCCTCTGAGCAAAATCCACCAAGCTGTGACAATCCTGCTCTCTGGCATAGTTGACCGTCAGCGGGACCCCCAGGTATTTCACTGGAAGCTCGCCTCTATCCACTCCCAAGGCGAAGGCTCTCTCCTCCTGCTGTGTACACCGGGAGCTGAAGTAGACCCTGCTTTTCTTCCTGTTTAACTGGAGCCCAGTAAGCCGCCCGAACTCCTCCATAATGTCAGAAAGCGCTCTCATGTCCCGCATGGAAGGCTGGAGGAGCACCAATAAGTCGTCAGCGTAGATCAAATGGGATACAACCGGACTCACCAACCGGAAAAGGGGAACGATCCTCTTGCTATGCACCGCCGTATCCATCATGCATGTAAAGTACTCCATCACCAATATAAAAAGATACGGGGAGAGGGGATCACCCTGTCTCAACCCCCTGTTGCTCCTGAAATAGCCATGCGGCGTGCCCTGGATGAGGACTGAGAAAGTAGGAGAGCAAATGCACTCCCTCACCCTCTCAACCCACCTCTCGTCGAATCCCATGGCAAGCATCAAGTGACACAGGAAGTCCCGGTTGACCGTATCATAAGCTTTCCGGAGGTCAAGCTTCACACAGGCCTTCATCCCCCCAGGTTTGCTGAACTCCCTCACCATCTCATGAGCTAGCAGACTGTGTTCCGCTATCGACCGGCCCTTGATGAATGCGGCTTGATTCTGTGACACCAATACCTGCATAATTCCCTCCATACGCCTGCACATAAGATGAGTGATAATCTTGTAAAGAAAATTACAGCAAGCAATGGACCGAAAATCTGCAAGAGAGGTCGCTCCCTCCTTCTTAGGAACCAACGTCAAGAATGTGTGGTTCATCTCCTTCAGAAGTCTGCCCTCCACAAAGAACTCCTGCACCGCCTCCAAGACATGGGTCTTAAGCACACCCCAGTGTCGCTTAAAGAACCCTGAAGAGAAGCCATCAGGCCCGGGAGCTTTGTTGGGATTAGCCTTCATCACAATATCTTCCACCTCCTCCATCCTCACAGGTGCCAGAAGCAGACTGTTCCCATGACGGGACACTAGTCTCTTCGTGACAAGGGCAGGGAACGTGCTAGAGTAGTCCGTCTGCTGATATAGGGCAGTGTAAAATCTGACGGCCTCCTCCTGAATCTCCGCCGGGTCCCCTACAAGACGTCCCTCAGCATTCAGAAGTCTGGGGATGCTGTTCCGGTGCTGACGGGTGCGGATCACATCGTAGAAGAATTTGGTACAGCGGTCTCCATCTTTAAGCCAGGTACATTTAGTCCTCTGTGTCGCACTAATCTCCTCCTGCAGACGCATGGTGCTGACCTCCTCAATCAGGATCTTCTCCTTAGCCGCCAGCTCCCCGTTCAGAATGTCAGCTTGGAGGGCCACCTGGGTGTCCCGAAGCTCGGCTTCCTTATCCGCCAGAGAGGTTCGCGGTCTCGTCTTCACCCAACCCCTGATAGCCCGCTTGAGCTGCTTGAGTTTGTGAACCATGCGGAACTGAGCCGTGCCTTCCCGGAAGTGCTGCATCTCTCCCATAACCACCTCCTCATATCCGGCCGACAGATACCAGCTGTTGTTATACCGAAATGGCCTCGCCCTCAGAGTGGGTCTCTCACCGAGGCCAACCCGGATAGGAGAATGGTCATTAGTACCCGCCGCCAGACCTTCCGCCACCGAGTTCGGAAAGCACCTGAACCACTCACTATTGCCCAAGGTCCGATCCAACTGACAAGCAATCCGATTATGAGTAGCCTTGTTGTGCCAGGTCCAGATATGTCCAGCTCGCTCCAGCCCCCTCATCCCTGACATAAGCAGACACCTCTGGAAGTCATATAAGATCGAGTCCGGAACAGGACGACCTCCCACCTTCTCTTGGCGAAGTAGCATAGCATTGAAGTCCCCCATGATGAGCAGGGGAAGATGCATGTTATCCGCCATGAGACCCAGATGCACAATGTCGTCCCACAAAGCCTCCCGGAGTCTCCGGTCATTGTGCCCATATACAGCACCCAGGATGAATCGGAACCCACCTTTGTTCTCGAAAGTAACGCCGATGAGTTGTTCTGATTTATGGATCTGCACCCCCTCCCAGCTACCTTTGTTCCACCTAACCCAGATCCTTGCCATACCACAAAGATCTAAGTTGTGAATGTGATCCCAGTTTGCCGGAGTCCTACGCGAGAGCATAGCAGCCCCTCTAATCTTCGTCTCCAGTAGGATAGCAATGTCACACGCCTCTCTCCTCAGAACCCCTCAAATCTCCCTCCATCGTCCAATGGAACACCCCCCTAATGTTCCATGCTAGGACCGACATCTAATTAAGAGATGGGGGGTCCCCCTGGAACTCATCTGGATCGACACTCGAGGGAAGTGTCTCATCCGCCTGATCAATGACTGCATCTACCATAGAGGAAGGAGCAAGATGGACCTGGATCCTGCTGAGAGTAAGTGCCCAGTCAGGATTATCTTCAGTCTGGTCATCCATATCCCTCGCCTGAGGGATATCCTCCCGTGTGGCCGGAGCGTGCCTTTTCCTGCTGCTGTACACCCTGATCTCCGGGGAGGCTTCCATCACCATCTGACCACTACCAGCCGCGCTCATACCCCTGGTCACGATGGTCCTTTGTGGCCTGAACGGGACCAGTGCACCCTGCGTGCTCTCCTGTCTCTGCGGTGATCCTGACTCCAGCCTCCTATCGACCTCCATCCCTGTGTCCTCCTCCATATGTCTGACTGGCTCCGTCTCCCTCGGCAGTTGACTGGGGGTCGTCTCCTTCCCAGGTGCCTCCGTCCCAGTCGCCTGTGGCCTGGCAGTCTCCTTTCCCTTGTATTTGCACGCACTAGTAGTGTGCCCAAAGCACTCACAGTAAGAACACATGGGGGGGACCCAGTCATACTCCACCGCCTGTGTCAGGACCTCCCCAGACGGAACCTGATACTCAAGCATACTCGGTAGCTCTGAGCCCGCCTTGATCTCCACGAAGACCCTGGCATACATCAGTCTGGTACAAAAAGTAGTGGCCTCGTCTGCTTTGATCGGCTTCCCCACAAGACTGGCAAGTTGCATGAGAAGCGGGATACTCCAGTACTTTACTGGGAACTCAGGAAATCTGACCCATATGGGAATAGCGTTCAGCACCTCCTTCTCACACCTCAGCTCCGGCGTCCACTCCTTCAGTATAATGAGTCTCCCATCAAATGACCAAGGCCCACCCTGAAGGATCCTGGACACATCCTCCGCTAATCCAAATTTGACATAGTAGAACCCGTTCTCCCGAGAGAAGAATTCCATGCTACCTTTGGGTCTCCAGACACGCTCCGCATAACCCCGAATTTGGCCATAGAATGGCTTGTTCCCTAACACATATAACACCAGGGTGTTCTTCCAGAATTCGGAAACCACCGCTATTTCTTCAGCGGAAAAATATGCCCAAAGTCCTCCTCCAACCGACATCGGTGGGACAAACTCCATCGACATCGGGCTTTTCGCAGTCACTGGCGTGCAGACCTCCTTCCATAACCGAGGCCTCTGCTCCTCAGCGTGCATCCTGGTCGGAGGGTTCACAGGACCCTCGCCTGTCTTGCCGGTATCAGTAGCAATATCCTTAGCCTTCTCGGCCGCCGTCGCCTTTGGCCTCCAACCCGAAACAGATCGCACCATACCTCCCCCACGTCGCCGGGGATCCATTGGGCCGATCGATGATCGATTTCCATGATTTTCTGGCCCCGCCCTTCCCGAAACTTGGGACCGTGCCCCTCTACGTCCTCCAGTCCGTCGTCTCGTCACAGTCTGCCAGCCTGCATCCCCAGTGTTGTCCCCTCCGGACCCGAACTCGAAAACGGAAGCCTCTCCTCCGAAAGTGCCGCCCGACCTCCTCCGCCCTTGGGGGCCCCCTGCATCCGCCCACCCCCCAACCCCTCCCCGACTGGGGGGGTCCCGCCACCGCCTCCGCCCGACCCCTCCCCGCCTGGAGGGGTCCCGCCGCCGCCACCCGACCCACCCCCGAGTGGATGGGTCCCGCCGCCGCCGCCCTTCCCGGAACCGCTGGGCCCAGCCCCGCTGCCCCCGCCTCCTCCCGACCCCCCCGCCTGGGGGGGTCCCGCTGGCTCCTCCCGACCCCCCCCTGTGGGGGGGTCCCTTGCTGGACACCGCCCAGAGGCCGTCCTCCCTCCCCCCCCCCCCCCCCCCTCCGAGCCTCCCAGCCGCCGAAGCCCCCTCCCCGCGAGCGGATCGGGGGGTCGGGGGGGGGGGGAGGTGATGTCAACGCCTCCAAAACCCTAGCGGGAGCGATCGCCTCTGGCTGCATCCGAGTTTATATATATATATATATATATATATATATATATATATAATGGGGATTAACAAGGAAATATATTTTTAAACTAAAGAAACGGAGAATGTTTTCATAGGAATGGGACTGATTTAATAAGAATTCAAACTTGTTATGAATAGACAAAAACAAATAATATTTAGTGATAAAAAAATTAATGAGGAAAATATCTATAAACATGATACTTATGGAATATTTAGTATATACGAAATGGAATAAGGATAATCTAATTAATTTATGAACTTAAATACTATTTAATGAAATTTAAATTAGAATGTAATTAATTATGATAAGTGCTTTAATCAATTATCATAATACCAATAAATAGAAAACAATACTGCTAACAATATGGAGATATATTAATATTATTAAAGGGTACAAATTTTTGTTTTGAAATTCTACATAAATAATTTAGAAATTAAAATAATGACAATACAACTTGAAGAGGACAGGTAGTTTTCTATGCCAATAAATGGAAGTCCTTGAATTTTGTTCTAGAGACTTGGGCCACTTTGGATTGCAGTCTTCGGGATGGACGGTTGCTCAAAATGTCAATTATTGGAATGCTCGCTTCGCCACCCTTTCACCATTTTCGATTATAATTGGCGCTCGAGATATATGTTATCTCCTCCCTCGAACATTTACAAATCACTTATAGCTCCATGGAACTGACTTCCTCAAATTCTTATTTGTCCCATACTGTTTTTATATTTTTGCCTGAATGTAGCCATCTTTGTGCTCTTCAAACAAAATATACCAATCTCCCTTGCTCATTGATTATATTATACATCTCTTTGTTTTTGTTGCAATTTTGTTTATTAATTACTTCATGCATTTCAGTTGGGTCCTGGTTCACCAAGACGACATAATGATAAACCAAATGCCAAGCCGCCTTTGCCTAATAATTTGACTTCACAAATTCGGAAGGGAACATATCATGCTTCGTTGGAATTTGTGCAATCATTATGTGACACATCTTATGGCTTGGTTGATATCTTTCCCGTTGAAGATCGCAAAATCGCACTCCGGGAGGTTATTTCTTAACTAAGCTTTATAGGAAGATGCTCATCCTAATTATATGTCTGACTTTCTTCTAAAATTGTGCTCTCAGTCCCTTCTGGAGATTAACTCACTTCTTGCCGATGTTCAAAAAACTGGAGGTATTTTCTTAGATCTCTTTCTTGGTATAAGTCCGTTATATATACCTCCCGTTATTGGTATTTGCTTGTGCAACCTTCAAATTTTCTATAGTAAGCTTCTTAGTGCGGTCATTTAAAGTAGCATTTCAGAATGTGGGTTTACTTTTTGTATGATGATAATGTAAATGAATATGTCAATTTGACATACGTTTCAAAGGCTCGAGAATGCACCATATATCAATGAAAGAATTGTGCCATTTATCCTCTTTTTTCTTGTAACATTGCAATATGATTATTTCTTATATGAGGAATTCTCTTCATTGTTTGACATTATCATCCTTCTTCAGCAATGCCTAGTAGTCCAGCTTATTGATGCTGATCCTTATTCTATTTTCATTTAGTTATGGATTTTGAGAAAAGGGCATGATATGTCAATGTCACCATTAGAATTATATTGTTGAAATGGCATGTTAGATCATTCTCTCTCTTCTCTATTCCTTCCTGTAGAGAAGACCATCATAATGGGGTTATCATCATCTTATAAGCCTTATCCTATCAAACTGATGTCTGATATGGTCTACAGTGGGAAGGATCCATGAAAAAACTGAGCAAACTTAATAACTGGCTAATGGCTATCAACTTCACATCAATTATGGATAAAAGATGTGCTTGGTCTGAGTTCCTTGTCAAGGAAGCTATCCACAGGAGACATGCCATAAAACTGGCAGGCCAATTGGAAGGTAGGGAGCTATTAGCAGCTAAAACTCATGCAACCAAGGAGCAGCCTCAGAACTCTCCCCAACTGAAAAAAAAGTAATAAAGGGGCAAGATGATAAAATATTGCTTAGGAGACTTGTAGTCAAGTCACAGAATAGCCAAAACCAAGATTCAAACACAAAGAATATGTTAGAAATTTACTTTTCTAAAACATTTTTGTTTGAATGTTTCGAGATTGTCTTGCATGTACTAAAAATGCTGACGTTATTTTGTCAATATATAGGATCCACATGCATGACAGGATGAAGCTAGCAAAAATATCAGGGGCGAAGAAAATTGCAAGAAATATAGTGAACTTTTAAATAAGCTTGTAAATTACTATCAAAGGATTTATAGGTGTAGAGAAAAAAAGTTGGTAATGACATGAAGGATATGAGGGTATCTGTGAAAAAACTGAGCAAACTTAATAACTGGCTAATGGCTATCAACTTCACATCAATTATGGATAAAAGATGTGCTTGGTCTGAGTTCCTTGTCAAGGAAGCTATCCACAGGAGACATGCCATAAAACTGGCAGGCCAATTGGAAGGTAGGGAGCTATTAGCAGCTAAAACTCATGCAACCAAGGAGCAGCCTCAGAACTCTCCCCAACTGAAAAAAAAGTAATAAAGGGGCAAGATGATAAAATATTGCTTAGGAGACTTGTAGTCAAGTCACAGAATAGCCAAAACCTAGATTCAAACACAAAGAATATGTTAGAAATTTACTTTTCTAAAACATTTTTGTTTGAATGTTTCGAGATTGTCTTGCATGCACTAAAAATGCTGACGTTATTTTGTCAATATATAGGATCCACATGCATGACAGGATGAAGCTAGCAAAAATATCAGGGGCGAAGAAAATTGCAAGAAATATAGTGAACTTTTAAATAAGCTTGTAAATTACTATCAAAGGATTTATAGGTGTAGAGAAAAAAAGTTGGTAATGACATGAAGGATATGAGGGTATCTGTGAGGGATAAGAACTGATATAAACTATAATGTGTGGGTGTATTGTGAGATGCAGAAGCTTAAAAGCTTTCCGAGCATCGCAAGAATTCGAACTTTGGGAGAAATGGAAGATTATATGTCTATAGTCGTTGCCGTTATCATTAGGAGGATGTTTTCGTTTCACAGACAGATTGTATTGCATTGGATATCTGAAGTCAAAGCTCCCATATTGCAAGAAAATAGACATGAGAGCAGTGCATGGAATTGTCGCATACTGAGTGGCTGATTCATCATTTTTTTTTTTACAGAAGAGGGTTTATAGCCTTCCAATGTGCATACTGGTTATTTAGCAATTCTCTCTCAGGGTAATGTTGTGTTTAATTATATCCCTTCATAGGTCTCTTCGTACATCTGTGTGAAGGAGGAGGATGCCCCAGTTAGGTAGTTGTGGATATCTACATTGGTCTATGGAGGAATCTGAAGATTGTTTGAGAAAATATCTTAAGGATATAATTTTATGTACAATCCTTTAGCACTATTTTCTACAATCCCTGAGCACTATCTTGTAGGTGTGAGGGTAGTCATATATATTGTATTAGACTAACTAGAGGTGTGTGCTACATCGAAATGCATATGTTAAGTTATTAAATTGGAGATCTTCTAGGTGGATTTCATCCTTAACTACATTATTGGTTGAGAGAGAATAAGTGCATTTTGCATTTTCATGAGAATGAGGCTAAAAGTATTGGCTATACATTGGATACATAATGACAAATTGTCTTGCCAGGGACAATGAAGAAAATGTGAGAATGCTCGTTTGGATTTGTGAAATTTCTTTCTCGAAGTAGTTATATATTCAGCAATGAGTATTGACCCTTTGGTATATGCATGATATGCAGCACCCAGATAATAAAACCCCAAAAGAACAAGTAGTATCAACCTTTGCTCCTCTGTCGTCACTATCTTACGATACACAAGATACGTATCAAAAGATACGGTACAATAAAACTTGTAAACTGTATCATCTGTTGCATGATACAGAGGACCAAGTTAACTCACAATGCAGTCTTTATTGTACAATAATATCATTCATTACGGTGTGTTATCCGACGAAAATTTCGGGTTAACCTGCATTTAAATGGGTTAAACCCAACTTTTAATTGCTTTAGAACTAATACTTCTGTAACACAGCATTAGAACTCTAAAACTCGAACGAAATGCGCATATGAACCTTTAAAACCATTTTAACTTTTTTTGTTTTGAATAACCTTATCTTCCAAGTAAACTATTTGGAAGAGCATCTTCTTTCCAACGTCCTTCATTGACTTCCAACATTTCCAACAACTTGAAGGACTTCCAACATTTCCATTAACGGCATTTAACATCTTCGACTATGGCTTCTAGCATCTCCGGAGACTTTAATATTCAGGCAACTCATTTCCCCCAAAACTCTTTATATTTTGTCTTTAATATTCTCTCTTTTCTTTTGGATTCCTTGAACCTTCTCTTTGTTTCGTCTGCGTCTATTTCTTTAATGTCAACACAATGTTTGCTAAAAGTCAAGTTTTTATCGATTCAATGATATGTACTCATGACTACTACCATAATGTAATACTAATGTTATGTTTTCAGCTCCTAATTATCACCTTACAATGAAATTGTCATTTACTTGACGATGCTCCTTATTCTTGCTCAATTTGTAATTATCCATATATGTAGGGTTAGATTAATTTGAATCAGATTTCCACTGAACAATGTACCTTATTCAAGCAAATTGATGCACGATACGTATCTTAATTTGAAAACCAAGATTTATCCTAGCAACTTATAAGTTCTTTTTGAGTTGATCACATTATCTAAATGGAAAAATTGAAGTAGAGTCTCAAACTAAAGTGGATTGACGTGAAATATACTGTATAACCTACCAAAATGTGGTAGGTGGACCAGCTATTTCCAGAAAATTGACACAAAAGTAAGTGATTGAATCGGCTCATACATCGCTATAGTGCAGTCAAGGTTGTAAAAGTCGTTAGGCGGTAGTCAGGTGGGCGCCTAGCGCGTAGGTGCCACCAAATTCCGCCTAGGCGTTGACTTTTGCCGACTAATTCCACATAGGCGCCGACTAGCGTCTAGGTGCCCCATGACCGCCTAGCGCCTAGGTGCGGATTTTTTCCGATTTTTAGAACTTTGAATGCAGTAGAGAGTGTTATAAGATCGCATGTTGCAGGAAACATGACAATGCATTATGACATGACTAATTCAGGTTTAATTCAAATTCATTGCGAGAAACCTAATTTCCAGCACAACATTTCTGGATCAAACTCCATATAAATTTAGTCTCAAGAAGAAGAAAGTTCCCAACAAAAAGAAAAAAAAAACATTAGCACTAAAATAATCAGATTCCACCAATAGAAAATTCACTCCAGCACCAAATTAGTTCCAAGCAGAATTAATAGTTCCAGCACTATATTATCCCACAACCGTACCAAGCAAATTAAATGTTACGAACTTGAGAGCAAAGTAGAAGTTACAGTAAATTGGAACTTATCTGTAAGTGGATGATTGGAGTTATTTGAGAGATTGAGATAGAAAAAAAGGTTGGGAGGGTCAAGATGCACGCAACCTTATTCCCCTTTTTTGTGGAGAGGCTATTTCCATGACTTAAACCTGCATCATCCAGGGTGCAAGCAACAAGCCTAACCGTCACGCTAGACCACCTATTGGAAAGATTGAGATAAGATGTAATAATATTATCAAAAATAAGATTGATAGAAAGAGAGGTGGAGTGGGGAAGATACTTGAGGGTGTATGTTAGATAATGAAGAAGGATTCTTCAAACCCTTCACAGAACTCATATCTACTTTTTTGGTAGCTGTGGACGGCCTTGCCTTGTTGCTCCAGATGGCCTTAGATCTCTTAATATTCTAAATCGCCCTAATGATGCTGACTATTTCTTATACTCTTTAGACCTTTTAGCTTCCTACCTTACGAAACAGACATTGAAATAAAAATAGTTCAGATCATCAGACCAAGTACATTCAATTGGCTGGATAACAATTTCCCAGATAAATCAAGTATCCTAGGTGCAGTAGACTCAGCACAGTCAAAATAGGAACTTACCTAGTTATCATAACAGTAGGATTCAGCCATATAGGCCCAAATCAATTAAAAAATCGAGTTCCTAGTCACAGCAGCAAACATGTTACTTAAATTTCTAATAAAAATAAGTCTAACAACGATAGGCTTCGTATGAATTTACTCTAAAAAAGAGCCATATTAAGTCAAAGAAGTCAGACATCAAATGAAAGCACGTTAGTTGATATCTCTTGCAGTTAAGCTTAAGTTACTCTAAAATATACTCTAAATTTTTAGAGAAAAACTGCTTACAAGATGGCAGAAAAACGGATGTAAAGAGTTGCGAAGATTATGAAACCAATCTACATCAGTGCGGCTTGTTCCATGCAGATACTAATTGCATGTGATCCATTCTTAGTTCCTACTATTTGGATACTCCAAAACTTGACCTTTTAGATTGATCCTGCCGCAGCCAAAAAAACTTGCACTATATAGTCTTTGAAGCTTGAACATTCTCGGGCAACAACGAAGAATTTGAAATGTGTTTTGTATTAATAGAGTGCTCTCACTCAGTACAAAGTCATTCTCCAGGGAATAATAATAATAATTTGCTTTGAATCTTTAAACTGGATATTTCCTAAAAATGTTGGAAAGGTGAACAGGGGTAGATCTCTTCCTATCTGAACACAATTTCCCTTTCTTCTGCTCTACCACCTCTAGAAGTTGCCTCTTTAAGTCGAGACTGCTCAAGTCTAAGAACTTCACTCTAGATTTTCTGTTTCTGTTTTGCAAATTAGGACATCCTGCATTAGTTCAGAGACCTATTTCGCGGTATTTCCCGATATTCACACCTCACATTGAGGATAGTATTCAGAGTGTTAGTTTTGTGTCTTTACAATTACAACATGTGATTGTCTTTAAGCTACTTAATGTTGCAACAAATAGCCTATACCTTTTACCAATTATGTTTCATTAACTTCTTGTTAAGTGAATAATAATGATCCATGATATAGATACCTTGAGAATTATTTCCAAACGTCAGTAGCACATTTCGACATGTTGATAAATACAATATGAGAACTTGTTCATTTGTTTCTCCAAGGAAGTGGAGGCAGATATAGATGCTTACCTCAAAATAAAATAGATGCCTACCTCAAAGATGGAATGAGACTTGATTTATCATAGTGAAGCTTTATTTTATCCCTCTAGACCCTTGTATCTGTTTTATGTTTCTGAATCTTTGTAACCAATGAGATGGTTGATATAAGTGCTGAATCCAGCTGTGGATGATTATAGTTCTCATGTTGAGTCATTTACTTGCTTTTAATGTTTTTTTACTTATTTGCCGCATCCCAGGTGTGTGCTTTCCAATGGGAAGAGGAATGTACCGAGTGGTTCATATACCTGAGGATGAAGCTGTTCTTCTGAACTCTAGGGAGAAGGCACCTTACCTAATATGTGTTGAAGTCTTGAAGTGTGAATCACCCAGGTAATTTGGATGTTCAATTTTGCAAATTAAGTAGCTTATTCTTATTTGATCGTTGTCACTTGTCAGAGTAGAGGCATAAGTTTGGGAGAGAACTATATTCATCTTATTTAGAACACTGTTTACTTTTGAATTATTTCTCTCTAGGGATTGAATTTTTTGCTTGATCAAAGAGAATGCATTGATATTCATAATATGTTAGTTCATCTTTTGATGTATCACATTATTTTCTTCATCAGTAATACAAAAGCAACCTCTGAAGCTCAAAAACTCTCTAAAGGAGGCATTCCTCTAGCAAATGGAGATGCACAATTGCCAAAGCCGCCTCCTTGGGCATATCCTCTATGGAGCCAACATGACGTCAACCGCAATTACACAGAGAGAATGCTGAGCTCGACCACACAAGCTATTGACCAAGCAATGACTCAACTGTGGGAGGCCAAAGTAAAATTTGTTCATGTTAGTTTATCTATCGAGAAACAGTTTGTTGGCTCGTCTAACTGCAGTAAAGAGCCTGAGATAGAACGTAGCAGTCAGCATGCCATCAGACATTACCCTGTTTCTAAGAATGTTCTAGCGAATGGGCATGATTCATCCTATGAGTTAAGAACTGTAGAAAATGGTTCTGAGTGGGTGAGAGTCAGTTTGTCAGCAATACCTGGGGTCAACATGGAAGATGTTGATGAACAAGAACCCCGTCGGAAGGAGCATCGCCGGGTTCCAAGCACAATTGCTATTGAGGAAGTAAAGGTGCGCCTGTAAGTAACATTAGGGCTACTGTTTGCAATATGAAGTATAGCTCACTGCGATAATCTGTATTGCTTTATAGTTTTTTATTGTTATTTTTTTCCGTAGTTACTCCGCTATTTGTTTCATTAAGTTATTATTTGTTTCATTAAGTTATATATTTAGTGTTTTGCTTATTGCTAATTACTGAAACCATTATCATTTAGCATAGAACTAACCCAACAAACTGACATTTCTGTTCGCAAACTCTCTCATTTAGGTTTTCTGTTCGCAAACTCTCTCATTTAGGTTAGACATGGACAGACTATACTTAATTTTTCTTCACAATGTGTCATGTAGATAGACAAAATTCTTATTACTAGCCTCTGCCTGTTTTTGTTTAGTTAATGCACTATTGATGGGACTTAATTAATACTAGATATTGTCTAGTTCTTGCTAAAGATCCTTATTACTAGCTTCTGTAGTTTTTTGTTACATAGTTCATTTTGGCACTATCCCTCGACTTCTTTAAGAAATTTATCATACATTTATGTAGACTCTTTCTTGTTCTTATTGGTGGATGGTTGAGTTTCATAACTCCACAAAGTTTTCATGTATTCCAGTTGAAGAGGTTGTCTCCATAATGCTTATGTAGTTGTGCAAGCCTTGGCTTTTCTTATCCATTAATTTTGAGGCCAATACTTATAAATTGACTCTCCCTCTCTAGGCTGCAGCAGCGAAAGGAGAGGCCCCACCTGGGCTTCCTTTGAAAGGAGCTGGACAGAATTCATCAGATGAATGCCAAACGGTGAATACTTTTAATCTTTTGCATATTCTCTGAAGCACATACAAATGGACTTCATTCTAAGGGATACTGTCATTCTTTGCAGGTGATGAATGGTGGTATACCTAAACCTAGTGATGCTTTATCTGGTGAGCTTTGGGAGGTAAAGAAAGAAAGAATACGAAAATCATCTGGATATGGAAAATTACCTGGTTGGGATTTGTGTTCTGTAAGTAAAGTTCCCACTTTCAACCATATTTGGTTATATAGTAGACATCGGTGTGAAGTTATAATGATCCATATTCAATTGGCTTGATGGAATGTATAAATATTCAATGCCTGGATTTGTTTAATTCTGTAAGATTTGTTGTCTACCACTGAAATAGTAAATTGGTGTCAGAGGTAAAAGTTGAGGTCTTAGAGCGCGGGAGGCTTATAGGTCTTTGACACATCTCTACTTAAACACAGATCTGCTGATTGGTACATCTAGAATCAGTAACATAAGAAAGGTCGAAAATAATTGATGCACATTTTTCTTGTTAAACATTTCTCAAAAAAGAATATTTCTTGTTAAACATAATCATGCTGGTTAGGTCCAAAGCCAGATCAGCATCAATGGTGTACTCATCTATACTGGTTTAATAATATCAAGCAATATAACCAATATTTGTTGGTATAGGCAACTACAAAGATGAGGATCCAAAAGTGGTTAGGGTAATGGTTTAGCAATTCTTTTCGTATTGTGTTGACTGAAAATGTAATGTTGTAGTATGGTGTTGTACCCTAATGGTGATAGAAGGTAGTTGAAATATTGGGAACAAATGTGTCAGGTCCACATACATACACTATTCACGAAGGTTGTGTTTGGTTGCAAGCAAGTAGTCATGTCAATTGGGCCGGGCCGGCCCAGCCCGGCACGAGCCCGGCCTGAAAAATTGGCCCATGTGCCGGCCCCGTATATTGGGTCGTGATGGGCCACGTATATTGGTGTATAGGCCCGACCCGAAGCCAAGCCCGGCCCGACCCGAAGCCAAGCCCGGCCCGACCCGAAGCCCAAGCCCGGCCCGGCCCGAAGCTCGACCCGGTTGCAACATCCCCTGCACAATCTCTTTGATTTGTCCCAAATCCTACCAGCTAACAGCGGTGTTGTCACTTTCACAAGGAAAAGAAAAGAAAAGAATAGTATGTACACAACAAACACTCTGCCCTCCAAATATGACTTGTACCACTGCCTAAAGCAACAAGTGCAAGTGGTGGTGGCCTCTGTTATTATTATGATTATATAGTGTAGTAGTGAATTGAATTGAAATGAAATGAATGTTTGAACTGAATTGAATTGAAATTCAATTCATTTCAATATATATTAGTTGCAAGTTGCTGCAACAACAACATACATGCATGCTTCCATACATCAGCTTAGTCAAAGTGTTGTCATCAGCTATAAGCTTCACCGTGCATGTCTCACTTCACTTGGTCACATATATATGGCCAACCATGTAGAGCCATTTATACAAAAACTATTGATTGATCAGTGAAATAAAAACCCATGAATGATATATGTATATAATATAAACGAAGATAATTTGTGTCTGCACTCCCGGTAAAAATACGGGCACTCTATAATTCTATTTTGCTCTCTGTCTTCCTTTTCACAGAAAAGAGAAACTAAATTGAATTAAAATGATGGCCTCCAGTGCGACCCGGCCCGGTCCCTTATATTGGGTCGCGTCCGGTCCGGCCCGGCCCGAAGCCCGCCGTGCCGTGGGTCATGTGCTGGACTGGGCTTAATATTTTCATCCATAGTCCGGGCCGGTCCGCTACAATTCATGGGCTCAAGAGGCCCGGCCCGGCCCGGCCCACTCAAATTTCGTGCCGGGCCGGCCCGGCCTACTTGATAGCTCTACAAGCAAGTGAAGTAAAAGTGGTAAAAATGTCACTTTTTATTGCACTTCTACAACTTTTGTTGCTTGGTTACAAGCAAGTGGCGCTTGATTCCACTATTATTTATGATGCAAAGTGTGTTTTGTCCCCTTAAATTTGGATCTTACATCCTCTCTTCGAAGCTTAAAGTGGGATGAAATGGATGGATAAATTTTTTTCTATTAAATATTAACTTTGCAATGGTTGACATGTGGACTCACACTTTAAGCATTTCACTCTCGTATAGGTGTTCCATAGGCCAGGTTGCTAATAAACCTGTCCCGGCCTAGTAAAATTCGTGTTGGGACCAAGGTTGTGAAAAGCGCTAGGTACTAGTCGGACGGGCTCCCACTGCCTAGCGTCTAGTCCGCCTAGGCGGCCAACTAGATCTAGGCGGATCATAAATAAATAAAAATATCCCAAAAAACCTACTGAAAATTGCAAAAAAAAAGTCCATAAAATTTCAAAACATGCATAGTCGGACGTCGGGAGGTCTAGGTGGATGCCTAGGCGAGCATTGTGCGGGCACCAGGGGCCTAGCGCCTAGGCGGCCGCCTAGACCGTCTTTTAGAACAATGGTTGGGACGGCTCAGGCCTGACCAAAGCCCGGGACCTTGGCGGGTCGGGATGGATTTTCCTTTCCAAAAACCGGCATGGTTAAAGCTCGGTCCAAATCCATATATATATATATATATATATATATATATATATATATATATATGTATGGCTTAATTGCAACTTGATACCCTCAATTATTCATGTTTTTCAACTTGATACCATCAACTATTTAATATTTTCAATTTGATACCCAAAATTTTAAAAAGGACAAAATTACCCCCCACCCCCCCTCGTCCCCGACTGCACCACCGCCCCCCTCCGGGCGCGCATGGTGGCCGGAGGGGGAGAGTGGGGGGACGTGTGGCCGGAGGGGGGGGGGGAGGGGTGGGGCGGGCGGTAGCTGGAGGGGGGGTCGGGAGGGAGCGGACGGGTGGCCGTGGGGTCGGGAGGGGGTGGGCGGGTGGCCGGAGGGGGGCGATGGGGGGTGGGGGTGGGTGGGTGGAGTGGTGTAGTTTTAAGTTTAGATTAGGGGTATTTTTGTCCAATTTTTTAATCAAGGTATCAAGTTGTTACAAAAAAAAGTTTAGAATATGAAGTTGAAAAACTGGAATAGTTGAGGGTATCAAGTTGCACTTAAGCCTCTTTCTCTCTCTCTCTCTCTCTATATATATATATATATAATCTTAGCAAATGAGGCTGCTATTGAATGAACCTTGTACCTCACTAGTAACAAACCCCAACTTCTTACAAGCTAGCCACAAGATCTGAACACCATATGGTATGTAATTATAACATATAGGATATATGTACTATTATAGCATATTGAATTTACATAATTTTTAAGTATTTTTTTTTTTACCAAATGAATAGGCCTGTAGGCCGGCTTGGACCCAGGCCTGTCAAGGCCGGACCAGTTCTACCTGGGCCATGGGCCTGGGCTGGGTTTTAATATTTCGGTCAAATTCTGGTCCGGACCGGGTACTTTTACCGGGATAGCCCGGCTCTGACTGAACTCGGTCAAATCCAGGCCCGGCCCACCCAACACCATGACACTTTCGCACTACTAAATAGATAAATGAAATACTTGACACTTCCAAGGGAATTAAAACTCGTAACCAAACAAAATATTTAAAAAACGCACTGCAAAGACGCCACTTTTTTTTTCACTTCAAGCCGCTTGCAACCAAACATGCCCTAATCCTTCAGCTGGACAAGATTGGTAGCCACATCATAAATTTATATTTCTTCTTTTGGTTTGTCTGCAGCTAGAAATTTATGTGCACACTTTTGCTTGTTAAGGTTGGTAAATACTTGAGATATACTGCAAATGTTTTACTTTTATTTAACCTGTTATCTTTTTATAAGTAATTACCTACTACCTTTTGGCAGTTGCCCAATTGTATACTCTTAAGTGCTCCTATGTTTGAAGTAGGTGCAATGGAGCTTTTTGTACTTGTTTCTAACTTTCATCATGATCCAACCCAAGCCCTTTTGTATCACAATGGTTAGGCTGCTAAACCTCAAAGACAACAAGGCAATCCTGGAAGAGGTGTCCAGTTATAATGCTTGTCCACCTTCTATAATTTGGTATATAGTTCCTGCCCTTGGAAACTAAGGCAAGAGAGGAGTTTTTTTTTGTAATGGTAGAGAATCTCAATATTAATTTTGGTAAACCTATTAAACATAAGAACGCACAAAAACTTTGTCAAATCGTGTATTGAGCTTTCGTATGCTCCATATCTGACCCCATTATCGTTGGAGAAGGTTTGGTTGATTATGATGATTATGATGATATTAAGCATAAGCAAGCACATGGCTTGGGAGCAAGATAAATGTCTCAATATACTATGGTAAACCATATGTAAAATTCAGTTTGTTTCTGAGCTAGTATATTCTCTCTTTCTTAGTATGAATTCAAATCCACTATCTGTTAGATGAAAATGATACATGCCCTACAGTTGTATTATGCACTCAAATCCACTAGTATAATCTCTCTGTAAACTTTATTTTTGCTGTCAACAGATGATTGTGAAGAGTGGTGATGATTGTAGACAGGAGCATCTAGCTGTGCAACTGGTTGCTCATTTCTATGGTACTAAGTTGTTGCTACTCTTGGTTTGTTGATGCCTCTGGTTTATTATATCTGTACCAATAAATGGGTTTCATTTTAGCAAACATCAATGCGTTGGCTATTGTATTCTTGTTAGAATTTTATTGGGATCTTCCGACATCTTCCCTTTAATATCATAGGGAGTACCTCCCTTTAATATCATATAAATGGTTATCTGTTAACACATTGATCTGAAGCAAAACATATGTTTTAAACATGGGAAAGAAGCCGGTTCCAACAAGTTGAGCGGAAGTGAGCTTACACTCCATGTAATATTGGTATTGACCATCACCTTTAATTGGGCTAATAGCTTAAAGTTTCATGTTCATTAAGACCCCAAACTATCCTACCTGCTTAAATTAGCCAAAGCTGGCCCAAGGTACATTCTGGAATTGGTGGGAACTCCCTGTCACTGACCAGGTCGCCCCTTCCTAAAATTTTAATGAATCTGTAATGTTTTGGGTTTTACTTTCATTTCACGTTTCAAAAATCCTTTTTTAAGCATATGCTTTCTACTAAACGTGCAAATATTATATTTATACTTTCATTAAAATCATGCAATAATTTACCATTACCAACATAAAATATAAGTAATTTACAGTTTATGTTTATAAACATTTCATTTCTTATATATATTTTGAGGCAATGACATCTCTCTTTTTTGAAGTGCTGAAACTCAATATTCTAATCCAAAACCATAAAACCGCCAATATAATAGTCATAGAGAGGGGCCGATACCATTTTAAACCTTGTCAGCAATACTAACTTCTAGCATAACATGATTTTGATAAATACACAAAGCGTTCGCTTTCTGATTATTGATTATTCATTCGGAAAGAAACATATCTTGTGCTAATATAAAAATAATTGTGTCGTATACTTCAAACTTAAACAAATGGATAAAATTGATATACAAATGGTTTGCTTGAATCAACAATTTGGAGAACTTGTAAATATTAGGTATTTGGAGAAAGGCTGAAAATGAAATATTGGTGTCAAGAATCATATAAAAAGTATGAAATTTAAATATCGTCATAACTTAATATTTAACTTTTTTATGTTCTCTTTAAATTTTAGAATTCAGAGATCGGCAACATTTTTGTGATGAATCATGGGTAATTTAAGGAAACCCCCCTGATTTAGGAACTTCTATCTGGATACCCCTGAATGTTAAAAGGTCATACATTAACCTCTTATGTCATCAATTCTCCATCTGGAAATTTAATTTTTTTACTAAAGTGCCCCTTGTTTTGTCAGAAAAACTTTTTACCCACTACGTACTCCTCTTGCCACTTCGAACTTCAACCCTTTCCTCCAATATTTTCTTTCTTCCTCCTTGCTTCTTTTTTCTTTCTCCTCTACCATTCTCTACCCTTCTCCCTTTATCTTCCCGTTCTATCCGTCTTCTCTATTCCTGCCGGGAGTTGTAGGCAGCAGCCCTTGCCACTGGACACCTCCAATCCATCCGCCCCTCCCCCCTCTCCTTCCTTTTATCCTCAGATCTGGATAGATGGAGGAGTCAGGATAGGGAACCTAATTCATTTTTCTGGTAAAATAAGCCAGAGAGCCAAATATAAGCACATTCCCTTAGAAAGATTGTAACGAGTAAAGATATTGATGTATCAGGTTTTATTATGTGTTGTTTCTTATGGTCATGAAGATCCAGGCAAATCTCTAAAATTGGTATCTTTTAAAACTGTGTTTGAAATATTATTTTGTGAAACTTTACTAGTTTTTTCTTTTAACCACATCATACAAACAAGGCTTTTCAGTCTAATATCAGCTTTTCCTTGTGACGCCTTCCATGGTCTTCTTCTTTCTGGAGCATGTGTGTGATCACTTTTGGCCTCCATTGTTTGTCTGCAAGGCTGTCCATCTTAACTTGACCTGAACGCGACATGAAGTTAATAGGGCTAGGGTTGGTCATAGAATGAGTACACCCATCCAACCCACATATTGAACTGGTTTAAGTTCATATGTAGCTTTTCAACCCACATGATCCGGTTTGAACTGTTTGGTTTGGGCCGCGAAAGCTGAATTAGAATCCAACATGTATCTCTTTCATTTAAGAAGATAAAAATGGAAGAAGTTTAAATGGTGCACTACTGATTTTAATCACTCATGGAATCTGCTTTTTGTGTTTGCTCTATGATTATGATGTTTCTCATCCAAGGCTTTGATGACAGATATATATCAAGAAGCTGGCCTCCCACTTTGGTTGCGTCCTTATGAGGTCCTCCTCACTTCTTCTTATACAGCCCTAATTGAAACCATTCCCGACACGGTGACATACTTCTCCTCTTCAGCTTGAGACTTCTCGACTGCGATACATTGTCTCTGATTATCTGAACACAATTGTTTTTATCTTAGGCCTCAGTTCATTCAATTAAGAGTAGATATTTTAATATCTCAAGCTTGCGCGAATATTTCATTGCGAAATATGAAGAGAACTCTCCTAGTTTCAAGCTTTCCCAGGTAATCTACTCATTTGCCCATCTCAGTGTATTATGGGATTTGCTCACCATTGTATTTTGTATGCCATAGTTTGCTAGTTTCCTGTAATTTCTTTGTTCTATCATTCAAATGTGGGTTGAAATCTTAATTTGAGTTTTGTTGAAATTTTTGTTGTTGAATTATTTTGTATGTTAATCTGTGTGTATGGTTAAAGATTGTGTTATACACAGTGGTCGCTTGTTTATTTAGTGTCAGGTCCGTTTCTGCCGAATTGCTAAATCGCCACTAGACGTGATGTTGTACAAGTCTAAATTGCACTTGTACAAGGCAAAACTGTGCATTGTGATAAATCTTTTGAACAACATGTTGAAATCTCATAACAACATAAAGTTGAAGACAATATAGGAAGAAAATAGTTTTTCATTAGTAACTTACAACAAAGCACAAGATCAGAATACATTTGATATGCCGTCTCGGCTACATTCATGAAACAACAAAAAAGGTCGATAAACTGCATGAAATAATACTTGTCGTTCCATACACTACACCCATATATACATTTGAAACTAAAATGCCTCCAAAATGAACCAGCTTCAAAATGCTTCAAAATAGAAAGAGCTTTAAGTCTCTTCTCCAAATCTTCGGCTAGATTGGTGCATCCTCGAGGTTTCCGACACATATGGAGTTGGGGGTCAGTACACTTGGGAATGCACTGGTGAGCGGGACTAACCCACTCGACTAAACTAACACTTCTTATTAAGGAAAGTATGCAATTAAAGTGATCTTGCCATTTAGAACTATGTTGATTTATAGTTCATATCGATAGCATATAGTAAAACCAGTAAGCATATATTCATATCACTTATAAGTGATTTCTTATCACGACCAATGTGTCCGTTCCTACATAAAACTGAGATGAATACTTACCGCTCATGTAGAAGACAATACATTAGCATGCGTCCTGTCTATATGAGGTCATTGGTGAATCCGACACCATGAAGGACCATTACATAGTATTACGACGCGTCCTTTTTACCTTGTGCCTGAAGCACGCTTCACATAATTTCTCCCTAGATTAATTCGGTTCCAACGTCCCATATATTGTTTCGAGAAAAATCATACCTTGTGCACAAGTTGTCCATGACCATGCAAATGTATGAACAAAACATAGACTGAAATAAGCAATATAATGTCTACTTGTACAATATTTTATTCTTTCGATTTAGTATTTGTGCCGATTGGCGACCCATATGTCCCAAATATTTTGATATCCCGTGGTGCCAAACCACATCTCCAACAGTTCCGTGGTATCGCATCACAATTGTTCGCTTGTCATACGAAGCACATACTTACATATTTCACGTGCATAGATGCACCTAACTGTTACATGCATATAATGGTCTATTTATTAGTGTTACAACATATATGTGGCTATCATTTATCAGTTACATTCTATCGGACATCATCGATCAAGGACGTTGCAAGGCAACGAGAATTTGTTTGGATGGAGTAGAAAAGAAGGGTCAGAACCACCCACTGAGTAGATAATTCATCGAGAGAAGGAGAATAGCTTCGCAATGATCAAGTCTCAATTATATGCCCTCTTGCAATAGCACAAACATCTGATCAATATTCTTCTTCTGCCCTTTCTCTCAGAATTCTCAGAAAAGAATGCAGAAATCGATAAAAATGGACAAATGAAATAATCATCGAAAACAACACAAAAGCACATTCATCAAAACCAAGCCGCAAAAATGTCCAAAGAAAATTACAATGAAAGGGTATTGGGAAGAGACTCTTCTATAGAGTTCATTCGCGAAGACACAACCGACTGCATATAGAACTCATTACAACAGAAGTCAATCCATGAGTTGGAAAGGCTCATGCATTCATCCAAATCAATTAGATGCTGAAAGGTTTTCCTAACACTTAGTTCCGACTGAGTCAAACTAGCCACCAAGCCTACATATAGTGCGCTGCCCGGAGCGGGGCACCACATTTAGTTCTAGAGAAATGCACACTGTACAGTCGATTACTCGTGACATTATAAGCTGACTAAAAAGTGCCATATAATTGAAGTTTTGGTACTCTTGGAGCATGTTGCATTGGAAACAGTTAGTTCAACTCTGAAGGTAGAAGGAAGCTCTTGCCATTACCAATATTGGTGCCTGCCAGAGTAATGATAAACATTGGTGCATTTGTTCCTGCTTATAAATTATCAGATGGTATTATAGTTCGTCAATACAGCAAGCTGCAATGAAAATTTGGTCTTTGAATAGGCTATTTGCATCAAAGGTTACTTTTTTTTGTCCTGTTAGGCAGGGAATTCTTGTCATGGTTTTACTGTTTTCTCGGTGGTGGTGGTTAACCTTGACCATGTGTTGTCCTTTCCACTGGGCATTACGGTTTGTCCTTTTTATTTAACGAGCTTTAGCCCCTTAATGGAAACAATATCACTATTGAAAGTTATAATCCAACATGGATAGGGAATATGGCTCCCACAATAGCAGGAATATTTTGTGTCGTGTTGACACAGCACGAGAACTACTCTAACATAAGCATGAAAACATTCCAGCATCCTGGTATAACGGAAAAGTTGAATCAAATGGAAGCAAAGTGTTTTTACATTTTACAATGTACCATCTCTTGAAAACAATAAAATTTACCCAATTGACTTGTTTTGTCTAATGGTACTGGATTTAATTTACTGCTTATCATCAAGTACTGGATAATGGTACTGGATTTAATTTACTGCTTATCATCAAGTAATGTTCAAGTTCTGTATGAATATAAGAGGTAACTATCAAACCGGTTCAACCAGTGTTCCAACCACTGGGTTAACCTAAGTGCCCCAATTTCATTCCCTTATGGATACTGATTTTTACAAAAATATTCATTTACAACCGGTTTTTGAAAAAACAGTGGGTCAACACTGACCCGGTCCGGAAAAGCTACCGATTCACGGGTCAACTGGTTGAACCGGCCGGTCCGGTTTTTAAAACACTGGTCAAAACTAAATAAATTCAGATTTAAATTTTGAACTAATTCTAAAAACAAATTCAATTTGCATGCTATCTTGAATAATGAACAACCACCACCACAAAGCCTTTATCCCAAAATTTTGGGTCGGCTTTTTAAATCCTTTTCTTCCATTCAACTCTGTTAAACGCCATGTCATCTATAGCACTAACAAAAACCATATCCTAACATTTAAGTTTCTAATGACACTTTCTATTGTTCATAATGTTTAGTTTGTTAAGTGTAGTAGTATACCACATTGGGATAATTCAAATCATGTATTTGTCTGCAGGCTATGCAGTTAATAACTGATATATATCGGTTTTATAACCGGTATATATCGGTATCGGTTGATGATAGTTTTTTTTTTTAAAGGGTAAAAAATCGGTACCGATAAAATCGGCCGATACGACCGATATTTACCGATATATCGGTTTATGATATAACCGATATCTCACGGTTTGCTTTATATGGGCTCTTTTTGGTTTTCATATTAGTTGAATTGTTGAAGTGGGTATTTTTATATTGTAATGTTGGTTTTAGTATGAACCTTTTAGTTTCAATGCTTTAAGAAACTCTTATTGAACTGTTGAAGTGGATACTTTTCATATTGTAATATTGGTTTGGGTATGAACCGTTTAGTTTTAATGCTTTAAGAAACTCATATTGCATATTTTATGATAGCTAACTATTAATTGTGTTGTTTATATATAAAAATATTGTTAAAAATGTAAACCGATATTTACCGTTATAAAACCGATATATCACTGAAATATCAATAACTCTACTGGACCGTTATCATAAAAAAACCGTTTTTAACTGCATAGTCTGCAGCTAAGATTTTTTTTCCCCCTCTCAGTGGAAGGATACTGCCATACTGGACTAATAAAGCATGACCTCTAATCAGTTGTAACACATTTATCTAATATGTTTAACTGGTTTTGATATACCCATGTGTTCTTGATGCAAGCTATTGGTGGGGATAGCCCATAAAGATCACTCTTACTTGGTTCACACCATTAGAATACTAATAGCAATTTCATTTAACATTATCATTTTGTTATTATGAATTTATTTTCCACTTATTTTATAAATATTTCATATTTCCCCCCAGAGATTGTAGGAGTTAGGACCTCATTCTTGAACATGTCTCATGCAGATAGACTGCCAGTTGTACATTGGTTAATAAGTTGTAAAAAAACTGAATTACAAGATAGTAATTTTTCCTTTTCTTTTGAAATATATTGAGACCCTTTTATTGGCTCTCCACCATTTGGCTGCAATTTGCTGGATGCATGCATGCTAGCTTAACCACACAAACTGTGATTTGTGACGTCAATGTGGAACTCTAATCAAACCCCTATTCTGTAGCCTGTGTAGAGGGTTTTCATAATTGAAGCTCCAGCAGCCATGTTGAATCACTAACAGAGAGAAAGTCGAGGAAACTTTTCCAAATGAAAACTGAAGTAGGATTGTGCCTAACCATAGTCACAATATTCCCAAATTATTCGAAAAATTCTCGAATAATTTCCTAATATAAGGCTACCGGACTCGATGCAAGGGATCCTTAGCCAGCACACTGAGATTGATGCGTTCGATTTACTGACTCCTAGCTTTCTTTTTTTAGCAACACCTAGCTCAATCAATTCTCCAAATTGGTAAGTATTTGATTATCATTGTTTCTCTTTCCAACACCTAGCTCAATCAATTCATGAATTAAACGAATAATTCATGAGTTATATGTCTTTTTATATCAGTTTCTCTTTCCAGACTCCGTCTCTCATCAGAATTGCGTTGTTTGATGGGCGGTTTTATAGTTGGAAGGTTTTTCTTTTATATTTAGGGGGTTGGATTAAATTGGATGCTATTTTGATGGTGCCACACATACACACCCATATATATACTCCCAACTATTTCCCGAACTATTGCCAAATTTCACAGTTTTTTTCTGAACACCGATCCTTTGACCTGATCGAATTATTCCCGAATGCCGTGCCTGTGACTGTGTGCCTAACCACATGATTTTATGTGGTGGTTATTTTGGACCGTGTACATCACTTTAAACATAAAGTTTCGGTTATGTTTGTGCGACATAAATCCCCTCTTAGGAAATCAAAAAAGAGGGGAAAAGAGGCTTGTTGTATGGTGCTGCCATGACTGTACAGACGTGGTAATTTACCTTCTACCATTCTGTGTTCTTAACAAGCCCAAAGTTTTGTGACAAAGGCTTGTTCTTACCATACCTGTCATGTGCATCACTATAAATGTGAGTAAAAATATTTTAAGAAATGGTTCTTGGGTGGAAGTTAGAGATGGCTGCAACGAAGTATAAAACTAAGGAGATCGTTCTGACACTTCTGTTAGATTACAGTTGAAGGAGCTATTACCTAGGCTCTAGAGACAACTACGTTGCACAGACACAAAATGGGCATCTTGAAATGACAGATAAGACCTTTGTAGAGTTGGAACAATGGGATCTTTTATTAAAGAGAGTTACAAATATATAGGAGAGACTAACCCCTCTCACAATTATTCTAACCAATGTGGGACTAAAGCCCAATACTACTTAATACTTAACACCCTCCCTCAAGCTGGAGCATAGATGTCAATCATGCCAGCTTGTTACGCAGAAATTTAACCCGAGGACCCAAAAGTGGCTTCGTGAAGATATCAACTATCTGATTACTAGTCCTCACATGGTGAAACTTTATCATCCCCTTTGTATACTCATCACGGACAAAATGGTTATCGATTTCAATGTGCTTTGTCCTTTTATGAAATACAAGATTAGTAGCAATATGGATAGCAGACTGGTTATCACACCACATATCTGCTGCTTTAGATCCTACTTCTTTTTCCAGTTCTTGTAAAAGATGCTTAAGATATAATACCTCTGCTGTGCCATGAGCAATGACTCGATATTCTGCTTCTGAACTTAATCGTGCTATCACACTCTGCTTCTTGCTCTTTCACGATACCAAGTTTCCTCCAATAAATATCGAGTAACCATATGTAGATTGTCTATCTGTCGGACTTGCACCCCAGTCAACATCAGCAAAGCATTCAATACTAGAATGACCATGATTCTCCATTCGAATTCCTTTTTCTGGATTCTGGACTAGATAATACAAAATTCTAAGAACTACATGCCAGTGTGAAACTCTTGGAGAAGCCATAAATCTACTTGCGACACTTACAGTGAAGGAAATGTCTGATCGAGTCATGACTGCCAAGTAGTTGAGTTTTTCAACCACTCGACAATACTGATTTGGATTGGTCATCAGGACCCTTTCATCTGGAAGTAACTTTATCCCTTGATCCATGGGTGGGGTTGCTCCATTGGCTTGCATTATTCCTGCATCATTTAGTATGTCCAGCACATATTTCCTCTGAGACATGACAATATTTTGCTTATCCCGTGTGATTTCAATGTCCAAGAAGTAGTTTAATAATCCCATATCTTTAGTCTGAAATTGTTCTCCTAAAAACTTCTTTAGTTATGTAGTACCCTGGCTGTCGTTCTCCGTGATCATAATGTCGTCAACATAGACACCAAGTAGTATCCTTCCAGTTGATATATGTCGGTAGAATACCGAATAATCCTTCACTGATTGACACATGCCAAACTGAGTAACAATATGTGTAAATCGACCAAACCACGCACGGGGTGATTGTTTGAAGCTGTAGAGGGCCTTCCACAAATGTCATACTTTATCCTCCCTTGCAACAAATCCTGGAGGTTGCACCACATACACTTGTTCTTCAAGATCTTCATGAAGAAATGCATTCTTAATATTCAGCTGAAGCAATGGCCAACCATAGCAACAACTAAGGCCAAGAGTACGTGCACAAACGTCATTCTGGCAACTGGAGATAAAGTCTCAAAGTAGTCCTCACCATACGTCTGAGAGTACCCTTTAACTACCAGACGAGCTTAGGGGATCAAGGGTGCCATCAGGTTTCTCCTTGATCGCAAACACCCATTTACATCTGACTGCCTGCTTACCAGTAGGCAAATCTATCAAGTTTCAAGTATGGTTCTCTCGGAGCTCTTTCATCTCCTCTTCCATACCAGTCCGCCAACTAGGATGTTTGAGACCTTCCTCGGCAGTATTGAAAATCTAAATCCCATCAATAGTAGCTACAAGGACTGAGTGTGGCTGGCAAGTCCTTTGTAGTTGTCAACATACAAGGGATGATGACGATAGGCACGACGAGGACGAGCTAGCGGAGTAGACGGAGGCGAATCAGTGGAGCTAGAGGAGGATGATGGCTCTGTGGGCACTATCTGTGATATTCTTTCGGGTGAAGTTGGTACAGACTGAACCGGTGTTTGCGGACTGTCGGACCTGGATACTTGCTCAGTAGAGGAGGGCACTCTTACATGAGGTTGTTGTGTTTGAATATGAAACAACAAGAAATCTTCCTCTTGATAAATTTATGGAGCATGATTTGGACTTTGTGGAAGTGGAGGAAACTCAGTTTCAACGAAGCGAACGTCCCGAGTGAAGAAATACCTCTTCAAGGTTGGAGAAAAACACCGATATCCTTTATGATCTTTAGGATATCCAAAAAAACACATTGGATTGCCTTAGGATCTAATTTAGAAATAGTCGGTCGAGTATCTTGAACATAGCACAAGCATCCGAAAATTTTGAGAGGGAGAGGAAACGGTTCTCTTCCAGGATACAACTGAGAAAATGGAGTAGTACCATTGAAAACCGACGAAGGCATGTGATTAATAAGATAGCAAGCGGTAAGCACATCATCCGACCAAAATCTTTTGGGAGTACGTGCTTGAAACATAAGAGCACGCGTTGTTTCCAAGAGGTGACGATTCTTGCGTTCGGCCACACCATTATGTTATGGTGTGTAAGGACAGAAAGTTTGGTGGATGATGCCATTACGGAACAGATGGGCACTGAACTCACGACCATTGTTACTTCAAAGGCATTTAATTGAAACACCAAACTACGTTTTGATTTCGGTATAAAAATTGCACCAGATTTCAAATAATTCTGAACGAGTTTTCATTAGATAAACAAAAATAACACGTGAGTAGTCATCAACAAAGGTAACAAAGTACTTAAAATCTATCATTGATTCAACCGGAAAAGGTCCCCAGATATCAGAATGCACTAATTCAAAAGGAGCAGATACAATTTTATTTTGACTCACTTGATAGGGAACCCGGTGATGCTTAGCCAAACTACACGACTCACAATGAAAATTGTCTGGAACATCTAACGATGGGTACATTTTCTAGAGAGCTTAGACTGAAGGATGACCTAATTGATAACGTAACTCGAAAGGATCGAGTTTCACGCCGACACAAGCAACAGACGAATGAACGTCAAACAGGTACATTTTTCGATGTATGTAATACATAATGAAGTGACAGTTCGGAAGAAAGATGGGCACTTCCTCGGCCACGAACTGTTAATGAACCACCATTGACATCGGCAATATCGAAAACCCGAACCACCTATATATAGTTACGTATCATACCTGCGTCCCCACTCACGTGAGTGGACACACCAGAGTCAATCACCCACTGCTTCGACTTGACCACGCATGCCGTTGAGTACCCGACTGTAGAACCAGATGTGGATGCTTCACCACGTCGTTGAGCTTGAAAGTCAAAATAATCTGTATATGACTCTGCAGTCATTTGGACAGATCGAACACCATCATCAGGAGCGTCCGATGTAACGTTGACGGCAGGTGCTTTAGTACATTGCTACTGAAAATGGCCATGCTGACCACAGTTGAAGCATGTGCGTTGTCGTCCTCCGTATGACCACCATTGCCTCGTCCCCCATCACGACCAGCATTTCAGCCGCCACGTCGTCCACTACGACTACCACGAAATCCTGCTCGAGCAGCACCAAGAGCAAATCGATCAGCACAAGGTTGTGAAAAGTTCTAGGCGCTAGTCGGACGGGCACATTCCGTCTAACGCCTAGTCCGTCTAGAGGATCAGCATGAGGATCACTCGGAGTTTTTTCAACGACTTTTGTTGTCCGAATGATACGATAATGTGCTTCCATCAAAGACGGAACATCAGATCCAGCAATGATCTGAGAGCGAGCAAAGTCCGCATCAGGACGAAAGGAGGCAATATATGCCATGACATGAAGATGCTCACGTTGATCCATCGCTTCATTGATATCCGTCGTTAGCGGTAAGATACGGTCGATCTCATCAGTCATAGCCTTGAAGGTTCGGAAGTGGTTCTTGTGAGATTTGTCTCTCTGATTAGCTCAGTATATGCCAATGACCGAGTTATAGATTCTAGACAAATTGCGTTTTCCATCAAATATCGTCACTAGGACCTCCAATAATTTTTTTTACGAAATCTGTATTCTGAATCATGTCTTTCACCGATGGTTCCATGGAATGCATCAACTGTGTAAGCAGTCGATTATCATCTCTCTCATTGCTCAAAAATGGGATCAGTCACTGCTGGAGGGTTGTCAGTCATATGTTTCGACAATCGTATTTTTCGAAGTGTCTTTTCGACCTTCTTACGCCATGTCGAGTAACCCTCTGGTCCGTCCAATCGACAAGTCGAATCGATAAAATCGTCACACCAGTGTCCGTTGGTCCCGCCATTGCGTTTTCAACACTAGTCTGTAGCACTGCTACTCGTCCCAGTGCTAGTCATCCCGCAATATTCTTGATTCGATCGTCGATTAGATGTCTAACTTGATAATCACATCAACTCTACCAATGTATTTGAGACGTGGCCAGAACCGGCAAGCGCATAGAAAATATAGATGAATGTGGATCACACAAATCAGGACAAAGAGGTAACCCAAGTGACCCTCTGGTAGATCATGATGTGAAGATCAAGTAAGAAAAGAAACAAAGATTCACACAAGACAAGCAACTTGTCTTCTCTTTGTTCAATTTCCAAAGTCAACTTTGAGAGTCAGAGGTTTCAGTAAACAAATTGATGTTTGCCCTCGGAGAATCTCAAATCAACGTTATAGGTCAGAGGTTCCAGCAAAGACGACCGATGTTTATCCTCTGAGAATCCCAAGTCGATGGCAAGAGTTTAGAGGTTCCAGCAAACAAACCAGTGTTTATCCTTTATGAATCTCAACTTTTTTTTTTTGAAACTAGGTTAGGGTTGAGTCATGGAAGGGGGCGGCAAGTGGACGGGGGGGGGGTGGGGGGAGGGGGGAGGTGCTGACCCGGGGGTGGGGGGGGCAAGGGGGGGGGGGGGGGGGGCGGAAAGGGGGGGGGGGTGCAGAAGCAGCTAGGGGTGAGCATTCGGTTAATTCGGTTCAAACCGAAACGAATAACAGAAAACTGAATTGGACCCAAAACCGAATAAGCAAAACCGAAACCGAACCGGATTGGACCATAACCGAATCAGACCGAACCTAATTAAATCGGTTCGGTTTTCGGTTATTCGATTTTTCGGTTTATTTGCGCTTTTTTTGTTGATATATATAATAACTAAATATACCTAAATTTATTTAGTGTATATATATATATATATATATATATATATATATACAGTAACTATATTTTCTTATTCGGTTTTCGGTTTTGGACCAAAACCCAAAACCGATAAATATTTTTTAGTATTTTTAAAACCGAAACCTAACCGATTTTTTTAAAACCGAACCAATCTCTTATTCGATTTGGTTCGGTGTTCGGTCCAAACCGAATAATGCTCACCCCTAGTAACAAGGGGGGGGAGGCGGAGACTGCACAAGCGCGGGGGGGGGGGGGGGGGTGCTGGGGTTTGCAGCAGCCGGGGGAGGCGTGAGACAGCTAGGGTTTTTTTTTTTGGTGAAGAGAGAGAATGGGGGGTTGGATGATGGCTAGGGTTTTGGCTCTGATACCATATAGAGTTGGAATAATGGGATAATTTTTATTAAAGAGAGTTATATATATATATATATATATATATATATATATATATATATATATATATAGGAGAGGCTAATCCCTCTCACTATTATTCTAACCAATGTGGGACTAAAGCCCAATACTATTTAATACTTAACAACAAATATATACATGGAGGTGTATATGTATACTTTGGTGTCCATCTCAGATTTCTATCTTGATAGGCTCCTATGTGGCGTGCGAGGCTATTTCTTATCATGTCTGTGTTTCCTAGAGCAGGATATACCAAAATCAATATGGACTGAGGCACTAAATACGGATGTGGCAGTTTTGATGGTAACAGAAGAAATGGACCATAGAAGAACTGAAAGAGCAAATCCTGACTTTCTGGCAAAGGTTTTGTTGTCATCATTGTTGTTAAGTAATGAGTTTGTAATCGGACCTGCTCCTGCATAATAAGCTCCAGGTCTATATGTGAATATTGTTTTGTCAAACTTTCTTATCTAGTGGTGAGCATGCCAGTGGAGCTTCAGATTTCGACCTTTATGTTCATATGCACTTTCCTACACCTCCTGACGTTCTTATGAAATATTAAATTTCAGTATCCTAGTATCGAGCAGTGTTGTAAAAATCCCTCTAGGCGGCCGACTAGTCCCCGACTAGTCGCTAGTCGGCCGCCGCCGACTCGACTAGGGGCTAGTCCCCGACTAGTCACTTGTCGGCCACCGTCGACTCGATTAGGGGCTGGTCCATCCAAAAAATTAGCTAAATTGGTACTAGTCTGGGCTGCTGTCGACTTCGTCAAGGCAGCCGTCGTCGACTCTTTACTTTGTTGCTGCCTTTTTCTATTTTTGAAAAAAGTGACTAGCCTACTCTTTTTTTATTTTTACTTTTGCTTTGTTATCTCTTTGCTACTGTTGTTGTGGCTCTTTTTTTAATTTTTGCTTGTTACTTTTTTTTGCTTTTGCTTAATACTGCGGCTGTAACTCTCCGTGCAAAATAGTAAGTTGTTAACATATTATTTAAATATTTATCGAAATAGAAATTTATGCAAAATAATGAATAAGAAAATGCACTGTAGTCTGCGATAATTAAAAGTTCAACAATTAACATATTATTTTTTAAAATATTTTTATAACATATTATATATATATATATATATATATATATATATATATATATATATATATATATATACGACTAGTCTCCGAGTAGTCCGATTAATCCGTAGTCCCCACGAACCGACTAGCGGCCAACTAGCGATTTTTACAACCTTGGTATTGAGGAATTATAATAACATTACAAGTTATTTTAGTTTATAGCTAACTGTACCCTTTTTTTCGTATGCTACACTACTGAGCTTGTGTGGTCCTGTTGTACATTCTGCAGTTACTGTTTGGAATTGGTCCTTTTTTTATATATCCAACCACCTATTTATGCAAACTTGCTATATTGTTTATGTTGTAAAATGTTTTGTATTTGGTACTGATGTGAATGGCCTTTGCAGAGAAATTTTGTTGAGAGCATGGCTGGATATTCCATCTTATGTTACCTCTTACAGGTGTGCAAACTTATAACTATTTCTTGGTTTATAGTTTATACCTCATTTGCATTGCCCTGCTGGCTTTCCACTATACTATTATAAAACCATCTTTCAGAACGTTTGTTCATACCAATTGTTTTTAAATCTTCTAATGCATATATATATATATATATATATATATATATATATATATAAGCCCCAGCCGTGGAGCCATGCCAAAGCCTCGCACCCCCTGCACCATCGGATCAGGGGGCCGCGTGGGGCCCGCTCGATCCACGGTCGAGGGTGACGGGACTCCCGCGGGGCTCCGCAGGCGGGACTCCCGCTCCGGACCCATATATATATATATATATATATATGGAGACTCGATCGGGCGATCGGGAGCGGGAGATAGGGGATCGGATCGATCGTGGATTGGGACCCTGGCGCCTCCGGCGTGGGGTCGGCCAGGGCCGGAGCGGCCGGGGGTGGCCCGGCCAAGGGCGACGCGCACGGCGGCGGGCCGGATGGCGCCGACGCCGACGACCGGGGGTCTAGGGTTGACCCGAAGCCTTGGCAGAAGGCTGGTCTAGGATCGGGGGGAGGCAGCGGGGCTGCTGGCAGCACCGGCGGAGGCGGTAAGGCGTCGGGTGGCTCCGACGGGGGCGGAAAGGACGCTGGTGTCGCTGACGGCAATGGGGAAAACGTTGGCAACGCGACGGGGAGAGACATGGGGGACTTGGTGACGGGCGACGGAGGGGCATCGGCGACGACGGGCAATGGAAGTAACGTTTGTTGGGCCCCAAATCTGACGGGATCGATGGACTTTCAACCTGGATCTAGATCTGGGTCACAGGGTGGACAGATGGAGGACGGTGGATGGACGACAGTTACGAGACGTCGGAGTGGTAAGACTGGAGACAGAGGGAGGCGTTCAGACTCACCCAAAGGGGCGCTGCACTCCTGGAAGGCGTACGGGTGAGGGGTCGGGGTTGCGGACGACATCTCATGCCCCTGCGGCCCCTTTCCGGGTGGGGAATAATTCTGCTAGACGTTCGGTGGACTGGCGTCCCAAGGCGACTACGACGGAAAAAGAGAAGGGCAAAGTTGTGGACCTGGGAGGCCAAGGGCCAGGGTCACCCCTGACTGGAGTCACCCCTGGAGTCATACCTCGCCCTCAGGGGGTGGCCCTCCGCCCTACGGGAAGGTCCTGGACAGATATTTGCAAACCGGTGGGTCCAAAGAGTCCCACCTCTGTGGAGTTCGTGCCGCCGAAAAAGGTTGGGAGTGGCTTTCGGGCCTCTTTTTCGGCTGAGGAGATTGAGAAGGTGACTGCCTTCTGGGAAAACACGCTTGTCTTGTACGTCCTGGGGAACAAGCCGTTCTACAGCCAGATCCAGGAGTATGCGGACGTGTCTGGCAGCCAAAAGGGAGTATGGAGATATTTGCTAAGGAAAATGGCTTCTACTACGTGAAGTTCGGGCTAGCGAATGATGTCATCAGAATCCTGCAAGGAGGCCCATGGACGTTTGATGGCAGGTTGATCATCCTGAAAGAGTGGACTCCCGATTTGCGTTGTGAGAAGGAAGTCTTGAATGCCATTTCGGTCTGGATACGGTTCCCGGAGTTCCCTGTCAGGTTCTGGAGCATTCCATTGTTGATGCGGCTGGCCAGCCTGGTGGGCACTCCAATAAAGGCTGATGAAGCTACAACCTTTCTATCGAGGTTGATGTATGCCCGGATATTCGTGGAAATTCGATCTGGCAGGGAGCTTCCGAGGGTTTTGGAGTATGAAGTGCCTTCTGGAGAGGTTCTAACCCAGAAGGTGGAGTATGAATGGGTCCTCCCAACATGTTCACGCTGTGCTTGTTTCGGACATCTAGTCAGTACCTGCCCGTCAGGAGGTTCTCAGGTGGAGGCGACTACGGCTCCGACTCCTAATGAGGTGCCTGGCTCATCACGGGAGATGGAGTCCGTATCCGGGGACGACGAAGCGTAGGAGAACATGCAGGAGGATGATCGACCGATGGAGGAGGCTGGGGATCGGAGTCTTACTATCTCTCCCCAGCCAGCCCCGGGGGGGACGATGATCACCTTCTCGGCGCAGAGGAGCATGGTCACCAGAGGCATAGTGGCCTCGGGGAGAGAGGAGCGGGGTGAGGGCAGAGCTTCTGAGGAGAGAGTATGTAGCAGGAAGAGACGAGCTGGACCACTACGTGATGGCCCCACAAGTGTGGGGGGATATTCTCCTGCTCGGGATGAGGCGCTCTGTGCGGACAACTCGGCCTGGGCGCTGGTGCTGTCTCAGCCAGCGACCCAGCAGGCCTCTACTGCTGGGATGGAGGAGGATATGGTAGCGACGGATGTGGCGCCTTCCCCAGGTGCCAATCTAGGTGACGTTCAGGGAAACTTTCCGCCTAATAATTAATGGCGGTAATCGTCTGGAACGTGAGGGGTGCGTGTTCGTTAGGGAGATGGAGGAAGATTTGCGGGGTCTTACATAGAGGTGCGAAATATCTGTCCTGCTGGAGACTAAGATTAAAGGGGAGAAGTCTCTTGCTCGTCGGACCCCATCCCACTGGGAACAACTCCACAACTTGGCTCTTTGCGATATGGCGAGGATCTGGGTCAGATGAAATTCTAAGTTGGGATGGGGACCTGATCTTGATGACGGAGCAACTGATAGCTGTCTCGTTTACGAACATGGGTGGCTTCCGGTTCTTAATAGGAGCGGTGTATGGCTACAATGACAGGCGGCGGCGAGAGAACTTGTAGAGCGACATTTCCAGGGTAGCCTCCGCGGCTGACTCCTCGCTCCTGTCAGGAGGTGGAGTCCATTATCAAGATTGCGGATCCAAACAAAGCTCCTGGGTCGGATGGTTTCAGCAGTGGTTTCTACAAACGGCACTGGGATTCTCTGAAATTCCCAGTCCTCGAGGCGGTGCAGGAGTTCTTCGCTAAAGGGAAGCTACTGAAGGAGTTGAACCACACCTTCTTGACACTAGTGCCAAAGAAGGAGGGTGCGACATCGCTGGCAAATTTCAGGCTAATTGCGTGCTGTAATTATCTGTACAAGATAATTACGTCCCATATGTGCCGGCGGATGGAGGGGATCATGCAGGACTTCGTCTCTCTGAATCAGACAGCTTTCATTAAGGGGAGGTCGATCGCGGAGCATAGCCTACTGGCCCACGAGATGGTGAGGAGCTTCAATAAGCCTGGTGGGGAGAAAGCGTGTGTGAAGTTAGATCTGAGAAAGGCTTATGACATGGTCAATCGGGATTTCCTCTGCCATCTGATGTCTGCCATGGGGTTCGATGACCGCTGGTTGAGAGGATTCGGGAATGTATCGCGACCCTCACCTTTTCGGTCCTCATCCAGGGCACTCTGTATGGGTTCTTCCATAGCAATCGTGGGCTTAGGCAAGGCGATCCCCTGTCTCCTTACCTATTCACGCTTGTCATGGAATACTTTACGTGCCTGATGGACATGGCGGTTCATCGTGGGAGATTGGTTCCGTTGTTCAGGAGAGTCGACCCCCCGGTCACACACCTTATTTATGCAGACGATCTCTTGGTTTTCATTCAGCCATCTACGGAGGGTATGCACACGATTGTGGAGATTATGGGGGAGCTGGAATCCCTATCAGGCCTCCAAATGAACAGAGAGAAGAGCAGAGTGTACTTCAGCTCCCTATGTCCCCAGAAGGAAGAACGGGCTGACGCTCTGGGAGTAGAGAAGAGTGATCTCTCGGTGAAATATCTAGGGGTTTTTCTTACAGTTAACTATGCTCGGGATCATGACTGCCATAGCCTGGTGGAGTTCGTCCAGAGGAGGGTCGAAGGATGGCAAGCCGCTGGGCTATCCTTTGGGGGTCGCATCGAGTTGATCAGATCTGTGATACCGGCTGTGGCCCATTTCTGGCTGCAATCCATTCTACTTCCTATTGCCACTATTAAGAAAGTGGAGCGGATTTGTGCAGACTTCATATGGAGAGGTGGTATGCAGGCAATCTCCTGGGAGCAGCTTTGTCAACCCAGGAAGGAGGGAGGGGTGGGGCTCCGTCCACTGTTGGAGATCAGGGAGGCCTCCGCGCTGAAGCTAGCATGGAGATTCATAAATAGGGGGTCCCTCTGGGTTGACTGGATGCATAGCAGATATGTGAAACAGGGCAACTTCTGGTCCTGTGCTACTGACAACAATCATTCAGTCACTTTCAAGATTGTCTTGAGGCGCAGGAGTGTATTCCAATCTGCAATCCGGAGGGTCATGAAAGATGGGTCTAGAACGGACCTCTGACGGGATCCTTGGATAGATTGACAATCTCTATTAGAGATCAGGGGAGTCCCGTCGCACCAGGAGGATAGTAGGGGGCTGACTTGCCAGCGTATTATCCGTGACGGAGGGTGGAGGCCTGAGTCCTACCGCTATACCGAGGAGCTGGGTGAGAGTATCAACACTGTCGCCATTGATCCCGAATTGTCTGCTGATCGGTGGATTTGGGATCCGCCAGGAGATTCTACGGGGACTGGAAAGTTCCAGTTTCAGAGCTGCTACAACCTCATTCGGCATACTTATCCTCAGAGTTCTGACTATGAGTTCGTATGGTGTAAGGAACTCGCAAGGAAGATGCAACTGTGTCTACAGGCTTCTACTGGGTCGCCTACTGACGAGGGATCGACTTAGTGCTTTTGGGGTTCCGGTTCCAGATCCTAAGTGTGTGCTATGAAGTGTGGAGAATGAATCTATAGGGCACATTTTTTTTGAATTTGCCCTGTCATGGCAGATCTGATCTGAGGAAAGTAGGGTGCTGGATGGATGTGACTCCGGAAAGGGGGATTGGGGACATCATCACTGTGCTTCGAGATAGCAGAGGTAGAGGGCTGGACTGGTTCCGGAACGCCATAGTTCGACTGGCGGCAGCTGTTTGGCATGTATGGAGGGAACGAAACCGTCGTATCTTCGAGGGGCTAATCACCCCTCCTGTAGGCATCCTCCATAATATAGAATTTGATATAAATGCCATGGGAAACTGAAGAGTGAGAGTCCCACTATGATAGTATGTTGTAAGATTGTTGCGTTGCATTTGGAATAAAATTTACCCTTTTCCAAATATATATATATATATATATATATATATATATATATATATATATATATTACACCAACTCTGGCTTCCCTCGTTTTCATTCCACGTGTTCCTTTGATGTACATTAGGATAACATCCTTTATTTTTATTAGCGTACTTATACGTTGATTATCTTCCTTCTACATTTTTAGGGTGAAGTGCAGAACTCTGACTTTCCATGCCAGTAATTAGTAAACTCATCAACATTCTTGTGAACCACCTTTTATTAGAAAAGTGCAATAAGGTTAAGAAAGTACAAAAATAACTCTTGTCAATGGGATATTGCAACTCATTTGCACTTTGAGGACAATTTCTTCAACCCGGGGTTGCATCTTGTGGAGTTGTTTAGGTCGATGAGTAAGATTTAGGGTTTAAATCTTCTTGTGAAGTTGTTTAAGATGTGTAAATTTACGGCTCACACCCTCTTTACCCCAAAGTGAGATGGGTATCGGAACTCATGTCAACAAGTTGAGCCAGAAAATTGAAGCGCACTGGCTGATCCTTTTTGTCGCATGCTCCATTTTGCTTCCATTCAGTTGCATAAAAGTTCAATTTAGGAAAACTAAATATCTTATGATTTAAGCACTGTATAGCACCAGTATTATCCTTGTAACTCTGTATGATACTTCTTTGACACTTCTGCTCTTGTATCTTCTCTCCTGTTTGTACATGATGTTTTATTGATTCTCTTCTCTCCTAGATCACCTAGAAGGAGGATCTATCTCTTGATCCGAGGTTGTCCATCATAGGTTGGCGCATATGTTTCTATAATTGTGTTTCCTCTTCACACTTCATAATGAACATCAACTTCACCTCACTCCAAATTCATGATATGGTGCAAATATCTACTATAATTGTGTTTCCTCTTCACACTTGCATGATAGAGCATCAACTTAGCCTCATTTTTTTTGCAATATTTTGTACCTGTAGTTTTGTCTATCTTCCACATTTTTCTTTTTTGCGGATCACATGCCTCTTCATATTATTTTGTACTTTATTAATGGTCTTAGCTTTGCCTCTGCTGCCATGAAGACAATTCTCTTGCCATGGTTCTTTTTTGATAACAAAAGCATGTTGATTTTTCTTAGATTAAAGATCGTCATAATGGAAATCTCTTAATAGATGAAGAAGGGCATATTATTCATATAGATTTCGGTTTCATGCTATCCAATTCTCCTGGAGGGGTGAATTTTGAGAGTGCTCCATTCAAGTTAACACGGGAGCTACTTGAGGTCAGCTATAGTTTTGATTTTAAATGGTTCTGACATTTCGTGGTTGCTCATGGTTTTTCTTGATCTCATTGTTTTATTTCTAGGTAATGGACTCTGATGCTGAAGGAAACCCAAGCGAATTCTTTGATTATTTTAAGGTACACAATCAACAACAACAGCAACAGCAACACTCCTCACCCCCCACCCCTTGCACGCACACACACACCCAGCTCACTCCCCATACACAAACCTTTAGCAGTTTTAGGTGATTTCCTATCCTGTTTTGTTTCCAGGTGTTATGCATACAAGGTTTTCTTACTTGCCGCAAGCATGCAGAGCACATTATACTTCTTGTTGAAATGTTGCAGGTAATGTAACTCCTTATACATCTGTTGGACGGCTTTGATTTCTGAATATTCTTCTCTCCAGTTGCATGAATGGTCTTATTTTTCTCAAGTATTTATTTATTGAATTTCAATTTATTGATTTAGTAGCTATAAGGTAAACAAAGTGTGGTTTAAATTGTTTTACATGGTTCCTTAACGATCAAACGAAATGCAAGGTCCGCAGTCCCTTGTTTGACATACGCACATTATTACAATATTGACCTGGTGAACACACTATTATATTATATATCATTTTGGATGACGACCATCAACCTTATACTTTGAGGTGTTGGCCCCTAACTGTACAACTATAATTTTCAGCCAAATAACTATCAAATCATATTTTGCTTTTGAGCAAGTCCATAAACATGACTTAAATGCTAGTGTGCCAATATTGCAATTTCCGCCAAAAGGTACATACAAATAGTAGATTGTACTTACTGATCACTATTTCATTTCAGGATTCTGGCTTTCCTTGTTTTAAAGGTGGTCCTCGGACTATACAGAACTTGAGAAAACGGTTTCATTTGAGCCTTACAGAAGAGGTCTGTTTCCTTATCTAGCAATCTTCTATCTTTTTTACCTTTTTCAGTAGTATATGGTAGTTTCTCACTGCATTATCTGATGCTTTCAACCAGCAATGTGTCTCTTTGGTGCTGTCCTTGATCAGTAGTAGCTTAGATGCATGGCGGACCCGGCAGTATGATTATTACCAGCGGGTACTGAATGGAATTCTGTAAGGTGCTCTCACGCGTAACAATTTGGTCCCCACTGAGGCATACTAGGAACCTTTTGCTCGTGTTAAATGGCTTGAAGCCAATATGAGAAGGTGGTAAAATGTGATGCCGTACCTCTGGTTGAAGCTGTCTGTTTGAAGGGAGGACAGAACTGCCGTTCTTGTGGGTGTGATGAATGGTTTTATGCTCGGCAGATTGCTTTCAAGCTAAAGCACCAAAGTTCGAAGTTGCTGCTTCCGTTCATGGAGCCTGGACTCGTGCGCGGCCGTATTGTGGATATTAGAGTTTAGGATATAAGTACTGAATCAATATAAAGCTTGCATAAGCACGATGGCTGTACAGATGGGGATGGACAGAACTTGGACAAGCATTAAGCTCAACACAGATACCCGGTAGTTCTTGTTTTCCAGTCGTCAGATTGTTTTCTTTGTTCATAACCATGATTTGAGAACAGACACAGAACTATAAGTTTCTTGAGGTCTGGAGATGCTGTAAAAGAGACATTTGTACAGTCAATTCTTGGCAGAATGCAATGGAGTGAGATCTGGAAAATAGCTCTAGTTTCCTCCTGTCTGCACCCATAGGCATTTTTGCTTTGTTGTCATGATTGCTCTATATTTGTGATTAGGTTATTTTCTTTCTTTCTTCTAGGGATTTGATGTTTGTTAGAAATCAGGGCTAATGTTCAAAATGGATACGAGGATACCATGTAAGTTTTGTGATAATGTGTGATTGTATATGATGTAATTTCATTTATATTGATACTTTTTGATGTTGCTCGTGGGATATCCTTCATGTTTGATGGGTTATCTGAACTTTGGTACACTTTTGAATTATTCTCTTCATAATTTGACTTGGATTTTCTTCTTTCCGACCGGCAGATACGGTTTCACCCGGTGAAAGTAAACAGCACGGTGGTTGCATGGATTTTCCATTGCTAATGGCTCTACTTCTTGGACTTGCTGGTGCATTCATAAATCATAACTGGTGATCCTTGTCAATGCCAATGTTTGATTATTTTCTGGGCTGGTCTGATATATAAGCACAATCTGGACCTGAAGCAAGCTCGATAGAAGAATCAGGAGTTGTATCCATGTAAGAGGACCCGGACTTTACTCGGATTCGACCCTAAACTTAGGTTTCCTGTTCAGTAGTGGATCCATAGTAGATACCATGTCTTAGCCTAGATCCAGCAGTGCCTGCACCAAGACCCTACATGACCAGACAGCATCTTAATAATACCGAGACCCATCAGATTTATTTTTCATGTGGTTATGGTTTGAAGTTGTGGTGACCGGCAGAGGTTTCCAGTCGTTTTGCCTTCCTCGCAGACGACAAAGGGGACCATGCTGAACTCTCAGAAGGGACTAAAAGCATTCTGTGGCTTTACACATGAAGAACATGGTATTTGTTGCTTCTGCTGGATCTATCTGGACAGTAGGTTATTTCCCATCTAGCATTCTCTTTGGTAATAAGACAGGGAAGGAGAATCCTTCGTCTGCGGTCGGGATATAGAAGTGAAAATTACTAACCAGAGTCGTTTCTAAGCATGTGCAAGCTGTGCGATTGCACATGGCTCCAAAATTCGTACATATTACTAATGTGAAATTTTTATTTTTAGATTTGTCTCCCAGATTTTTAGTGTGTTTTTGGCCACGGTCTTGATCCGAATCTTGGGATGGGTGAGGTATGGGTACTCCAAGAGTCCATTTTTATTCAGCCACCGTAGGATGTTCACCTCCCCCTAAAAAATTGACACGTGGCACAAAACTATTTTGTGGGTGAACAAAACCACTTGTAAAGTGGTTTCTGTGGGATAAAGATGTCATTAGGGGTGTGCATCGGTCGGTTCGACTACCGAACCGAACCGAATATCAAAAATCGAATTAACCAAAATTTATACGGATTATAACCGAACCGACCGAAATCAACAACAAAACCGATGTTAAACCGAACCGAAAAAATCGGTTCGGTTCGGTAGAAAACCGAATTGTTGGTAGAAAACCGAAACACTGAGACAGAGACTCCAATAACTTGAACACAAAAATTATTCTGAGATTCAACACAAAAATTTTCAATTTTTATCATGCTAACCTAACCTTTTTGTCCTGTGGGCAGTGGCAGCGGGGGCTGATCGTTGCCGAGACTGGTCGTCGAGGAGTCTGACCGTGGCCGGGACTGGTCGTCGTCGGGGTGGGTCCTCGCCGGGGCTTGTGGCACCGTCACCGTGGTCCGTGGGTTTGAATGGGGGTGGGTATCGGGTGGGGGAAGGGGAAGATTTATAGTATGGGAAATAGAGATTAGAGGGAGGGCATGCATGTGGCTGTGGCCATTTGGTGAGAATTAGGTTTAGATAGGGTGGGAATAAGGGGGCGGCTGCCATCAATAGGAATGTATATAGGGATGGAGTCCTGGAGAAGTGAAAACATTGGGAAGGAAAGTCCTCCACTCCAGGCTCCAGCTAGTTGTATGGGTGGAAGACTAAGAGTCTAATTCAGTAATTCATTGTAAATTAATTAGGATTTTAAGTTTTTAACTTAGCCAAAATGAAATTCGGTTCGGTTCGGTCAAATCGGTTTTTTTTATTTTCAAAACCGAACCGTTTTAACCGAAATTTTTGAAAATTAAAACCGAATACCAAACTTATTTATCTGGAACCGAATCGAATGTAGTATTTCGGTTCGGTTCGGTCGGTTAATTCGGTTTATACCGAATTGTGCACACCCCTAGATGTCATGTGTCATTTTTTTAGTGGGAGGTGAACATCTCATCTGATTTTGGTAGGTGAACAAAAATAGACTCACAGAGATGAGAACCACGTGCTTATTACCACATGAGATTAGTCATGGGTACTCCTAAGGCTATGTTTGGTAGGAAGGATGAAAAAGTAAAATGAAGGAAAAACAAACAGATACACTTTTCATCCATATTGAAAGTTAAGAATATTTTCTTCCTTTATGTTTGGTAGAATGGAAGAAAAAAAAAAGTGATATACTTTCTTTTGTTTGTTACGGAAAGAAAAGTGGAATGAAGAAAAATAAAAATATAGACTTTACCAATTATATCCTCAACTAACAATATTTATTACCAATTAACTTTATTAACTATTTTAGAATAATATAATTCTTATATGGTATAATTGTAAATGGGTAAAGTGCAAAAAAATTCTCGTTAGATTCCCGCTTTTTGCACTAAATGACCCCATGCTTTTAAAATTTCTGAAAGTATGAAATCTGTTCATTGTCCCATTTCCGTTAATTGATGTTAAGTGGGGTGTGACCATTTTACCCCTCCACTCTCCCCCCCCCCCCCCCTCCCCCCCCTCTCTCTCTCTCCGGTGGTGCGGGGAGGAGGAGGGGGGCGGGGCTGGCCGGGGCGGGGAGGAGGAGGAGGGAGGCGAGGCGAGGCTGACCGGGGCGGGGAGGAGGAGGAGGATGGGGGCTGGACTGGCCGGGGCGGGGAGGGGGGGGGGGGGTGCTCGCCGAAGTAACGGGGGGGGGGGCTGAGGGGGGCGGGGAGTGTAACACCCAGTTTTTCAAATGAGGGTAATTTTGAACTTTTAAAATTATATTATTATTTATTGATTGCGGGGGCTGGCCGAGCAAGTCATAGATTACGGGGGTCTTTATTTACTAAATTTGACTAAAAGATCTTTCTACTCAAAATGTGCACATTTAACGAGAAATTTTTTGCAATTTATCCATTATAAATTAAGATGAGCATCAACTTTTCTTTCCACTTCCCCTCCACCCACCCAACCACATTTGGACGGATTGATTTTCTTTAGGTTATGAGGAAAAAATTAATCCCTCAATTTTTTCTTCCATCCACTTTTTCTTTTATATCAAACAAGAAAAAATGTATCATTCATTTTTCTTTTTCTTCTTCCACTTTTTTCTCTTACCAAACACACTCTAAAGCTTATCGTTATTATGCAAGTACACATACGATAGGGCGATGATGAGCCTGGCCTGTGCGATGTGGGCATCCACAACGTCGGAGGACTGACGAAAAATGGTCACGATCTGAGCTGGCGTGGAACAGAATGGGACGCCCTGTGCATGAAAACTCATCGGCTAGGGCGTCGTGCGGGCGGTCGAGGACCGACACCATTCTACCACGGGTATAAACGACGGCCGACCATGCGGCCCGTCGTGCGGCACCCAATGGGCGTCGGGAAGACATCGTAAGGGCGTCGTGCGCATAGAACGGGTGGCTAGGCGGAACTGGCTGTCGTAGGCGTCGTGAAGACGTCGGGGGCGCCTTCGGCGTCGTGGGCTAAGCGAGACGTTGAGTTGCTGGCATCGAAAGACGTCGACCGCCCCGTGAGGCTCTGGAGCGCGCGGAGTGCGCGAAGCGTACGTGCCAGACAATGATGAAAAAGCCAGTACGGACAGGATCCGCACGAAGAGTCCGAAGCGACATGACGACCGGCTAAAAATTGGGTACGAGGAGACACGATTTAAGTGAGCTCGCACATGCGGAAAAAAGAAAAAAGAAAAAAAAAGGTACACATACGATAAGCATACAAATACTAACAATTTTGAGATAACTACAACTGATGATACCATTATGGTTTTATTATTACGAAAAAAAGTATGTCCTTATTGTATCTTTAATTATGTTTCGTGATCTGAACGGCATTGGCAGGACCAGATGGATAAGTAGCCCCAACTATTTTTGTCCACCATGAAGTTGATAAGTTGCATTATTTCCAAAATTTTATATGTACTCTTTGACAATTAAGACGCAATGATATTAAGGGCGTTTACTAAGGAAGGACGCTTTCTATTAAATGGTTTCCTATATAAGACAATGTTTCCTATAAAAAAAATATTAGTTTTAGGATCTCACATATATAAATAGATATTAGAATTTGTGTATCGAAATTTACGGAAGTTAAGATTTGGATTTCGAACTCGAAATTATTGTTCATCAGCCTACATTAATAGTAATTTCGAGACCTAAACTCTAACGTCGGTTAATTTCGATATCCAAATTCTAATATCCATGTATATGTGAGACCCTAAAACTAAATATAAAAAAAGAGAGCTATTTATCCCTCCAAAATATTCTTCCAGACTATCCCTTCTTATGTGGTAGCTTATGTATCGTCTGACATGACAGCTGACACAACAGATGACAAAGACAATTTTTAAAATTAAAATTAACATTAAAGGTTAAAATTAAAAATTAACATTAACAATAACAACAACAACAAATTAAAATTAAAATTAATACTAAAATTAACACTAACGTTAGCATTAACATTAAAAAAATTGGATAATTAACTTTTTTTGGTTAGAATTTATCATGCCAGCTGATATGTTAAATGTCACGACAGCTGCGACGTAAGTAGGAATAGTTTAAAAGGACATTTTGGAGATACAAATAATATTACTAAAAAAAATTCCATATACAACGTTTCTTATGAATTTTTAGCAATTTTTGTTCTTCTAGTACAATTTTCTGTACAGAAATTTTCATCTAGAGTAAAGAACTTTAAGGAAATTGTAAAAAAAGTAAAAAGTTTGTGGAAATTATATTTGGGGTAATGAAGCGACATCATCAATGGCGTGCTGGGGAGGCGCGCCACCATTGATGGCGCGCTGGACGACTGGGGGTGAGGTGGAGGGGGCGTGCGCCATCGTTGATGGCGCATTATAAGGGCGCGCTACCACTCATGGAGTGTGGCAGGCGAGGAGTGTTGTGGAAGAGAGCGTGGAAGAGAGCGCCATCTGAGATGGCGCGTGCGGCCTGGGAGTGCGCCATACCACATGGCGCGTGCTATGCTTCTGTCTCCCCTTTCCCTGCAACGGCTCTATTCTTTTCTTTTCTTTTCCTCTTTTCCTCCAACGGCTCTAATCTTTTCTGTTCTTTTCCTCCAACGGCTGTCTCTATTCTTTTCCTCCAACGGCTCTATTATTTCCTCCAACGGCTCTACTCTTTTCTCTTCCTATTTATTCTAATGCTTAACTCTCTCTCTACACAAACACATTACTCTTTCTCCTATCTTTCACAGAAGCACTTCTCTGAAGCTTGGAAGCTCCAACTCCTCAAGGAAGCTAGTACCTCCCTCTTACAAGCTGCCAACTTCTCACAGAGCTAGTCTTTCCCCTTTACAAGCTTCCAACTCCTCACGGAAGCTAGTCTCTCACTCTTACAAGTTCTCGCGCTCTATTAGCTTAACATTCTCAAACTACTTTTTTTTCTCATGGATTATAATATTAAAATAGTATGCTCACATGGTGGTAGAGTAAATGGGTTAACTTACGAAGGAGGTGACACCCAATTTTTTACAACTTATCGCCATATTACTTTAGAAAATTTACGCAATTTAATTTCAGCGCGTTTTTCTATTAATTATCAATTTATTTTAAAGTCTGTTTTTGGTTCCACATGTTTATTAATAGATGGTGAAGAAGCATGGAATTTTATTCTTGAGATTAATTCGCAATCACCTTATATTGGTTTATATGTTACTCAAGTTTCATCATTTGCTAATAGAACTAATGATGAATTTGTTTCTAATTACCCACATGTTAACATAGGTGCTAGTTCTTCTTCTCAGACAATTGCTCCCTTACTAGATGAACATGATGATGATGATGATGATGATGATGATAATGATGACGACAATGAAAATAGTGACGATTTAATTGAAAATACTGGTTATGAGATAGATGATAATGAGATTGATAATTCTAGCACTCCTGAATTATTTGTAGGGCAAACATTCGACAGTCGTTCAAAATTTAGAAGTTTTATAAGTAGTTTAGCAATTCAGCATAATTTTAGTTGTTCAGCCAGTGCTATGAATAATTTCCATGTAATTATATATAATTGTGATAAACAGAATTGTCATTGGAGAGTATATGCCAAATCCATAGGAAAATGACAAATAGTTAAAGTTAGTACACTAGAAAGTCGTCATTCTTGTTTAAGTGGACTTACGACAGGACGTCATCGACTTGCTACCGCTGCATGGGTTAAGACAAAAATAGTTGATTTAATCAGAGATAATCCGTCTTATAGTGCATCACAAATTGTGAAGGATATATTTAGGGAACATCGTATACATATTACATACTCTAAAGCATGGAGAGCCCGAAAAATAGTATTACATGAAATAAATGGTAGCTATATTGAGGCATATGCTGGCCTTGAGGGGTTTGGTTTTAGAATTATGGAGTCGAATCCAGGTAGTAGATGTTTTCTTAAGACTTCCGAAAATAACAAATTTGAGAGAATGTTTATTTGCTTCAAGGCGTGCATTGATGGATTTTTAAGGGGTTGTTTGCCTGTTATTAGCACTGATGCCACTTTTCTTTCATCCAAATATCAAGGTATTTTATTTATTGCTTGTGCTCATGATCCTAATTATCAATTGCATCCTATTGCTTATGTTGTTGCCGAAGGTGAGAATACTGATTCTTGGTCTTGGTTTTTAAATGCTCTCAGACTATCATTTGAAAGTTATTTTAATGATTGGAGTAGAATTTCATTTATATTTGACAAGCAAAAATGATTAATACATGCTATGCGAGATATTTTTCCAGAATCGTCTCATTTTTTTTGCATTCAACATTTTAAGCAGAATATGAAGTCTATTGTGAGAGAAAAAAAATTCCATCGATTGTTAAACTCGCTTGCTAGATCGTATAATGAAACAGATGCACAATACTTGTTCGAAATAATTAAAGCTGAGAACATGACGATGTACAATTGGCTTATTGTTACAAACGATAAAAATTGTCATTTTGCACATTGGATTACAGCATATGCTCCTTGTCCTAGATTAGATATTAACACTTCTAACCTTGCTGAATGTTTTAACAATTGGATTAAGAGTTTACGTGATAAACCAATAACGACACTTCTCGATGGTATTAGAGCGAAGATTATAACACTTCATGACAAAAACAGAAATCATGCTAGAAATTTAGACACGAGTTATCATCCAAAGATGTTAAAGACTATGACATCTATTACCAATGAGAGACATCAACTTCAAGTATTACGAATCGATAGTTATTTGTTTGAAATATTAGACCGTGCATCGAGTAGAACATATGTTGTACGGTTAGATGAAAGATCATGTTCATGTTTAAGGTGGTATCATACTTACATGCCATGTAATGCATGTTTTGCTTGCCAATATTGCAGTGATGTGGTTGAAAATTATTATCCGATAATATTTTCTACTGACAGGTTGAGAAGTGTGTACGAGCCACAGATGGAACCAATTCCAGTTTCTTACAACATTCAAGCGACTTTGGTTAGGGGAGAAATTGGAGTTCCAAATGTCAGACGCAAAGCTGGAAGGCCGAAGAAAAACCGCATCAAACCACGTGAATCATCGACAAGAGAACTTCGCTGCGACAATTGTGGTTTGATGGGACACAACAGAAGAAAATGTACAAATCATTTGTGGTTTGATGGGACCACGTGAATCATCGACAAGAGAACCGCATCAAACCACGTGAATCATCGACAAGAGAACTTAAATCATCGACCACGACTGGACCGTCAGTAGTTTCATATAGATCCATGAAATTACCCCGAAGCCACGTTATACTAACAAAACTCTTTCCTCCTAAGTCCGATGGTGCATTAATGCCTAGATATCTCCTGATTATTTGAGATGAATTTAAATGTGTATCAAAATATATAGGTTCACCTGTAATAGGTAATCCTAAAATATTTGCAACATCCCAAAGTGTAATTGTCATTTCACCAACGGACAACTGAAAGGTGTTGCGTTGAGGCCACCATCGCTCAGCGAGACTAAAAATGAGATGTACATCGTGGACTAAAATTTGAATTTCATCCAGATATTGAAATCCAAATGAACGTAACAGCTCCTTTTGGGCAGCATTTAACTCCCATTTGCGATATCCTCTCTGTATTCTCCAACTTCCATGCTCCCGTGTCCGAGCCTCGGAAGGATAATCATATAGCTACAAGGGAATTATATTCTTACATTTATGGGAAATAAATAAATAATAACGCTAGTTACCATTTTAAAATTTACCTTCCCGTCAAAAACCAACGTAGATATATGAGTTTCTCGTTCCTGTTTTATGGCTTCTGTAATCGGTCCCCCGGAAATACGTCCGTCATTCGGTTCAGCCATCTATTAAATTTTTTTCAAAAACTATTAGTAATATATTTATTCATACATAGAAAATATAATTTCAATATCAAAAATAAATACTTACCTATTTAAAGATGAAGGAAGGAATGAGTTACGTTCTGTGAAGTTGAAAGAGTAATGAGTTGTGAAGAGGAGGGAAGGAGGTTCGGGATATATGAAGAAGAGGGAGAGGGAGTGGAGTGGTCTCCAAGGGAAAGGGGGTCTTCGAGATGGGAAGTGACAGGAAGTCTGAAAAATGGGAGTGGAGTACTGGTCTCCAAGGGGAAGGGGGTCTTCGAGATGGAATTGACAGGATGTCTGAAAAGTGGGGAAAAAAGCGCTGCGCGCGTCAGGTAAGATGGCGTGTGGGGGTCTCCGAGACAGAGGTGGTCAAAAAGGAGCTGCGCACGCCAGCGAGGATGGCGCGTCGGGTGGTGTCCAAGGTGGCAGGCGCACGCCAGGTTGGATGGCGCGTTTGGCGCGCGTCTCGACTGTCGCGCTGCAGTGATCAGTCGCGGTCGGGCTGCAGTGATTCGGGATGCAGTGATCGTGGAGAGGCGGTGGGGTCTCGTGCGTGCCACTGTGGATGGCGCGTGGTCTCTGGCGTGCCATGCTCGATGGCGCGTTTGCGCTGTCATACGAGTTAGGCCCCTACGCGCCATGAAGCTTGTAGTTTCGTTATCTCATATGACATTTTTTCAAACTTTTTACTTTTTTTTATAATTTTCTTAAAGTTCTTTACTCTAGATGAAAATTTCTGTTTTCTGTAACTTGAATGCTCAATGAGAAAATTTCGGAGAAAAATATGATAAGACTAATAATAAATTTATCTATAAGCTTTCCGAACTTGTAGGTGACACATGACGACGACATAGTACAGCGATAATGGAAGAGTCAGAGAAATATCTACTCCCCATAATTTCCAGTACCGCCAACCCCTCCTGCTGGCAAGAAACTTCCCACAGCTGTCCTCTTCAAGCTCTCGTGCTTCCTAAGGTCTCACATGACATGTCTAGGGCTGTCCGGTTCTCAAAAGTAGACACGATCCGGACACATGTTGGGGGTATGGTTTTAAAAGGAGTATAGAAACTGTCAGTGGCAGATCCAGAATAATAATTTATTGAACACATAATTATAAAAGGGTTCAGAGACAACGCACATAATTATTTTTTTTGGCATAATAATATAATATTATATCAAATATTACTATTTTTATACAATAAAATACTTTATAATTGTTCTCTATGAATATTTATATCTTGAAAGTGTTTAACTACGACATCATTTGTAATACTACTTATAAGTAGCTCTTTTCTACGAAGTATATTCTTTTTAAAAATATTAAGCGTTTGTAAATATTTAGTATTTGTTATATTTCAAAGTATGATAATTTGTAAATTAATTAGAAGGAATTCATATAATTGTTATATGTCCAGATAGTTATTCTAATTTAGCATACTTTAGAAGCACAAATTTAAAGTATGCAATAATATGTATGCTTCTGTGAATTTCTTCCAATTTAAAAACCCAATCAATTAATTTGGAGTGAACATATAACAAATACTAAAATTTGGAAGTTCCTTCACTAAAAAAAAATGGAAAAAAAATTCACTGGAGGCCAGCCCCCCAGTGAAGTCCTTGTGGATCCGCCATTGGATACTGTACACCTATACTGTATTTTCTATTATCGAACCTATTAAGACTTGAGCCACCAAGATTATATGCAGTAATCATATTATTAAGTATATCTATACTATTATATAAAAAAAAAAAAGAGTAAGACTTTACCGTAAAAACTTTTATTTACAAAATACCCTCATAATATTGATAGTTATGTAATTATGTATAAAAAAAAATTAAAGAAGTTGTTTGCTCTTTTCAAGTATTATAAAATACGTAAAGGACGCCTATGTGTGTGTGTGAAAATATATATATATATATATATATATATATATATATATATATATATATATATATATATATATATATATATATATATTAAAGTTGGTAATTGTGGCGAACGCTCCCACCGGAAATCGATTTCCTGACCACTCGGGCCGCATGCATCTCTCTTAACCGCTAGGCTAGAGGTCATTTGCGATATATATATATATATATATATATATATATATATATATATATATAGAGAGAGAGAGAGAGAGAGAGAGAGAGAGAGAGAGAGAGAGAACAAGGGAGGTGAGGTGTCACCTTATGGGTGCTGGCTATGTGTCCCTCTCCTCCATGCTATCATCATGCACCGAAAAGTGTGCAAGTACATGATGATAGTATGGGGGGTGACACATAGCGACCTCACCGTGAGGTGACGCCTCATCTCCCTTATTCTCTCTCTCTATATATATATATATAGGAGGGATCCGCATCCCCTCAATATTTGCATCCCCAAGCATCCCCATGTTAACAACCGTTGGATCTAGTTTAAGTCATCTAATCTTAACCATTGATTTGAACCATTCAAATCAATGGTTAAGATTAGATGACTTAGAACAACATCCGACGGTGGATAGCATGGGGATGCTTGGGGATGTAAACATTGAGGGGATGCGGATCCCTTCTCATATATATATATATATATATATATATATATATATATATATATATATATATATATATATATATATATATATATATATATGAGCTTAGAGCATCCACAATGAGAGTGATTTCAAGTGTTACATTTTAACTTTAGTTAAAATTTGTAGCACTTGAAGAATGCATGCAGTGGACACTTGTTCATACTTGAAAATTAATAGAAAGTTAAGAGATACTCCAGATTTGCAGTGTGTCATAACTCCACTACATTAATTTATAGGCCCACCAAATTAACCGTTTTTACTAAACATGGAAAAAAAAATAAAGAGAGAAAAAAATCTTACCAAACATTGAAGGAAAATAAAGAAAAAAAATAGGAAGGATATTAATTTAGAGTTTTTGTTTTGAGTATATCATTGTGTGCCAATATCAATGAGGTAATTCAAAAATAATAATTTATATAAATTTTAATATTTTGGAGTATGTGTTTGAAATGATATCATGTTGATATTTGATATTTTGAGGCAAGATTTGTTGTGTCATCGTCCATACAGAACCAATTTTATATATTATAAACCGTACATATAATTGTGGGGGGGAATATTTTCCAAAATGTGGGTAAACTCGTCAATAACGTCTCTTTTTTTTCAAAATATAAAATTCTAAAAAAGGAAGTAGGAGTTTTATAGTAAAAAAAAAAGGAAAGAAATACATTAGGCTTTCTATATTTTATGGATATTACAAAAATAATTTTTAATTTAGAAAAAATTACATGTATTATCTCTTTGCTTTATGTTTTATATTTTATGTTCTATATTTTATTTTTAAAATAAAAATAATTAGTGTTATAACTTTTTATAAAAATATAAAATGTAGTGAGTGGTTCGTATAATTAAGTTTAATAAGATTAGTCTCTGTAATAACTATAAAATATACGAAAATTTTCACTCAGAGCATTAAAAATTTATAAAATTATATGCAGAGCACAATCTTTCTAAAAATAGCATATAGAGCATGAAAACGTCCATCCGAAGGGCGTTTTTGTTTAAATATTAATTTATATTAACGTCCGTTTAACGAGTAAACGGAAAAAGCAAACTAAATAAAAAAAAATTTAAAAAAAGGAAAACGCCCATCCGAAGGGCGTTTTGTATCATTATTTAATTAATTTTTTTCATCGGTTATTCCCCGCGGCAGGAAAGTAAAATAAATTATTTAAAAAAATAAAACGCCCATCTGATGGGCGTTTTCCTCTGTACGATTATTCCCCTCGTTTTCACCGCCATGAAAAAAAAAATTAAAAAAAAGCGAAACGCCCATCTGATGGGCGTTTTCCTCGAAACCGAAAATAACAAATTTGTAAAACATGAAAATACAAAGAAATGCTAGAAAGAAGGAAAAAAAAAAAGCATTAATTACACTTGACTGCAAATACACCAACAATTAATACATAAGAATCTAACCAACACCAACACTTAATACATAAAAAAAAAAAAAAACCCAAACACAAAACGCCTTTCACATGGGCGTTTTCCCATGCTTTTTTGCATTTTAATCCCTCTAAACCAACCATATTTTACATATAGGTCCCTCCAATGCAAAAATAATGAGGGACCTATATGCAAAAACAGCTTTATTTTGTTGAATGGGACAGTAGTAAAACAAATAATAAGAATAAGAATAAAACGGATAACAAATAATAGGAATGACAACTTTATTTTGTTGAATGCAAGGAATATAACAATTATTGAATAGCTTTATTTTGTTAAATGCAGTAATAGCTTTGTTTTGTTACATATAGGTCCCTCCATTTTTTACACGGATCACAAATAATAAGAACAAAAAAAAATGTACAAACTTCCAGAGAAACGCGACCCAAAAAGCTGCCTCCAGACTGCCATGCAACCAGAGAACAGGTGTAGTGGAGTGAAATGTCCCATCGATGCTCAGGGAAAACGCCCTTTCGAAGGGCGTTTTCTAATTTTTTTTTATTTTTTTTTTAACGGAGTTAACGGAGGAGGAACAGACAAGTAAACAAAAATATTAAAAAATAGAAAACGCCCATCGGAAGGGCGTTTTTGTGCTCCCCAGGGAATAATTTTAAACTTTGTGCTTTGAGTGAGATTTTATAAATGTTCAATGCTTTGTATGAAAATTTCCGTAAAATATAGAAATAGTTGATATTCATTAAGTATCTTTAGCACTGGTCTTATTTTTATTGCTGGCCATGTCGCCTCTGTCGGCCAGATGACTAGAATTCTAACACTCCGAAAAAAGAAATAATAAAAATAAATAAACACAACGATGTTGTGTTATCAAGAATCTTGCTGTGTCACGTCTGTTCTTTTCTTCACATGACTTAAGATATGGTTCCCTACAAAAATCTTTCATGAATTATGCAGAGTTAAAAATCAACATCGCTATTAAACTAACTTTTCTATAATTTATTAGGAGGATGGTCCAGATGGAGACTGAAATGAATGATTAGAAAGGGGTTATTTGTTCGGAGTCTTGTTAGCAATTCGACAAACGGAAAAAATTTAGGACGGCAAAAGTATAAATATAAATCGATTCAGTGCAAATAAAATACGTTCAAAAATTTGGTCAAATATTCGAAAAATAAAAATATTGAGGTTAGAAACTTCACATTCTTAAATATCTTGTCAAATTTGGTTAATTAAACAGGTTTCTAGTATGTTTATTGTGCCAAATTTGTCAATAATTTACACAGAACACGTTTAAAATTTCGCATGATTAAAATTTATGTACTTATTTGGATCTGTTAAAAGTACACAAGTATTATACATTTATGAAAAATATGGAAAAATTTGCGTATAATATGAGTTTTATTTGGGTGATTGCTAACAAGGGTTCGGAGTTAAGGGCTGATACAAAAATAATTAATTCTCGACTGATTCATGCCTTCTACAACAATTAAGCATGATTCAGGCATTCTTATGTATGGACCTATGGTCAAAATAATTAATTCTTGCACGCATAATCTATATGGGACTGGATCAACTATTTCTGATCCGGTGTCCCAACCTTGTCTTTCCTCTTTGACATGTGGATCCGGTAGAGTTCACGTGTCATAGAGGGAGAAGGGACAAAATTTGTTAACATGTGTCATAAGAATATATATTAATACATTGATAAATATATATTTTATAACCCATTAGCACATATATAAATACACATTTTACATCTATTAATTCACATTTTAAGTAAGCTATCGATGCATTGATAAATTTTTTTTTTTATTCTAAAAAATGGTTGTAGTCGGACGAAGTAGATCCAAAAGACATGCAACGCAACGTGCAGAAAATTCTGAACATATGCCGAACATTGGAAAAAAAAATACACATTTTATGTAAAAGATTAAAAGATGTATTATAAATGTACCGATAGGAAATACCTATATAAATTATATATTTATCAATGTATTAACATATATATTTTTAGGCCACATCTTAAAATAAATTCTAATAATAAATTATTATAATAATTATAGCAAGAGGGGTCCACAAAAGCAACAAGTAACCAACCAATGCTTCCCTCCATTTTTCTATTTAATCTCAACTACTCTCTTCCCTATTCCTCCACTCCAACTACAAGGCACAAAAGAAGAAGAAGAAGTTAACAAAGGAGTAGTAGAGAGTTGGGAGTCGACCAACCACGGTGGAGACGACTGCGCCACCGGCTCCGAAGGAAGCCACGAGTAGTACAAGTACGATAGGAAGAGCTATGTACGCGCACGGGGGACGCGGCGCCCTCCCCTCCGAAGGAGGCAGCCCCTCGGACCTCCTCTTCCTCGCCGGCGGCGGCGGCGGCTTCCGCAGAGTCCCTGCTCTCTCTCGATCTTGACTATATATACAACTCCATCCATTCTTCTCTTTTCTTTTCGTTTCCTTTCCTTTCCTTTCTTTCTTCAGTAATTGTTGGTAATTATGAGAGAAGAGATACTGTTGACCATCAAGAGGGTTCCGACCGTCGTCTCCAACTACCAAGAAGATGCTTCCGCCGCTGCCGCTGCCGCCGGCGGCGGCTGCGGCCGTAACTGTCTCGGAAAATGCTGCCTTCCTGGTATATCTCTCTCTATGATTTTATTTACTAGTTTAATTATTGGCAACGTTCCTCTAATTACCATAGTTTCATTTTTCTTCTTCTGTAAAATATTTTTCTAAAATAATGATATGTAGAGGTACTTGAGCACCATCAGTTATGCTAATTATTGGAACTAAAAAAGTCTGACGAACCGAGAGGAACGACCGAGATTTAAGTGTCACCTGCCCCACCCGCCTCCAATGAGGACCGTCACGTCAGCGCGATCTGATATGAGGCACCCGTATTAGTGGAATATTATAAATACTTCAGCTTCAAATACAGTCACAACTCTAGTCAGTGCAACCGTTTAGATCCTTTGCACGCGTATTTTAAGCGCATTTAAAAAAATATATCCTCGTGTGAGAGTCAAGCTCTCTGCCAAAAAAAAAAAAAAACGGGTATCATAATCCTAAAATTTTGGTGTAGCAACAAAAACTTTAATAAATTTGGTTTCACAGAACCCATCCTCCAATTTTCCACTTATGTTGCTACTCCCATAAAGTTTCCTAGTTTTTCTTGAAATTTTGAAGAATATTATTTGGGGTTTAAAGGAAATAATTATGAGATTATTGGGTTCCCAATGAAGTTTTTCGTTCCATAATTAAGGAATATTTAGGAGTTTTTATGACTTATTTTGCTTTATTTTTTACTAATTTTTTTTCTTGAGATACAATGATTTATTACAACTCTTTTTGGGATTTACTTAGTCTCCAAGCTCCCACTCTATACTTTGGGAAGCGATCCGAGGCGGCCGGTAATTTCTCCTCCCACCGGAGAGGAGCTCCCACCTGACTTCTTCCTCAGTACCCTTCTTGGGCAGGTAAACCTTTTTTCCCCCTCAAAATGAAATCAATTCTCTGTTTGAATTCTTAAATGAAGTGATATTTCGTGTCGGACACGTATCGAACACACTAGAGACACTCCAAAATATACTAGGACACATTAAATAGTTGTTCGATCTGTCGGTATATCCATGTCTTTACCGTGTTGTTTCGCATTCATGCCCATGCAACTTGGCTAAAGGGATAGAGCTCACATTGGTCTTTTTTCGGGTTTTTCGCAGTGGGAGGATCGAATGATCCGGGGCCTGTTCCGCTACGACGTGACGGCTTGCGAGACCAAGGTGATCCCTGGCGTCCATGGCTTCATCGCGCAGCTGAACGAGGGCAGGCACCTCAAGAAGAGGCCTACCGAGTTCCGGGTGGACCGCGTCCTCCAGCACTTCGACCCCGACAAGTTCAACTTCACCAAAGTTGGTCAAGAGGAGGTTCTCTTCCGCCTGGAGGGCGGCGACGGGGACAGCAACAGAGCTCAGTTCTTCGAGAGTGCTCCGATCGCCGGCGCGACGGTCTCGCCTAGTGTCGTCGCCATAAATGTACGAAAACCAATTTCACTGTATTATTGGCTAGCTAGAGCAGTTCATGTTCAATTCTCATGGCGACTACTATGTACAGGTGAGTCCGATCGAGTACGGTCATGTTCTGCTGATTCCTCGAGTGCTGGAGTGCTTGCCGCAAAGGATCGACGAGCAGAGCTTGCTGCTTGCGCTCCGGATGGCGGCGGAAGGTGGCAGCCCCTACTTCAGGCTCGGTTACAACAGTCTGGGCGCGTTCGCCACCATCAACCACCTGCACTTTCAGGCCTACTACCTGTCGATACCCTTCCCGGTAGAGAAGGCGCCGACCGAGAGGATTCCTACGGCGAGGAGAAGCCTCGGCTGCGGCGGCGGCGGCGGCGTGAAGGTCTCGATGTTGCGGAGCTATCCCGTGAGGGGCCTGGTCTACGAAGGCGGGAGCACATTGGAGGACATGAACCACGTCGTCGCCAAGTCCTGCGTTTGTCTTCAGGAAAACAACATCCCCTTCAATGTCCTCATCTCTGATTCTGGCAGGAGGGTCTTCTTGTTCCCTCAGGTTAATTAATCATGCATTATTCCACTCTCCTTTCTTTCTTCTAATTAATTTTTTTTTTTCTGATCGTAGCAGAGCTGAGATTCGTCGAGGATGACTAAGTCCTATACGAAAAATAATGAAGCTGCTACATTGTCCGCGGTTTCTGACCACGGATGTGACTGCAGATCACGTGACAGCTTTCCATTTACTCCATGGCCCTGGTTTTAAGGGGATGAGGCCCAGTGATAACAGAGGGGCACTGGTCGGCTGCCACGTAATCCCGCGGTCACGTCCGCGGTCAAAAAATAGCAGACAAAATATTACTTTCGAAAAAAATATATGGAGGCCTATTTTCATTTAGAAAATAATCAGAAATTAAATTAGCCAAAATTAACGGTATCTTTCAATTGCGTTAATATTGCGCTAAAAGAGAGAAAGTAAAGCTAAACAACCACTCCATATTAAGAACGATCTATTAGCCTTCCTAGCTGTAAAATCATGCATCAATCAACCGTTCATAATCAACATCTTTCAAAGAACTCATTTTCTATATATAAATAAAGAGGTCCAGTGCGGTTGCACCCGTTGTACTCCCTCAAAACCGGCCGTGCTAGTAGTTCGAAAAATGAAAATATAGTATAGTATATTTTTGCATATATGCAGTGCTATGCTGAGAAACAAGCTCTCGGGGAAGTGAGCGAAGAGCTCCTGGTTACTCAAGTGAACCCGGCGGTGTGGGAGATGAGCGGGCACATGGTGCTGAAGCGGAAGGAGGACTACGAGGGAGCGTCGGAGGACTACGCCGGGAGGCTCCTGGCCGAGGTCTCCCTCCCCGAGGGGAGGTTCCAGGAGGTGAAGAAGTTGGTGCTCGAAGCGGCGGGCATGGATATTGAGGACACTAATGATGATTCTTTGGAGCCCCTCCTCCTCCTCAATAATCATGCAGAAGATTGCTTAGTTGCTTCTTCTCCAATGAAGATGGAAATGGATGTGTGTGATTGATTTCCTCATGTTTCCTGTGTTGGTGTTGTGCTTGTGATTAGTCTCTTCTTCTTCTTCCTTGGAATAAGAACAGTGCCAGTGCAGTCAGCATTGTTGTCGCTGAGTTAATTGTGCTATGTAAATGTACTAGTAATTGAATATCAATTTGAAGGTGTGCTAGTTTACCAGGTTTTCTGTTCACTAATCTTTGTTCAGAATTTTTCTTCTTCTCTATACTAGTCCAAGTAACGATCCAAAATAAAACAAAGTCTCTGTGTGGAAAGCACAAGAAGATTTCTAGCATCGGTTACAATGTGGATGTGGTCGATCCATTTCCCCCATTGAAACAACAATGTCAAGTTTAATAACCAAATGTCACCTACAAGATTTTTCGACCCATCGAGACGGATATGCTTGATCCTTCTCTGATAGAAATTTTACTGAAAACTTCCAGAATCATTCATAAATTTGACATGGGGATCAATGGCATGAACACACGGACATTGTTTGACATAGACGTCACTCATAACTTCATATCAGACGCGAAGCTCTGTCGCTTGGGTCTAACATTGAAAAAAATATTCAAGTAAGATGAAGACGGTCAATATGGAGGTGTGTCTCGTGCAAGGGGTTGCCAAGGGAATTCGCATAGAGGTCGAACATTGGTCGGATGTTTGCAATTTTACCGCTACATCATTGGACGACTTCAAAATAATCGATACTTGACATGGATTTTCTAATCACGACGAAGGTGGTTCCGACGCCTCCCTTGATAGTCGTCGGCTTTATGGAGGAAAGCTCCTCGTGCATGGTGAGTGTCACGACCCGCACCCGCTATAAGGGCACGTGTACGTGACAACGCCCAGCCCTCACCGTAAAAACGACGTGGAACGCTGTAGGTTTTCTACTCTAACAACAGTTTATATATATATATCAAAAACCTGTCGAGAATATGGTCAACTCCGAACGGAGGACAAGCAATGAATATATATGAGTACTCAATCACAATCTAAGATGATAAAGTAAAGACTGAAAGATAAAGACAACAAGACGATAAAAATAACCTGTCAAGTCCAAACACAAATAATATACAAGTCCAAGTCTCTAATACAATCCAAAATGTAATACAGTCTCAAAAGTAACTGGAGACAAGGTCCAGTACAAAAGACCTACTCTAACTAAGCAATAGGTAAGGTCTCGTCAGGTGGAGCTAAGCCCTGCTGGACCAAGTCTAAGCCCACTGCGTCATCCGGACCGTAGTAGGTACTGCAATCCCCCTCATCAGCATATCTGTAATATTTTGTCAACATATCCAGTCAGGATGGAACGAGTACATATATCTCATAACAGATCTCAAGATAGAATAAAAGCTATAAGACTGTAAATAGAGCATATACAATGAATCATGGAGTGTACATATATGTATCATGGCATGGTAAGCTGTAGAGCTAGAGCTAGAACAAGAAAGTAGAACTGAATCATGGTATGTACACAAATCAAGGTAAGCCATATATCCAATGTGTGTGAGTAGTAGTTTCAACTTGTAATCGGCTTGGGTACCTGTCGAGAACTGGCCTGGCAAGTCAAAAGTGCGGTATATGACTCACATTGTTCAAGAATGCAAGAGGATATGATCACAGGCATACGCTACTACTCCCCCTACCCCAACTGGTAGAATGGATCCAAACAGGACACGTCACTGCACGGAATTCTAATGAGAAGGTAGCGAACCTTCTCTAGAATCAGTGACCATATATTGAGCAAGAGCTACAAGGGAGCTTGTACAATACATCCCAACCTAAGAAGGAGAAACATCTCTCGTCGGGATCCAGAAATACCAATCTGTGAGAACCATGTGTCAGGAATAAGCATATCTACACTAAGTACATGAATCATAACAGTTATCATAAATTGAGAAAAAGTTATCAGAGAATGTACTCGCCTGTAAGATGATAAAATATGTCAACCGGATCCACTGTAGTGTCTCGAGGACCTATAGAGAACAAGACGTATCAATACTATGTTTAGGAAGTAAAGTCAAATCAATTTAAATCCTATTAAGTCATTCTAGGTCAAGACAAGTCTAGTTAGGTCAATCTTGGTCATGGAAGAACATTGAAAGTCAATCCGAATCAAACTAGGTCGAAAGTTGACTTACAGTTGACTTTTGGTCAACGGATCAACTCTGGTCAACTCTAGGTCAATCCTAGGTCACTGGTGACTAACAGTTGACTTTTGGTCAACTGTCCAAATTTAATGGAATTTGGGACTAAATTGGGTAAAGTGTTGACCCATAGTTGACTTTTGGTCTAAAAAGTCAACCGTGGTCAACCGAGGTCAAGACTAGGTCTAGGCGACTATTTCTAATCATTACCAAACATTCAAGTCCATCTTGGACTTCGAAACTCAAATCTTGGCCGTAGGCCAATATCCTATTTTATCCTTTAAAAAGGTAAAATTCTAGTCTAGGTGAATACCAAGTTAGGCTACCTACGCTTGGTATTTCGACCCGTGCTCCCTAGGGTAGTATGATACTAGCCTATACGTTCATTACCTACCAAAATACCTAGGTAGAGTGGACGTCTAGTCCATCTGACGGCCTATTGTCGATATCTTGAATAAATCAAGATACACAATGGTACGGCGCGATACCGTCGCCCTGCAACCCCGATTTCAACTCGGGAGCCTACCCGCAAATTCTAATTCACGTATTCTAGGTCTCCCCCAAGTTTCATCGCGTTCCGACACTCGGAGCTCGATTTCGCCCTCTAACTCAACTCCTCTAAATCCTATTCTTCTCATTCTTTTCCTTCTAATTTCCTCTTCCTAACTTCTTCTAATTTCCTATTCTCTCATTCTTCTTATTCTAATTCTTCTTCCTAACTTCCTCCTTACTTCTTCTAATTTTCCTATTCTCCTTATCCTTCTCCTCTCCTTCTTCTTTCTAATTTCCTCTTCTTCTTCTAATCTCTTCTTTCCTTCTAATCTTCCAATTCTACTTCTTCTTACTCTTCTCATCATTTCCTCTTCTATATATATCTACCTATATCTATATATATACATATTGGGGGCTAAGAAGGAGGTTTTTAGGGGGGGTTGCTGCCTGCTACAGCCACTGCTACAGCTGCTGTTACTGCTACTGCTTGCTGCTGCTCCTGCTGTGCTATTGCTGCTGCTGCCTCCTGCAGTAGCAGCTGCTACTGCAGGGCTACTGCTGCTGCTGTTTCATCTTATTCTTCTTCTTCATCTTCTAATCCTTCCTCCTATCTCCCTATCTATATATCTATCTATCCATATATCTATCTATATATCTATATATCTATCTATCCATATATCTATCTATATATCTATATATCCATATATATATATATATATATATATATATATATATATATATATATATATATATATATATATATATATATATATATACACACATCTATTTGTCACACTCACACACACACTCTCTCACAAACACACTCACACACACACAAACACACACTCTTACCACCACTCCCACTCATACACCACCACCACCATTCTCTCATACTCTACACACAAATACATATATATAACACACACACACACACACACACACACACACACACACACACACACACACACACACATATATATATATATATATATATATATATATATATATATATATATATATATATATATATACCACTCTTAATTAGGAAAACCCCAATTAAATTCCTAACCTAGATTTCTAGAAAAACCTACAAATTCTAGGGGCAAAGTGTAGAGAATCATCTTCTCTACAATTATTGTGAATACATTAAATGCAAAAGAGCAATAAATGGGAATTTATGAACATACCTAGGTTAGGTTTCCTTGGAGAAAGAAAAGCTTTGGAAGAAAGAAGAAATTTGAGAGAGAGAGAGAGAGAGTTAACTTTGTGAGGAAGTAAAGGGGGGGTGCTCCTACTTGGCCGGCCATGGGAGGGGGGGGGGGGGGCTTAGTGGGTTTGGGTGTGGATCCACTAAGCCTCCAACCCATTAGACTTAGGTCGGGTTTGGTTCGGTTCATTTCGGTTTAATTCTAATCGACTAATTAAGTCTCTTAATGACTAATTAAGCCATGGAAGTAGGGTTTATGGTTCCTAGCCTAATTAGTATGGTATGTGGGCCAAGCCCAACTAGTATGTGGGTCCCACTAGTGTCCAGGCTACCCGGGTCTCCAACTTAAGTCCGAATTGGGTAAAATTTAAACTAAATCAAATAAATCCCTAAAAAATATATAAAATCAAATAAAATTCCTAAAAATTATAAAACTTGAAAAATGACAAAAATACCCCTAATTCGAAAACTGGGGGTGGCAAATCTACCCTCCTTAAAAAAAATTCGTCCTCGAAATTGAATGAGAACTAACACAGCAATCATGAATAGAACAAGGAAGAAAAGATAGAATTTTACCTCAAGGCTCGAAGAGATATGGGAATCGCTCTCGCATGTCGTCCTTCCTCTCCCAGGTATACTCACCTGGAGAGTGGTGTCTCCATGCAACGCGAACCAAGGGAATGACCTGGTTCCGGAGCACCTTCTCTCTTCGGTCCAAGATCTCAACCGGCTTCTCTGGATAGCTGAGTGTCGGTCCCACCTCGATCTCGGAGTGGTCTAAGACGTGACTGGGATCTGCCACGTACCGTCTCAGCTGCGACACGTGGAACACACTGTGCACTCCCTCTAGTGCGGGCGGTAACTCCAGTCGGTAAGCCACTGCACCGACCCTGCCCAAGATACGGAATGGTCCGATGTATCGTGGACTAAGCTTCCCGCCGCCACCAAAACGAATCGTGCCACGCGTCGGAGAAATCCGCAGAAAGACAAGATCATCAACCTTGAACAAAACACAAGACTTAAAGCTTGATCTAAAACAATCACAATCAGACTCAAATACTAGAAAATCTAAATTATACCTCAAACTCCAATGGCCTCCGGTAGCTATCGGCCCAATGCCGCTGCCTATCCTGCGCCACCCGAAGTCGATCTCTGATAACCCTGACCTTCTCTGCAGCATCCACCACCATCTCAGGGCCAAGCAAAACCCTCTCGCCGACATCATCCCAAGACAAGGGAGTACGACACCTCCGTCCGTATAGAGCCTCGAAAGGTGACATCTCTATACTGGCTTGGTAGCTGTTGTTGTAAGCAAACTCTACCAAGTGAAGGTGGTCCTCCCAAGATCCCCCGAAGTCCAAGACACAGGTACGCAGCATATCCTCGAGGGTCCGAATCGTCCTCTCCGACTGTCCGTCTGTCTGGGGGTGGTATGCGGTACTGAACTTGAGCGATGTGCCCAAACTAAGCTGCAAACTCCTCCAGAAGTGAGAAGTGAATCGGCTGTCCCGATCCGAGACTATACTCACTAGAACCCCGTGCAATCGGACTATCTGTCGCACGTACATCTCGGCCAACCTCTCCGTAGACAAACCCACCTTGAAAGGCAAAAAATGGGCCGATTTGGTCAATCGATCAACAATGACCCAAATCGCATCCTTCCCTCCTGGAGAGCGCGGAAGCCCAGATACAAAGTCTATAGTAATATGCTCCCACTTCCACTCAGGAATGGGTAGTGGCTGGAGCAATCCACCGGGTCTCTGCCTCCCGGCCTTCACCTGCTGGCACACCAAGCATCTAGAAACGAACTGAGCCACCTCACGTTTCATGCCATACCACCAAATATGCTGTCTCAAGTCTCTATACATCTTGTTGGCTCTCGGATGCATAGAGTACTGAGAACGGTGTGCCTCCTGAAGAACCTCCTCCCAAAGTCCTCCGCTCGGCACGCACAATCTGGTACCATGCCTCAACGATCCATCCCCTGCTATAGAGAACTCATCCAACAGTCCTGCCTGGACCTGCTCCCTGATGACCCTCAGAGCCTCATCCTCAAATTGAGCTGCCCTGACTCTGTCCATCAGCTCCGACTGCACCTGGAGACCCCACATATGCGCCTCGAATCCTGGAACTATCACCTCTATGCCCAAACTCTCCAGATCTGCCAGAAGGTGACGATCCATCGTCAAACAGATGGCCACGGGATACCTGCTCAACGCATCCGCGACCACGTTGGCCTTCCCCGGATGGTACTGTAAGGATATATCAAAATCCTTCATCAGCTCTAACCATCGCCTCTGCCTCATATTCAGCTCCTTCTGGGTAAACACGTACTTCAAGCTCTTGTGATCAGTATAGATCTCAACTCGCTCTCCGTACAGATAGTGTTTCCACAGCTTCAAAGCAAAGATGACCGCTGCCAGCTCCAAATCGTGGGTAGGGTAGTTCCTCTCATGAGGACGTAACTGCCTAGATGCATAGGCAATCACCTTCCCGTGCTGCTAAAGCACACAACCCAAACCCCGTCCTGAAGCATCACTGTAGATCGTATAACCACCAGATCCAGATGGCAGCGTCAAGATAGGAGCTGTAGTCAACCTCGCCCTCAGCTCCTCGAAGGCGGTCTGGCACTCCTTGGACCAAACAAACTCCTCGTCCTTCCTGGTAAGGCGGATCATCGGCTGGGCAATCTTGGAAAAGTCCTGCACGAACCTCCGATAATAACCTGCCAGACCCAGAAAACTTCGAACCTCTGCTACTGAGATCGGCGTAGACCAGGACTCCACTGCAGAAATATTCTTCGGATTCACTAAAATTCCTTCGCCAGAGACAATATGGCCTAGGAACTCCACGCGATCCAAGAAGAACTCGCACTTGGACAGCTTCCCATACAGCTGCTCCCTCATGAGAGTGTCCAACACAATCCTCAGGTGCTCCTCGTGCTCCTCTGGTGTCTTCGAATAGATGAGAATGTCATCAATGAAGACCACCATGAACTTATTAAGGTACTGATGAAATACCTTGTTCATCAAGTTCATGAATACCGCTGGGGCGTTGGTCAACCCAAACGGCATGACGATATACTCATACTGGCCATATCGAGTCCGAAAGGCAGTCTTCGGAATGTCATCCCGCTTCACCTTCAGCTGATGGTACCCGGTACGCAAGTCGATCTTCGAGAACACCCTCGCCCCGCTCAACTGGTCGAACAAGTCATCAATCCTTGGCAAAGGATACTTGTTCTTGATGGTAAGGTTGTTGAGCGCCCTGTAATCAATGCACAGACGCACCGTACCATCCTTCTTCGGGACGAAAAGAACTGGCGCGCCCTAAGGTGAAGAACTAGATCGAATAAAGCCCTTGTCCTCCAGCTCGTTGACCTGTCTCTTCAGCTCCGCTAACTCACTGTTGTTGATTCTATAGACGTGCCGGAAGATAGGCTCAGCGTCCGTCACTAGATCTATAGAAAACTCAACATCACGATCTGGAGGCATCCCGGGCAGCTCCTCGGGAAATACATCCAAGAACTCAGCAATGAGTGGATGTGGCAAAACCGGCCCCGCCAACAACGCTCCGCAGAATCCATCTCCCTGCTCCGCTGTACCCCTGGTGAACTCATACTCCGGCTCTCCCGGCGGCCTAAACAGAATCTTGCCCCCTCTGCAGTGGACACTAGCGTGGTGCATGCTCAACCAGTCCATACCGAGTACCACATCGTAACTCGGAAATGGCGTTACGAGCAAACACGCACTCAGCTCCCGGCCTCTCAAAGAAACTCTCTGCCCCTTGCAAATATTATTAACTAGGATGATGCCATTCCCAGTCATAATCTTGCAAGTCCTACCAAGATACTCAGCAATGATATTGTGCCTAAGAGCAAAAGAAACAGACACAAAGATGTGCGTAGCACCAGAATCAAATAAGGCCAAAGCTGGAAAAGAATCGAACAGAATAGAACCTGCGACAACATCCGCAATAGGCTCCATCTCCTCGGCTGCAAGAGTAAAAGCTCTACCCTGACCACCTCTCTGCTGGCGGTGCTGAACAAACTGCTGCTGCTGGGTCGGAAGTGGACCCCGCTGCTGAACTACCAGCACACTAGCTGGTGCCCTCTGAACAGGTGCCCTCTTAGCTACTCCAGCTGCACGGGAGTTCTTGGGACACTCCCGCATCTGATGCCCAGCGGCACCGCAAAAGAGACACAGCCCCAGCCTCCTCCTGCAGAACTCAAAGAGGTGACCGGGCTTCTTGCAGAAGTGGCACGATGGATCGTCCTGCCCCGGACGCTGCTGACCCCTCTGGACAGGTGCCCTGGCCTGCACCTGCTGCTGATGATGCTGGAACGATTGATGCTAAACTTGAGGGCGCTTAGTAGCCCCCGTGCTGCTACTGGCCCCCGAAAACAACTCACGATCCCTCTTCGGCTTCAAGCCCCACTCTCTCTCCACCTTCCGAGCCTCCGTATAAACCTCTGCATATGTCGCATAGAAGGAAGGGATCAGGATCTTGATATCCCATGTTAAACCCTCCCGGAAGCGCTCTGCTCGGATCACCGGGTCGCTCACCATGTACTCGGCGTATCGGCTCAGCCGGTCGAACTCCGCCGCATACTCCTCCACAGTCATACCGCCCTGCTGCAGGTTCTGAAACTGCCGCACTAGGCCGATCTTGTCTGTGGGGAAAAAGAACTTCTCTCTGAACAGGGCCCGAAACTCAGCCCAAGTGTTTCCCTCTCCTGCAAGAGCCGGCTCGTTTCGGAACCATGTTCGGGCAACATCTAACAACTGCAAGCCAACCGCCTCGACCTTCAGGTCGTCTGCCAGGCGGGAGGCCCTCATCTGACGCTCGATATCCTCGAGCCAGTCATCAGTATAAATAATTCCCTCGGTCTCCTTGAAATCCCTCGGACCCAGCTTCTTGAAAGCCTGGATGTCCCCGATCTTCTGCTGCTGCTGCACCTCCCTCTGTGGAGCCCCACGCTCCACTGCTGCCAAAGCTAACCTGTGTGCATCCTCCATACCCTGGCGCATGGCCTCTGTCTGCCTCATCTGAGCCTCGTGCTGGGCCCGCTGGGACTCCAGCACCTGCTGAAAGAACGCGACCATCTGCCCCATGTCTGTGGGCAGAGAAGGCAATGGAGGAATAGCTCCCATCACCGGAGGAGTCCCCTGCTGAGGAGGAGGAGGAAGAATACCCCCGACAGCTCCCGGTACTGCGGAAAGAGCACCCGCAATGACCCCAGGGACAGTCATCGAGAGCGCTAGAGGAGTACCCCCGAGGGCTCCAACCGAAGTCCCATCTGCAGGGGAAGTGACAGGATCCTGTCCGCCAGAGGTAGCAGACCTCTCCGTCTCCCCGTGCTCCTCACCAGAAGAATGAGTCATAACCATCCTGGAGACAGATTGAAAAAAAGATATCAATATGGCACATGAAGGGCAATATCAAAGGAGGACAACTAGAAAACAGTAAATCAATATCAAAGACGGTAAGCAAGATAAGCAAGGAAAGATCCTACTGTGATTAAGTACTCTTAGCCTACCACCTCCTATGTGTAACACAGGCTCGTAGTCAACACTCTAAGACGAGTGCCGCTACGACATCGTACTAATTGCGACTTCAGGACCTGCATGGTCCACCACTAAAAATGTGTCATGACCCGCACCCGCTATAAGGGCACGTGTATATGACAACGCCCAGCCCTCACCGTAAAAATGGCGTGGAACGCTATAGGTTTTCTACTCTAACAACAGTTTATATATATATATATCAAAAACCTGTCGAGAATATGGTCAACTCCGAACGGAGGACAAGCAACGAATATATATGAGTACTCAATCACAATCTAAGATGATAAAGTAAAGACTGAAAGATAAAGACAACAAGACGATAAAAATAACCTGTCAAGTCCAAACACAAATAATATACAAGTCCAAGTCTCTAATACAATCCAAAATGTAATACAGTCTCAAAAGTAACTGGAGACAAGGTCCAGTACAAAAGACCTACTCTAACTAAGCAATAGGTAAGGTCTCGTCAGGCGGAGCTAAGCCCTGCTGGACCAAGTCTAAGCCCACTACGTCATCCGGACCGTAGTAGGTACTGCAATCCCCCTCATCAGCATCTGTAATATTTTGTCAACATATCCAGTCAGGATGGAACGAGTACATATATCTCATAACAGATCTCAAGATAGAATAAAAGCTATAAGACTGTAAATAGAGCATATACAATGAATTATGGAGTGTACATATATGTATCATGGCATGGTAAGCTGTAGAGCTAGAGCTAGAATAAGAAAGTAGAACTGAATCATGGTATGTACACAAATCAAGGTAAGCCATATATCCAATGTGTGTGAGTAGTAGTTTCAACTTGTGATCGGCTTGGGTACCTGTCGAGAACTGGCCTGGCAAGTCATAAGTGCGGTATATGACTCACACTGTTCAAGAATACAAGAGGATATGATCACAGGCATACGATACTACTCCCCCTACCCCAATTGGTAGAATAGATCTAAACAGGACACGTCACTGCACGAGATTCTAATGAGAAGGTAGCGAACCTTCTCTAGAATCAGTGACCATATATTGAGCAAGAGCTACAAGGGAGCTTGCACAATACATCCTAACCTAAGAAGGAGAAACATCTCTCGTCGGGATCCAGGAATACCAATTCGTGAGAACCATGTGTCAGGAATAAGCATATCTACACTAAGTACATGAATCATAACAGTTATCATAAATTGGGAGAAAGTTATCAGAGAATGTACTCGCCTGTAAGATGATAAAATATGTCAACCGGATCCACTGCAGTGTCTCGAGGACCTATAGAGAACAAGACGTATCAATACTATGTTTAGGAAGTAAAGTCAATCAATTTAAATCCTATTAAGTCATTCTAGGTCAAGACAAGTCTAGTTAGGTCAATCTTGGTCATAGGAGAACATTGAAAGTCAATCCGAATCAAACTAGGTCGAAAGTTGACTTACAGTTGACTTTTGGTCAACGGGTCAACTCTAGGTCAACCCTAGGTCACTGGTGACTAATAGTTAACTTTTGGTCAACTGTCCAAGTTTAATGGAATTTGGGACTAAATTGGGTAAAGTGTTGACCCATAGTTGACTTTTGGTCTAAAAAGTCAACCGTGGTCAACCGAGGTCAAGACTAGGTCTAGGCGACTATTTCTAATCATTACCAACCCTTACAACCTATATCCAAGTCCATCTTGGACTTTGAAACTCAAATCTTGGCCGTAGGCCAATATCCTATTTTACCCTTTAAAAAGGTAAAATTCTAGTCTAGGTGAATACCAAGTTAGGCTACCTACGCTTGGTATTTCGACCCGTGCTCCCTAGGGTAGTATGATACTAGCATATACGTTCATTACCTACCAAAATACCTAGGTAGAGTGGACGTCTAGTCCATCTTACGGCCTATTGCCGATATCTTGAATAAATCAAGATACGCAATGGTACGGCACGATATCGTCGCCCTACAATCCCGATTTCAACTCGGGAGCCTACCCGCAAAGTCTAATTCACGTATTCTAGGTCTCCCCCAAGTTTCATCGCCTTCCGACACTCGGAGCTCGATTTCACCCTCTAACTCAACTCCTCTAAATCCTATTCTTCTCATTCTTTTCCTTCTAATTTCCTCTTCCTAACTTCTTCTAATTTCCTATTCTCTCATTCTTCTTATTCTAATTCTTCTTCCTAACTTCCTCCTTACTTCTTCTAATTTTCCTATTCTCCTTATCCTTCTCCTCTCCTTCTTCTTTCTAATTTCCTCTTCTTCTTCTAATCTCTTCTTTCCTTCTAATCTTCCAATTCTACTTCTTCTTACTCTTCTCATCATTTCCCCTTCTATATATATCTACCTATATCTATATATATACATATCTATATATATACATATATATATATATAGATAGGGGGGATTATATAGAAGGTAAATTGGGGGCTAAGAAGGGGGTTTTTAGGGGGGGTTGCTGCCTGCTACAGCCACTGCTACAGCTGCTGTTACTGCTACTGCTTGCTGCTGCTCCTGCTGTGCTATTGCTGTTGCTGCCTCCTGCAGTAGCAGCTGCTACTGCAGGGCTACTGCTGCTGCTGTTTCATCTTATTCTTCTTCTTCATCTTCTAATCCTTCCTCCTATCTCCATATATATATATATCTATCTATATATCTATCTATCCATATATCTATCTATATATCTATATATCTATCTATCCATATATCTATCTATATATCTATATATTTTTTTATCAATCTATATATCTATCTATCCATATATCTATCTATATATCTATCTATATATCAATATATCTATCTATCCATATATCTATCCATATATCTATCTATATCTATCTATCTATATATCTATATATCTATCTATCCATATATCTATCTATATATCTATATATCCATATATATATATATACACACATCTATTTGTAAATATATACCCACACACATATCTACATATATATGAATACACACACACACACACACACACACATATATATATATATATATATATATATATATATATATATATATATATATATATATATATATATATAGATATATTTATATATGGACACACACACTCTAACACACTCACACACACACAAACACACACTCTCACCACCACTCTCACTCATACACCACCACCACCATTCTCTCATACTCTACACACAAATACATATATATAATACATATATATAATACATATATATATATATATATATATATATATATATATATATATATATATATATATACACATATATATATACCACTCTTAATTAAGAAAACCCCAATTAAATCCCTAACCTAGATTTCTAGGAAAACCTACAAATTCTAGGGGCAAAGTGTAGAGAATCATCTCCTCTACAATTATTGTGAAGACATTAAATGCAAAAGAGCAATAAATGAGAATTTATGAACATACCTAGGTTAGGTTTCCTTGAAGAAAGAAAAGCTTTGGAAGAAAGAAGAAATTTGAGAGAGAGAGTTAACTTTGTGAGGAAGTAAAGGGGAGGTGCTCCTACTTGGCCGGCCATGGGGGGGGGGGGGGAGGGGAGGGCTTAGTGGGTTTGGGTGTGGATCCACTAAGTCTCCAACCCATTAGACTTAGGTTGGGTTGGTTCGGGTTTGGTTCGGTTCGTTTCGGTTTAATTCTAATCGACTAATTAAGTCTCTTAATGACTAATTAAGCCATGGAAGTAGGGTTTATGGTTCCTAGCCTAATTAGGATGGTATGTGGGCCAAGCCCAACTAGTATGTGGGTCCCACTAGTGTCCAGGCTACCCGGGTCTCCAACTTAAGTCCGAATTGGGTAAAATTCAAACTAAATCAAATAAATCCCTAAAAATCATATAAAATCAAATAAAATTCCTAAAAATTATAAAACTTGAAAAATGACAAAAATACCCCTAATTTGAAAACTGGGGTGACAGTGAGAGTTACACGAGGTGAGCCTTCAAAGGATAAAGCTATCACCGTCATTCAGCTCAAGGAGGATAGAAAAAAGTAAGACGGTCTAATTAGCAGTGCTCAAGATGAAGAATGACTTCAAGGAGGAAGATCTTTTGAACGACGAAGGAGTTTCTCGGTGAGTCTCTTTCGCGGAAGGAGGTGGATCATGCTACCAAACTGGCACGAAAAAGAAGAAGCATGTGATAGACTGGGAGGAGACAGAGACGATAAAGATATGTATATGAAAGTGGAGTGTCTCATTCAAGGAGTCGCTCAACGATCGTGGTGGACAATCGGGTCGACAAACAGTTGCAATAGGACTTGCATGCGCGGAGTTAGATCGACAACCCGATAGCCTGTTCGAGCCTATTTTTGTGTCGAGGAGGATACAAACCATGGTAAAAGATCACTACTAAAATATGCTATATTAGCGACGTTGTTTAGCGACGGAATAAAATACCGTCGCTAAATATGTAATATAGCGACTCCCTTCTATTGACATCGCAAAACGTCGCTGCATAGCGACGCTCAGCGACAGTAGATAAAATATGTCGCGGAATAGCGACGTTCAGCGACATATTATTAAAATATGTCGCCATATATAAAATGGTTGCGACGTTTAGCGACGTCGACTGTTGACGTCACTAACTTTTTTACTTAGGGCACGGTCCTGTTTTCTTTTTCCCCCTTACTCGAAAACTCGAAAATTTTGTAATTTTCCCTCGAACTCTCGGCGACTCCCTCCTCCCCCCCCCCCGGCGACTCCCTCCTCCCCCCCCGGCGACTCCCTCCCCCTCCCGGCGACCCCTACCTCCCCCTGTCGAGCTCCTCCTCCTCGAGCTACTCCTCCCTCAATCCGAGCTACTCCTCCTCTCCGGTAAACCCTAACCTAACTCCTCATCCTCCTTCTCTCCTACACAGCCCCCCCCCCCCACACACACAGACACACACACACACGCGGACACACGAACACACACACACACACACAGACAGACATGGACACACACACAGCTATTGTGTGTGTTTGAGTAGGGATGGCAACTTGATCCCCCGAACCCGACGGGGACCCGAATTTTTTTTTCCGATGGGGACGGGTTTGGGGATATAGAAACGGGGATGGGGACGGGAATGGGGATTAAACTAAATTCCTGATAACAGTAACAAGGCTCATGTAACCGAGCATGTACCTACCCTGCATATAGGAAGGCCACAGACTAGTGCAAACCAGGTGGGGATTTCGAAGGCATGTTAGGCATGAACTCCTCTTTGATACCCATTAGACAATAATAGGTGAACTTTCCTTTATATTCAAACTGATATCAAGTCAATGCAAGAGTGTCCATGTTATGTTATAAGGTTTTCACCTAGATATCAGATTCAACTAGCATATCTAGGTAGCAATTGGTACCAGAGAGTGCTGATACCAAGTCACTGCAAGAGTGCACATGACTTGGGGCTATGTACTAGCAGACCTGTAAATAGGTGCCTGTGTGAGTAGAAGGGTCTCTAGCAATTTGAGAGATAAGTAGGATTTAATTTATTCCTTTGTATAAGTGTTCACTTGTAGAAAAGTTGGCCATGGTTATGTTCCCAGTTCTAGTTAGGAACCTCATATGGGGCTCTGATACCTGGTAATGCCTAGGAACAGGTTAAGCCTCAGGATATTAGGCACTGGAGTAGGCTTATGCATAATGTTTTAAAGTAAATGATAGTATCTGATTTGAGATACTTGCAGCAGACAGTTAGTAAGGAGTGGTTTACAGTCATAGAGTAGATGGGTGTTTAGGTATAGGCTCGAACCAGAGTGGGTAAGTTGGTATCAGGACATCAAAGGCTTGTGTACTAACAAATAGGCTTAGAGGGTACGTGCTTGTACCCACTATTATGCTCGGATACATGAGTACATTGTTAAACGGGGACGGGAATGGAGATAAAAATTTAAACCCGATCGGGGATGGAGTACATTGTTAGATCATTAGCTAGTATTAGAGAGAGAATTATTATAATTGCGAAGTGTAGGTAAGGATTGGGTATCTCAAGATACTAAGTTATAAGGCAAATATAGCTACACATATATATATGTGTGTGTGTGTGTGTGTGTGTGTGTGTGTGTGTGTGTGTGTGTGTGTAGAGTTGAGAGTAATTGATTAGTGTGTGATACTAAATGTATATGGGGATATAGATATTAGTGTGTGTATGCATTAGCTATAGGTTTGTGTAGTGTTTGAGAGTGTGTAAGTGTGTGTAATATTAAGGTATATATATATATATATATATATATATATATATATATATATATATATATATATATATATATATATATATATAATAAGGTAACAATTATGTGTGTCTATGTGAGTATAGTAGAGTGGTGTGTGAGTGTGTAGTATAGGCTTGAGTATGTGTCCAGAGGGTGTTCAGTCGAGTGTCAGTAAATCTAGTATACTATTTATTTACCTCTATATCATACTAGGAGACTTATTTAGTACTAGTTGTGGTTGTAATTAGTTGAAATTATATTCAAGTCTTGTCAATAATATCTTTGACTTTGTCTGGGATCTTAGATATCGGTTGTAGGTGACATTATATATATATATGGTCTGGCGATATCGAAACGAATCTAGTGTGTCTGAATGAGATATCGGTTGTAGGTGACATTATATTCATCGGGTCTTTGACTTTGTCATGGGGTCTTAGATATCGGTTGTAGGTGACATTATATTCAAGTCTTGAAAATTGATGTTAAGACAATTTTCAACTTGACCTGGCGATATCGAAACGAATCTAGTGTGTCTGAATGAGATTGGCACCAGTAAGAATCGATAGCGTATGTGTACACGTTGGATGCACAAGAACTTATGTGCGATATATCATGGTTATTAGTAACTGTCCGCTACTAATGTGTGTCCCATAATAAGACATAATATACGAATTTGTGCCTATTGGATAATGTGTGTCCATCTTTGCAGAATTATTTCCAAATGGATATGAATTACTACTTGCGGAATCGTTCATGGATGTACAATCGTCGTCCTGATGATATGTGTGGTGTGCGGGATGAATACATAGCGGGAGTAGAGCAGTTTCTGCAGTTTGTTAAGGCGTTCCCTCGGTACATGGACGGCACCAAAATTAAGTGTCCGTGTGTGAAATATCATAACGTGAAATATTATCCAGAAGTGGAAGTGATATATCATTTGTACTCGAGGGGTTTCACGTCTAATTACTATCAGTGGACCACACACGAAGAACTTGTGTCTTTAGCATCAGAGCCGGAGCCTTATGTTGAGCCGTATATGCATGTGGGACTTAATTTTATTTCAGATAATCATGCATACGACGACGGGTGGTGCGTGAACATGGTTTTCGACGTTGCGGGGCCTAGTTTCGTTCATGATGCAGCTGAAGAGGCACCGAATGTCGATGCTGCAAAGTTCATGGAGTTGCTGGAGAATGCAAGGACTCCATTGTATCCTGGTTGTGAGGATCATTCACCGTTGGAGGTGGTTACAAGACTGTTGAGCATTAAGTCAGATTTTAACATGTCGCAAGAATGCTACAACCGAGTGTTGGAGTTGATTATAAAGATCTTGTCGACGGGTACTAAGTTACCTAAAGACTTCTATCGGTCTAAGAGGATGGTGAGATCGCTCTGGATGGGATACGAGAAAATCGATTCTTGTCGCAATGGGTGCATGCTATACTACAAAGACGACAAGGACGCAAATGTATACATATTTTATGGTGCTGATCGCTATAAGACAACTAGTACAGGAAGGTCTACCGGTGCAATAAAATCGACCGATTCAATGTACTACTTGCCTTTAACGCCGCAGTTGCAAAGATTATTTATGGTGAAAGAGACGGCCGAAAATATGAGTTGGCACATGCGAGAACAGATTGAAGGAGTTTTGGATCACCCATCCGATGGAGAAGCGTGGAAGCACTTTGATCGAGTGTATCCTGATTTTGCTTCAGATCCGCGTAATGTCAGGTTGGGGCTATCTTCTGACGGTTTTACTTCTTTTGGTCTTTCGGGATCCCAGTATTCGTGTTGGCCAGTGATTGTCACTCCGTATAACCTACCGCCTTTGATGTGCATGAAGACTCAGTACATGTTTCTAACCGTTATAATTCCTGGTCCGAACAATCCTAAGAGGAATATTGATGTGTACTTACAGCCTTTGATAGATGAGTTGAATCAGTTATGGAAAGTAGGCGCTAACACGTACGATATTTCTAGGAAGCAGAATTTTCAGATGAAGGCATCCCTTATGTGGACCATCAACGACTTTCCGGCCTATGAAATATTATCTGGATGGAGCACTCATGGCCGTCTCTCATGTCCGTATTGCATGGACCGTACTAAGGCTTTTCGCTTGAAATATGAAAGAAAACCGTGCTTCTTTGATTGTCATCGACAATTTCTGCCAAAAGATCATCCGTTCAGAAGGAACAGGAATGCATTCCGTGCCGGCGTTGTAGAGAAGGGTGATCCACCGCTAAGCTGGTGCGGAGCCACGATATGGGAGGAAGTTAGAGATTTTTTAAGTGCTATCGAAGATCCTACAACTGGGTACAAGTGCGATGAATTTGGTAGAGATCATAACTGGACAAAGAGGAGCATATTCTGGGATCTGCCATATTGGAGTACCAATCTGATCAGACATAATCTTGATGTCATGCATATTGAGAAAAATGTGTTTGATAACATAATTAATACTGTGATGGACGTAAAGGAAAAAACGAAAGACAATTCCAAGTCCATGTTGGACTTAGAAGAAATATGCAAACGCCCTGCGTTACATTTGATAGAGGAGAATGGAAAACAGTTCCTGCCGAAGTCAATTTTCTCACTAGACAAGGAGGATAAAGTGAGACTTTATCGGTGGATCCTGGGCCTAAAATTTTCAGACGGATATGTGTCAAATCTGAGAAGATGTGTCGATCCGAAGAAAAACAAATTGACGGGTATGAAGAGCCACGATTGTCACGTATTCATGGAGATGTTAATTCCAATTGCATTTTGGGAATTCTTATCGCAGGCAGTTTGGGATCCATTGATGGAGCTTAGCATATTCTTCAGGGATCTTTGTTCTAAGAAATTGCTCGTTGATCGTCTAGAAAAGCAAGAGAAGGACATTGCGGTAACACTGTGCAAGCTAGAGAGGGTGTTTCCTCCTGGATTCTTCGACCCTATGGAGCATTTGCCGATTCATCTATCCTATGAGGCACGTGTTGGTGGACCCATCGAATATCGATGGATGTACCCGTTCGAGCGATATTTGAATCACCTAAAAAGAAAGGTAAAAAATAAGGCACGGGTCGAGGGTTCTATTTGTGAAGCCTATGTTCTCGAGGAGATCACAAACTTTTGTTCGATGAATTTCAAGCCTCATGTTGCAACTAATAGAACGAGAGCTTCCAGAAACGATGACGGAGAACATGAATGTAATGATACAATACTGAAGGTATTCAATGCCCCAGAAAAGCCATCGGGTAAAATGAAGAAGAGATATCTGAACGATGATGAGCTAAGGGCTGCTCAGGTGTATGTATTACTCAACTGCGACGATGATGAAGTAGAGAAGCTGGAGGGGTAAGTAATTAATACGTCTACAATATTTTAATAGTGTTGATTATTATACTATTACATTAATGTAACGATGTTGTTTTCAGCATATTTAATGATGATGTGAGGTCAGGTAGGCTACACATAACAGAAGAAGAACTAGATCAAGAAATGAGGCATTATTTTCCATCATGGTTGAGTGCATATGTAAGACTTGAGAACTCTGTAATTACCTTTCTGTATATGCACTTGAGAATGAGCTTAATTTATTTTTTCGTGGTATTTAGGTCGATCGTCCATACGCAAGACTTGAGAATGAGTCTATTAGAACGCTAGCCAAGGGACCAATTTATGCTGCAAAAATATGGCCAAGCTACTGTGTTAATGGGTTTAGGTTCAAGTCAACAACTTGTCCGATCAGAGACAACTTTGTGGATCTCGATTCCACCAAAAACAGTTGTTTGTGTATCAGATCTTCGAACTACAAAGATGTTGATGCGGGCAACGATTTCTATGGCATCCTACGGGAGATTGTGGAGCTGACATATAGTTATGGAATATAGCCTGCTAAGATTGTGTTATTCAGGTGTGATTGGTTCGATCCGATTGAAGGTCAAGGGTGGAAAGTAGACAAGCACGGTCTTGTGGATATAAACTATCGGCGTCGATATCAAGCCTATGAACCATTTGTCCTATCAAGTCAGGCTCAGCTCGTGTACTTCACAAGTTATCCTAAACGGAGAACAACAAGGTCGGACTGGTGGGCAGTATGCAAGACCAAAGCTAGAAATACCTTTGAGGTTGACGATATAGCTTATCAGGAGGATGAACTACCTCTTGTAACAAATATTATAGAAGTGGACACGACAGAAGTTCCTCATTACACATCTAATTGTGTAGAAGAAGTAGAATTATCTGAAGAGGAAGATGCAGATGAAAGTGAAGATGTAGAGGAGGAAGCAGAAGAAGAAGAAGAAGAAGAAGAAGAAGAAGAAGAAGAAGAAGAAGAAGAAGAAGTTGAGCTAAACGAACTAGATGAATTTTCAAAAGAGGATTAAATCTGTACGTTTGTTTTATCATCATATTTGATACTTTAGTGACACTTTTATCATATAAATCTGTGACACTTTAGTGACACTTTTATCTGTGACTATGAGATTTTTGAAAAAATCTGTGATGTCTATCATATAAATATGTATATTTGTTTTATTGTCATATGTTATTATCAGGTATGACTAGACCCGGACGACGCGGAGGATATTATGTTAGGCAGCCCCGTCTGCCTCGGACTGGAGATGCAAATTCCGTACCCTCATCCTCATCTCCGAGTACGCCAGTGTGCCGTTCTGTTCCCGGTCCATTACCGGGACAGGGCAGTTCCAGCAGGTTGGCGACTCCTCCCTCGTCGTCCAGCATTCCTGATCCCGCGTCCAGCATTCCTCCTACCGACGGCTCCATGGGGAAAGCCGACACCGAGCATATGGAGGACGGCGATCAGACTGATCCTGCCCAGCCAGGAGGTGAGAGCGACCCTCTATGCGCACCCCCGAACGAGACGTGTATGAAGATTTGGACGGACGGGCCTACGAAGTAAGTTAATTAGTTAATATATATTTCTCAAATGATTATATGTACATATATATTTATGAAATTTATTATTGTATAGATATCGGCCTCCTGCAGTACAGAGACAGCTGGAGTTATTTCTCAGGCAGAACTATGGTGGGCCTTGGATTAACTACTCAGATGCTCCCGCAGATAGGAAGGCCTTTTGGTTAGCCCACTTCAAGGTAAAAAATTTGTTTATTTTTAAATTTTAATAATTATTTGTGTATATTATAAAACTTTTCTATTTTACTTCTTGTAGAGGACCTATTTCTATCCACCACACCGGGCGGCGAAGATCGAGGCCCAATTTTCTGCCGTCGCAGGCAAGCTCATCCGTGATGCGATCCACGACCAGAAGTCTCGTGATCGTTCCGGAAAGCCAATCTATGGTTGGATCACGCTAGAGCAGTGGACTGCGATGAAGGCTAGATTCGCCGAGACCAGGTACCAGGAGCGGTCTGACAAGGCCAAGGTGGCGCGGTCGAGCGCCAGTAAGTGGTGTGGTGGCTCCATTCCGATGACGGAGCATTTTCGTCGTCTGGTACGTTTCCTATGACAGACATCATTTTATATATAGTTGGATAGAATATTTAATACTAATAATAGATAATATATTTTAACAGGTAAAAAAGGGTGAGGACCCGAACATGGTGACCGTCTTCCTGGTCACCCATCGGAGGGCTGGGGAGTTCATTGACGAGAGGGCGACGCAGGCATATGTACGTTCTATTCTTTATATAATTTACTATAATTTAGAAAACAGGAAAATAGATATCAATATAGACTTTAGCAAACACTTACACGTTAGCAAACATTGTTCTAGGCCGAGTTTCGTCGGCTACAAGAGGAGGCGGCTGCTGCTGCTAGTGCTTCAGCAGAGGAAGGGGCTGGTACTTCCTTCCAGCCGCCTACAGCTCCATCGTCGGGCGACCTCTGGATGACCGCCGTTGGTGGTCTTCAGAAGGGTACGTACTACGGTACGGGATCTTACGACGCCTATTTGGCTTCAGAGTCATCCCGGACCCCCTCTGTCAGTGCGCAGTCTCCAGCTTCGCAGGAGTCATCACGAGCTCAGGATATTCGTCGTCAGATCGACGAGCTGTATCGCGAGTTACAGCAGTAGATTTCTGATCACCTTACCGCAGAGCGACGATCCGACCCTCCGATGATCACCGGACGATTTGATGCGGTTGAGCGCAGTATACAGGAGCTGATGAGTCTGCAGAAGGCTACAGCTGCCTGCTTGCACACGCTCACCGAGTCTACGCAGCGCACAGAGCGTAGACAGGTCGAGCTGTAGGGATCGCAGAGGACCATGTCTGCCTCACTCACTCAGGTACAAACTTCGATTGAGGAGAGTACTCAGAGGATGGTGAGTACCCTTGCTGCGCATGGTGAGCGACTACGAGAGCTGGAGCAGATACGTCCTCCCGGTCCATCGACAGTGCCGACTCCAGACATTGTACTGCCTCCTACTGCCCCTACGGTGCAGCTCACGCAGGAGCAGTATGAGTACATGCTATCCCAGATACGCGACAGGGGTCCTCAGTGATCCAGTAGATTTTTTTATCATCTTTGTATGTGTTGGCCCTATGGGCCCATTGACCGTTCTGTACACTGATTTTCATTATTATTTGACTTTGTTGTACATGTATGTTTGTTGGACATGTATGTTTGTGATATTTAATTTGTTGGTATTTTCATTGAGTACATGTATGATATTTGGTTGTAGACTGTTATGATGGGAGACTGTTATTCATCAATTAGTTGTAGACTGTTATGATGGGAGACTGTTATTCATCAATTAGTTGTAGACTATTATGATGGGAGACTGTTAATTATATATGATGATATCTGCGACGGGGATGACAAACATACCTACGCTGGGTTATAAGCGATGATCTGATATACAAAGGAGGTGCTGCCCAAATTTTAAAAAAATATAATATGTATTTTGTGATGATGTGTGTCTGTGTTTACAGTGTATGTGAAATGCAGTGTTCGAAACCATCGATAGTTTCGATTACTGTTGTATATTTTATCTTGGACAGAAAGAGCAACTGTTCATGGTGTACTTCTGAGAGCTTCATTTTCACATCCTTCACTCTCTCGTGACGTCGTACAGGATCCCGCGAAGGTGAAGGACGTGAAGAAAAAGTTCTGAGAAGTGCACCCTGAACTGTTGCTCTTTCTATCCAAGATAAAACATAGAACAGTAAGCGAAACTGTCGATGGTTCGAACACTGCACTTCACACACACTGTAAACACAGACACACAGCATAACAAAAATACACATTATATTTTTTAAAAAAAAATTCAGTATTCTGCGACGGATAGCGACGGATCTGCGATGTATAGCGACGTATGGGGATGTCGCTAATTAGCGGCGTTACGTCGCTGTACGTCGCTACTTTGCTGACGTGGCAGTATGCCATGTCATCACATAAGTAGTCGCTAAGTAGTCGCACTACGTCGCTAATTTTGCGACGTAATGTTTTCGTCGCTCTACGTCGCTAATTTTGCGACCACCCAGCGACATGGGAGTGACGTCGCAAACAGCGACGTAGGGCAACGAATTTGTCATCTGCGACTAGCTTTTTTGCGACCTTCATTTCCGTGGCTAAAGGCGTTGCTAATTACCTTTAGCGACGTATTTTTCGTAATTAGCGAAGTATCTGGACGTCGCTAATCTGGCTTATTTTAGTAGTGGATATGTAGCGAACCAATTTGCTTCCAATCTTAAGAAGAATATGGACAAGTCTGGAAATGACTATACGAGAAGCGCAAAGAAGAAATGACACGCGACGACCATGTCTATGAGAGTGAAAATCGTTCCGAGACTAGGTGTACCCATCGACGAGAGTGTCGATGAAACGGGTGGGGGAAAATGTCTCGCATAAAATTTTTCAGCCCACCGAGACGGATTTGCATAACCCTCCTCTCACAAAATTTTTGCCGAAAGCTTCTGAAATCCTCCATAATGTTGTGGAGTTTCCTTCAAGACTCATGAAGTTTCTATAGCTTTCTATATGTTTTAGAATCTTCCGTGTAAATATCTAGGACATATAATCGTTTTTGTAATGTTTTTTTCCAGAAGTTTCATGTAAGTCCTTTGAAGCTCTACAAATAAGTGAAAGGCTAATTTGTTCCTCACCATCCAAGATGTTGTAAACTCTCTCTAGTATACTGAAGTTTTCAATATTTCAGTCTCATTTCTCATTTTCATTTTAGCGATATAAGTTAAACGTTCGAGAAATGCTAACACGGATCTTCTAGAAGAAAAAAAAAAGCGTGTCGCGTGTAGACGAAAACACTAAACCCTTGACACAAGGCCTCATTAGGTGTGTTAAATGCCAGCGATGAAACAATTTCGTCTTAGTTTCGGGCAATCAGAAATGCAAAAGGCTAGCACCATCTGTATTCAATTTAAACAAGTAACGGATCTACTACCAGCCCTTCCCTTAGGTATGTTGGAATTTAAATTCAACAAGACTATTAGGGTGTGTTTGGTAGGAGGAAAAAGTGGAAGGAATGAAAATAGAGGAGGAAAAAGTGAAGGGAAAGATTCATTTTCTCGTTTGGTATGGAAGAAAAATATGAAGGAAGGAAAAGTGGAGGGATTAGGGTCCGTTTGGATATATTTTCTGATTTTTTTTTTTTCTGAAAACAGTTATCTGAGAGTAAGTTATAAAACTGTTTTCTGAGTATAGAGATTCTGAGTTTGCGTTTGGTTACTTTTATTTAGAAAATAATTTCTTGAAAAAAATAAATCTGTTTGGTAAATAATTTTAGAAAGTATTTTTTTCATTGTGTCCATATTATTGTGTCTTATATCTGACATTTTTGTGTGTGTCCACACAGATCTGACAAATTTTGGATTGCAGCGGATGTCAGCACAGCCGGCCGAGCTAGAGGCGGCCCGAGGAGGAGGAGCTTGACAGCCACAGCCGAGTGTGAGGAGCAGCCTCCGCAGCCGACGACGATGAGCACGAGGATCAGCCGTCGCAGCCAACGACGACAGCAGCCTCCGGAGACAAGCGCGAGGAGCAGCCGCTGCAGCCGTCGACGATCGCAGCCGCCGCAGCTGACGACGACCGCAACCGCCGCAGTCGACGACGACCGCAGCCGCCGCTGACGAGTACGAGGAGCAGCCATCGTAGCCGACAACGACTGCAGTCTCCGGAGCCGAGCGCGAGGAGCAGCCGTCGTCGTGGAACCGCCGGCGTGGGTCATGCTCGACGAGTCGTGGGAGAGCTCGCCACCAAGTCCATTTTTCTCTGGAGAAGAGAAGAAAACGAGAGAGAGAAAGAGCGGGATGGGACTTGTGGTGTGGTGGGTTGGTGGGGGTGGGGCCCACATTTTTATTAAAACACCTTTCACAAAACATGTTCTTCCTGTTTCCGGAAAGCAGGTTTTAAAAGTAACGTTTGAATTTTTTTGTTTTAAATGTGATGTTTGGAGTGGCGTTATCCAAACATTGTTTGAGGGAGGGGTTGATTTATAACTCAGAAAAGTGAGTTATAAATCATAAGCAAACAAGCCCTTACTTTTTCCTCATAACCTAAGAAATCCAATCCCCCCAAAAGGAGAGGAAAAGTGAAAAAAAAAAAAAGTGGAGGCTTGTATTAATTAACAATTATACCCTCATATGAATGTATTATTTAAAAATTATTTATGAAGCCAAATGGTAAATAAGTGTTTTTAGTTGATGGTAGAATTGGTAAATCCTATATTTTTTTTACTTTCTTTCCTTCCACTTTTTCTTTCATACCAAATAAAGGAAAATGCATATCTTATCTTTTCCATCCTTACTACCAAACACAAAGGAAGAAAATGATCTTTCCTTTCCATATGGAAGAAAAATGTATCTTTATCTTTTTCTTTCCTTCCACTTTTCTATCATTCCTACCAAACACAGCCTTAGCCGAGGCACGATGAAATACTAGTGCTAGACTGACTGCCATTCTTGAAAATTGTGTATTTTCTAACAGTCCAAATCAGCCACAAGGTTGTCGGTTGGCCATACATGTGCAAGTTGTACGATTGCATAAGATCTCAAAATCAGAAGTTCCCAAATTTGTAGCCTTCGTATAAATTATTAATGTGAAATCTCTATTTTTAATTTTTTTTTTTTTTTGAAATCCAACTCACACGCACAATTGGGGGACTCGAACCTTGTTTGTCTCTCCTGGTGTCCGCTCTAATACCACTAGGCTAGAGAGCTCGGACAAATTTAACTTTATTGTTCTCTAGAATCTTCAATTTAGCATTCTTAGACTGTCCTAAAAAAATATAATTTATTTTAGAGTAGTTAAAAATATTATTTTTTTAGTATTTGTACAAGTTTCAAACAGCACTGAATTGCCTACAAGGCTTCGGAAAGAATAGGATAGTTAACATTACAAAGGAAACTGGGCCGGAAGTCCGCCCAAAAATGGCCACGGATTTTTTTCCCCTGAAAGGACACTTAAAAAAAAAAAAAAATCCCATGGACCCTTTTAATTAAATATATATAAAAAAAAACCCGCACGTGCGGGCTGATCAGTTTAATCGTGTGTGTAATATGAGGCCAGAAGAAGCAAATGCACATTAGTCTTTGCTTATGTTTGATAGTGTCTATGAGCATTGATATTATGATTGATAGCTGAAATCTATACACCTTTGCATTCTTAAGGTACGTACTCCTTCAAAGAAAGAAGGAAATGGATGATCCCGGCCATATTTTGTCCGCGGGGTGTCCGCAGACGTGACCCGTCGACCCACGTAGCAGCCAACCATTTGCTCCCCTATTATCACTAGACCCCATCTGTATCAAGGTGCAATGGAATACCTTCATGTAGCTTGCGGTCACGTTCGTGGTCACAAAACGCGGACACCTGAGAGAGTCCAGTCTTTTATATGTCAAATACTACAATGTGTCGCACCTTCCTTCTCCCAGAGTTGGTTACATCTCAATTATAAGATGTTAGCAGTAGGGAAAAATAAAAAAAAGAAGCGAGGCAGTGGCAACAGTCGCATCGTTCTTGAAGGTTAGATTCTTAACATGCAGTCACAACAATTCATAACAATCAAGTCAAGGGTGGAGCAACTGTAGCCCGCCCCAAATTTAAAACAATTTTTTTTTTGAAATAATTTCTTAATTATATTTTGTTATCTTGTTTGGATAAACAATTTTTTTATAAAAAAAAGATACTTATATGTTGTATGATACTAAGTACACTCGTGTCACTCAAACTATGCCTAAAATTCAGTTCAGATCCTCTAATTTTAGATGCTAGCTCTGCCACTGAATAAGTCAATCTTAAATTCCAAACAACAGCACTTGAACATAGAAGCAACATGCAACCTAGCTCAAACCCCCTATAGATATCTATATGGTGTCATGGAAGATTGATCTACGAAAGCAGAAGTCTTGATGATGAACTACTCGTTTTTTTAGTAGTAGCTTTAGTAGGATCGAGTGTTCCGGTTCGATGATTTCTTTTTCGTTGTCATGCTGAATGTGGTGACATTATAACAAGAGCATCAGTAGTTGGAACTCTCAAATACAATTTGGAGCGCAAAATTTCAAAAAAAAAAAAATAATGTAGAATAAATTGGATTTGTATGAAAACAGTAGGAAATAATAAAATAAGCTCCGGTCCCAGATTGTATGGTCAAAAATTGATGTAAAAAAAAATATAATATAAAGTCTAAAATCTAGAAAATTTGACTCCAAATTGGGACTTACTATTCTACAAAAAAATAATACTATTTGTCCCTCCAAACCGTCCCTCCTTACGTGACAGCTGATGTGACAAATTTAAAAATTAAAATTAAAATTAACATTAATGTTAATATTAACATTAAATTTTAATATTAACGTTAACATTAACAACAATGTTAATATTAACATTAACATTAATTAATATTAATATTAACATTAAATTAACATTAATTAATATTAACATTAAATTATCACGGACAAAATTGGGTAATTAATTTTTTGGTTAAAATTTGCCATGTCATCGACCATGTCAGATAACATATAATATTATTTAAGGAAAAATACTTTATGTACCTCCAAAATGTACCTCCTCCATTTCCCTCCGTCACGTTACCCTCTTCCATTGGCTCATGTCTTCCCCTAACTCCTCCCATATTTGCTTGGGTCAATAAGGCGGTGCCATGTGACGGAGGGACATGGAGGAGGTACATTTTGGCCTCGTTTGGTTCGCGGAATGGAAGGGAAAGGAAATCAATTCCTTGTAATTTCCTTTCCTTTGGAAAATTTTATTTCCCATTGATTTTCCTTTCCGATGTTTGGAAACGCCAAGGAATTCGGAAAGGAAAGTGATTACTTCAATGTGGGAAAGTGATTCCTTGCTTGGATGGATGGAATCACTTTCCCCCCTAATTTTTCTTCTATTGGGAATCACTTTCCTTTCCTCATCAATTCCTTTGACACCCAAACATAGGAAAGTAATCACTTTCCTTTCCCAACCCGAAGATTCCGCGAACCAAACGAGGCCTTTGGAGGTACATATAGTATTACTATTATTTAATATGCACGTCAGCTGCCACATAAGGAGTGATGCATTGGAGGGACAATTTGGAGGTACGAATAGCATTACTCTTCTACAAAATGAGTTCCTACAATCTAGAATCTAGAAATTGGAAGACCCAACTCTTAGCACCTATGGGTGAAATCAAACCAAAATTGTAGAAATTAAAATTAGGGATAAAATTTATTATTCTATAAAATAAACTCCTACATTATAAATTTAGAATCTATGGGATAAGAGGTCTAACAAGCAAGGCTCGACTATAACATTGAAGAATGACAGATTAGCTTCCGATCAAGATCAAGAATGACATATATATATTTATACATATACATCAACACATTTCTAGTCACCGAAAATACATTAAGCAGATCTAGCAACCATCAATAATATTACAACGTATATTTACAGATGGACGTATACAAAAAGCCGCAACCACCCCATATTTGGAGGAAGCCGGGAAATGCCAGCGGCGGGGGGGGGGGGGGGGGGGGGGGGGGGGGGGGGGGGGGGGAGCGACGACTCGGTCGGTCGGCCACGACGCGCCGCGGCGTCGATCCGTAGACCCACAGCAACCGACCGACCGACATCACAAACCGGAACAAGTCTCGTTACAGTACTATTTACACCCCATGTTAATTAGTTGGGCCATCTGATCTCCCGAGGGGTCTCCAAAGATCGATCGATGCAATGCTCTGGGTCTAGAAGGGAGCGGTGACGATGTCCCTCATACGCTCCAGCAAAGACGCGTCCGCTTCGTCTTTCTCGACCCAGTCGAGCTCGTCGTCACCGTCCATGTCGTTCACCACGACGCACACTGGCTGTAGACCCTGTGTGTATCATCATACTTTGTTATTACATTATATAAACATGATTAATTCGTCCTAACAAATCTTCATCACCGGAGACTTCTAGCTCTAAACCTCGTGAAATTACTCGGTGGGAGGGGCTCAACACGTGACGGTGGTGAATAGTATAATGACACATAATAATATCGAAAGCCAAATATTCCTGCGTCGACTATCTCAATTAACAACTTTGACCTTTCTATCCAGTTACGTATGTTAACCTTATGCTACATGAACCGACATTTTGTTCGTGCGTAGGAAAATACAAAAGAGCCTACACGATGGAGATGTTCGTGCGTTCTCTATGATCATGGATGAGAGCGCACGAAGCCTAATTAACTTCGTCAACATGTAACAATTACTTCTCAAACTTGTACACCAACACTATTGTGTTCTAACACCCAACTACTCGGAAGTAATGGTAGGAAAAGTGGAATTTGGATACACAAAAGTAGTACTTAATTACTCATCATACTTCTCATCAAAGCCAAGTAATTTCACTACAAGCTAGAAACCAACTAGACACGGATAGACGTAGAAGAGAAGACGCTCAAAGCTATATATATATATATATATATAAATTTTAATTAAAAAAATTCCCACGTCAGCTATCACATCAAAATACCATGTCAACTGCCACGTAAGAAAAGACGATTTGGAAGGACAATTTGAAGGAACAAATAGTATTATATATATATATATATATATATATATATATATATATATATATATATATATATATATATATACACGTCGTAAAATTAAGAAACTTGTATGTAATCTAAATTACGTACGTACCTCGGTGAAAATGTTTATTGCTTCTTCGAAGGAATTAGTGTTTAGCACATACAGTGCTGCCTCCTGCCATCAACAAAAGTACAAAGAAAAAGAAAATTTCAGCACAGGATCATCATAATCATCATCCGATACTTCTACCACTAGAATTAAATTGTCGCGATAATTATGGACAATAAGAATGCTCCATATATATAAAATTTTATCGAGGGTCGTGCCATAAAATCTAAGTCGACCACTAGATCTAGATACTTGTCTATTAGTCCATGCAACCAGGAAGCATCCTTCAAAGTTCGTCTAGACTATTTTCTAGCGAAGACGTACTCACCCTCGCATACTGCAGTTGATCGAGAGAGAGAGTTTGCGGCTCGCTCTCTATCGAAGACTTCCTCTCAAGCCTCACGGATTTTGAAGGTGATTCCTTCATAGTGGATGTTACTCTTGTCATGTGTGAAGAAGAAAGAAAGAAAGAAAGAAAGAAGAGTTGATCAAGAATTTTCTCTTCTTTTTTTTTCCATGCAGGTTGGGGTTTAAGTAGGAGGCAAACGTGTAGTGGTGACGAGTGCAGCTAGCTAGGATGGGGACTGCAAAGTGGACACGTATACTCGTTGGCCCAAACGCAGCCGACCACTTGCATGGCGCCCATTCGACGCCCACACACGTGGCGCGAGATGTCCATGGGTCAAAGGAAAAGTATGCTTTGTGCAGGGAAATCTCTCGACACGTTTTGTAGTTGGTGGTGGGAAAAATATAATTAGAGCCGACTCTGAATGAATATATAACCGTCTTTCCGCGCGACCTAGACCTCACTGAGTCATCACTCATCAACAGCCATTTGCATGCAGCATGTCTTCACAAATATCTGTTGTGGATTGATCAAGAACACAAGTTGCAGGTTGCTGTGCATAAAACTAATATTCGAGAAATAGTGAACAAGTACTACTTGGCTTGGCATCTCTACTAGTCCTTCTCAAGATAGATCAAAAAGATGTTGAACAGGTCGGGTCTAGCAACAGATATTCACGCAAAATTTTACTGTCTGTTCTCTATTTTGTTTCGTCATGTAGGAGTTGTTAAGATTCAGAGATTCACATAAACTAAACTTTTATCTCCAAAGAAACTCTAAAAAAAACCGTTCTTTTCTTTGCGATCGCAGACGCTACAATAAGATAGAACAAATACAACTTTTTGTTAGAGTGATGAAGATCACCGTTGTTCAAATCAAGATTCGTTCTACCTACAATCTGCTCTCAGGAACCAAGTTCAAGAATGAACTTTTGGAATACTCTAAGTCACCTTCGAGAAGACTTAGAAACTTGAACGCTCAAAGGGGTGCTCTCTGTGGTGCATAAAAATTGTATGCGCGCATATGTTGCCTCCGATGGCCGGTGGTTCTTTCTCTCTCATCTCTAGGTTTTTTCCAACGACAAAAATCGAGAAGGATGAGCTCTATTTATAGAGGAAGTCAACACCTATGCGCGCGTGTGCGCTGCCCGACCAAATCCTCCAAATTCTTGGTGTCAGAGTCATCTACGCCGTGTACTGCACGATGACATCGCCGCCTGCGCTACGTATCGAAAGCACGCACAAAAAATCATGCGTCAAAAGCAACCGTGCATGCGCATATCGTCCAACGCATAGTGTTACGCGCATAAAAAAAAAGCACAACATATGCATACGTGCGAAGTGCGCTAACAAAGTATCACTTTGCATCCTTCATCTGAGTCCCTAAACTCCTACGAGACTTAGCTTATAAGGGTTCCCAAAGTGAGTGACCAAAACAAATATTTTTTCTTTGAGGTTTAAACTTAAACTCTCTAGAAAAATTATCCCACATTTGGCCACCACACCGCATGTGGATTTGCCAATACAATGCATAGCTATATATTGGAATATACACTTGGGTGATTTTTTAGAGTGATGCTATATATATGTCCCTTCATGTCCCTCCGTCACGTGGCACTTCCTTATTGACCCAAGCAAATAGGGAGAAAGTTGGAAAAAGACATGAGCGAATAAGAGAATGTCACGTGACGGAGGTATGAAATTTTAGAGGTACATAAAGTATTTTTCGGTTTTTTAATGTGAGACTAAAGTTTTCAGATTCAAGTTAGGAAACCCCCAACATCTACTTCATCTCTCTTAGAATATACATCATCTTATATACTTAGAGAAGGATTAATAGTTTTTTTTTTTGACAAATATTGCAACTATAAAGTTTTACAGCAAGGTTCTATATGTTGGTGTTTTATTCTATGAGTTGTGTGTTCACAACACTCTATTGTTAAAAGATAGTCCCACATCGGAAAATCACACCAATATGTATCTCTATATATTACATATGAAGGAATAGAGAGATGCACATGGGTTGAGGCCCAATGGAGGGTGCCATGTGGGAGGATTTTACATAGAGGTGAGAATAAGAAACCAACTTTTGGCCAAATGAAAATAGATTTAAATCTATTGGAGCTAAGCCCCGAAGGGGCTTAGCGACTCGGACTCGGACTCGGGCTCGGGCTCGGGCTCGGGCTTGGGCTAATGGGCTTTTGAGGCTTATTGTGGCTTTTTGATGGCACTTTGCACTTAGCACGAGTTGCCTTCGAGAATACCCCGGTGATCTTTTCACCCCAGCAGGCTTTCTTCTTCCTCTGTTGCCTTCGAGAATACCGTCGCTTCTCTTTAGAAGTTATACGGTTCTGTTGCCTTCGAAAAATATTACGAAATAATTTTTTTAGATTCTCGTAATACAACATCACCTTCTTTAGGGTGTTGTTGCTGGAAACATTGTCTTTACAATAGTTTCTGAAATCGTGTTTTTCCATCGATTGTTCGCCAAGGGACTAACAATCTCAAAGTTATATCGAAAAGATGGATAACTCACGTGCATCGCTCGTCAATACCGACTTTAACAAGTTGGAGAAATTTGACGGCGAACATTTCCAAATCTGGAAACGGAAAGTAACATTAAACATTCAACTCGTGGAAGTTGATCACGTGCTGAATGAGGAAGAACCGATCGTTCCAACAACCGGAACCGCAGAAGTTATTGCCGCTGCTAAGTCCAAGCAGGCAAAATGGATTAGAGAAAACAGTATCTGTAAACTGTTGATTCTCAATAGCAAGGAAGACTCTCTGGCAGAGTCTTATTCCAAGAAGAATTCTGCCAAAGAGATTTGGGACTCCTTGGAGAAATTGTACGAAGATGACGAGAATCGGTCCAAGATCTTCTTGGTTGAAAGATACCACAAGTGGACCTTCGAAGATGAGAAGGCTATGCTGCCCCAAGTAAAGGAGTTTCTGAAGCTGCGCCAAAAATTAGATGACGAGAAGATGCCTCTTGTCGACAAGTTTGTCGTTGGAGGAATCGTCTCTAAACTTCCTGCGGGGTGGAGCAACTTCTATGCAAGGATGCACCGCAAGAAGCTGGACATATGTATGGAAGATCTCCTGCAAGAGATCCATGTTGAGGACGAGATGCGCTCTCAACAGAAGATGGATTCTCTGTCCAAACAACTGGCGAAAGCAAATCTGGTCCAAACCAGAGAGTACAAGGGGAAGCAGGCGGCTTCTCCTCATAAGAAGAAGAAGGACTTCACTAATCTGAAAGTGAAGAGTCCTTCATTCAAGAATCAAAAATCCAAGTCCCATGTGACTTGTTTCAAATGTGGCAAGAAGGGCCACTACAAAAGTGACTGCAAGGAACCAGAAAAAGGTGAGCCTAGTAAGGTTTCTTTGGTTACTAATCTGGTTGCAATGATAGCACAGGTTGCAAATGCGGGAGTTGACTCGGACTGGTGGATAGACACTGGTGCGACATGTCATGTCTGCTCAGACAAGGAATGGTTCGAGTCATATGAGCCAACTTCCGAGAAAGTCTTAATGGCAAACCAGGCACAAGCTGAAGTACTGAGGATCGGGACGGTGGAGCTGAAACTCACATCGGGGAACACTCTGACGCTTCAAGGAGTGAAGCATGTTCCTGCAATTGCTAAGAACCTGATCTCTGGGAGCCTGCTTTGTAACGCAGGCTTGAGGATGGACATCAATGCTGGCCAGATGGTGATGTCCAAGAAGGGTACATTCTTCGGAAAAGCTTTACAGACTGAAGGAATGTACAAAATTCAGCTTGTTGTAACCCAGAAAAATGATATTAATGCTATTTCTACTTTGAACTATTCTTTTGAGTTGTGGCATAATAGGCTAGGACATGTTCATTGTAAAAGAATTAACAAAATGTCTAGCCTAGGACTTATCTCCAAGTGTGGGGGTAAGGTAGAGAAATGTGAAATGTGTGCTCAGACGAAGATCACAAGGAAACCCTTTCACAGGGTCCATCGAAGCACAGATCTTCTGGAGTTGGTTCACTCAGATATCTGTGATTTCAAGCAATTCTCTACAAAAGCCGGGATGAAGTATTTTATTACTTTCATCGACGACTTCTCAAAGTATATGCTTTTGTCTACTTGCTCAAGTCTAAATACGAAGCATTCGAGAAGTTCAAGGAGTTCAGGGCCGAGGCTGAACGGCAAACTGACAACAACTCAAAAGGCTAAGGAGTGATCGAGGCGGGGAGTATCGGTCTCATGATTTCTCATCATTCTGTAAAGAACATGGAATCATAAATGAGACGACGGCTCCGTACTCTCCTCAATCCAACGGAGTAGCAGAAAGGAAGAACAGAACGTTGACAGAGATGATGAACTCTATGCTGTTGACTGCGGGTCTTCCAAAGAGCTTCTGGGGAGAAGCTGCATTAACGGCTACTTTCATTCTCAATAGAGTACCGTATGCAACTTCGGATATAACCCCTCATGAACTCTGGTTCAAAGTCAGACCTAACTTGAATGTCATTCGAGTGTGGGGGTGTCTGGCTTATGTGAAGCTCCCAGATCTGAAGATTCAGAAGCTGGGGACTAGGACTACTAAGGCTATCTTCTTGGGTTATGCCGAGAAGAGTGACGCTCGGAGATTCCTTGATATAGAATCAAATCATATCATTGAATCTCGCGATGCTGAATATTTTGAAGACAAGTTTGCAAGGCACAAAAATATTATTCTCGCGGATCTTCCGGAGAATGATGAGAGTGCAAAGCAGACAGAAGTTCTTATCGAACCAGTAGTCCAAGAAGAAGCTATTGTCGAAGAGACACCAGTTGAACCAGAACTCGCTGAGCCGTCAACTAAGCGAGTAAGGAGGCCGAAAGACTTCGGAGATGACTTCGTCACCTATCATGTGGAAGCAGATCCGCTTACCTATGATGATGCGATGAAGACCAGAGATGCTGTATTCTGGAAGGAGGCGATAGACAACGAGATTGACTCAATCACCTCCAACAACACATGGGTGTTAGTTGACCTGCCAGAAGGAGCAAGACCCATCGGATGCAAATGGATCTTCAAGAAGAAGATGAAAGCAGATGGAACCATTGACAAGTTCAAGGCCAGGCTAGTGGCCAAGGGGTTTGCTCATAAGCAGGGGATCGACTACTTTGACACTTATGCTCCAGTAGCTCGGATGACAACCATCAGATTGTTAATTGCTCTAGCAGCAATACACAAGCTGGTGATACATCAGATGGATGTGAAAACGGCATTCCTTAATGGCGAGCTGACCGAAGAGATCTACATGCAACAACCAGAAGGTTTTGTCGTCAGAGGTCTGGAAGACAAAGTCTGCAAGTTGATGAAGTCTCTGTATGGTTTGAAACAAGCTCCCAAAATGTGGTATGAGAAGTTTGACAAAGTGATAAGGTCAAATGGCTACAGGGTCAGTGAAACAGACAAGTGTGTCTATACGAAGTTTGCTGACGGAAGAGGAGTAATCGTTTGTCTTTACGTGAACGACATGCTAATCCTAGGTACGGATTTAGACTGCGTCACAGAGACAAAGAAATTTCTCTCGACCAAGTTCAGTATGAAGGACTTGGGAGATGCCGACATAATCTTGGGGCTCAAGATCATCCGGACAGGTACTGGAATAGCGCTGTCACAATCTCATTATATTGAGAAGATGCTCACTCGCTACGGGTATCAAGATCTTCCTATAATTGATACACCGTACCGGAGTGATCAGAAGCTGGAGCCAAATTCGAAGGAAAGCGTCAGGCAGTTGGAGTACGCTAGCGTCATCGGAAGCTTGATGTACGCTACTACTGCCACAAGGCCTGACATAGCTTTTGCGGTGGGAATGCTGAGTCGGTTCACTAGCAACCCAGGCGTTGAGCACTGGAACGCTGTGAAGCGTGTTATGAGATATCTAAAAAAGACTCAGACATTTGCACTATACTACAGCGGAGATCCGTCAGTAGTGGAAGGCTTCAGTGATGCTAGCTGGTGTTCAGAGGTGGAGAGCGAGTATTCGACAGGTGGATTCATATTCGCTTTGGGCGGAGCTGCTATATCGTGGAAATCGAAGAAGCAGACAATGTTATCTCGCTCCTCCATGAAATCTGAATTCTTTGCATTGGATGCTGCTGCAGATGAAGCAGAGTGGCTTCGGGAGCTCATGTATGATCTTCCAGTGGTTGGAGCTCAGATACCGACAATCCCGATATACTGTGACAACCAGGCGGCAGCAGCAGTAGCATCAAATGAACTCTTTAACGGAAAGAAGAGGACTGTGCGGTTAAAGCACAGAACAGTGAACGATCTCATCAAACGAGGCGTCATTGCAGTGATCGATGTTCGGAGTCAGGAGAACCTGGCGGATCCGTTCACGAAAGGCCTCAAACGATAGCTGGTCGAGGACACAGCAAGGAAGATGGGTTTGAAGGCATTCTAATATTGTGTCATTATAATCCTATCAATAAATTTTATGTTATTGGTTCAAAGAGAAATCTACCAGATATCTAATTTTTTGATTCAAGGGAGGACTATTGACTGGAAAAATATTAGTTAACAGTGGATACTTGTTCTGCGGAACATGTAAGGGTTTCGGACCCAGAACCACTGTTGTCTACTATGAATTTTCTACGAAAAATTGATCCTGTGGGAAGGATGGCATAATGCCTTAATGAGTTCTCAGACTGAGTGAAGGTCTGTTATGCTTTACAGGAAGCATGGTGGCGCAACAACCACAAAGGAGTGTTACAACTCCATGCTACAGTGGGGTGACTCCACCATGAGGTTCCCAGGTAGGGGTAATGCCTCGGCTTTGTTAGCCAAGTCACAGGCGGCGTAGCACCGCATATAGGCAGGTAGCCTAATGTTGCATAATCATAAAGAGGTGTAGATAGCACTACAAAGAGGACAGTATCCTCATGTTACAGTGGCATGACACCACGAAGAGGTACCAGGAAGGGTAAATCCTCGGCTTTGCAAGCCATGTCATAGCGGCGTAACACCGCACGGAAGCGCAAGGCTTCATGCTGAGTAGTTTGGCACTACAAAGAGGATTGTGACCTCATGCTACAGTAGTATGACACTACGATGAGGTACCCAGGTGGGATAAAGCCTCGGCGTTGAGCCATGTCATAGCGGCGTAGCACCGCAAAGGAGCGCAATGCTTCATGCCATGACTCTTTATAAAGAACTCACCTATAATGTATGGAAAGAGAAATAGGCCGTCTCTTGAGGGTAAATTTGTAGACGCCCAAAATACATACATTGAAATCCAGGCTGGCACAAGGCCTTTAATGTGCAGCCAGAAGCACAGATAACTACATTATGTGAGTGGAAAAAATTACAGTTGTGGTACAGAATTCAAGGCGTAGTCCATTCTTGTATCATACTGTTGTTCAACCCATGCGGGAAGATTCAAGTCGTCAGCGACATCTATCCTAATGCATAATGGACAGTTATTATGTGGAACGCTTAACTCATATATATAGAGATATGTGGGGGATTGTTGGTGTTTTATTCTATGAGTTGTGTGTTCACAACACTCTATTGTTAAAAGATAGTCCCACATCGGAAAATCACACCAATATGTATCTCTATATATTACATATGAAGGAATAGAGAGATGCACATGGGTTGAGGCCCAATGGAGGGTGCCATGTGGGAGGATTTTACATAGAGGTGAGAATAAGAAACCAACTTTTGGCCAAATGAAAATAGATTTAAATCTATTGGAGCTAAGCCCCGAAGGGGCTTAGCGACTCGGACTCGGACTCGGACTCGGACTCGGGCTCGGACTCGGACTCGGGCTTGGGCTTGGGCTTTTGAGGCTTATTGTGGCTTTTTGATGGCACTTTGATGGCACTTTGCACTTAGCACGACAGCTCGTCGCAAGGCGCATTGTGCGCTTTAGTTGCGCTCGTGCGCGAGCCTCTGCGCGGCCCTGCGTGGCGTGCGAGGCGTACGGAGCGTACGGAGCGTACGGGTCGAGCGGGTCGAGTGGGCCGAGTGGGCCGTTCAAATTATGTAACGTCCGCAGGTCTTGTGGGCTCAGATCCGAAAATAGCTCAGATCCAGAAAATCCGGATCTGGCATTAAACCAGGGCGTGCGTTCAGAATTTGAAAAGCCCACCTCGTGCCTATAATATCAGCAGCATCTCCTCTCTCCAGGGTTACAGAAAATAATCAGAGAATTTTCAGAGAGAGAGAGAAGTGATGCTGCTATTCCGAGGAGTCGTCGACATTTTTGGCCAGCGTTCTAAAGTTCTCTTCGAACTTGCTGGTTCCTGGAGGCTTGTCCGTAAGGCGGATATAGCTTTGAGCGCCGGTGATCTTTTCACCCCAGCAGGCTTTCTTCTTCCTCTGTTGCCTTCGAGAATACCGTCGCTTCTCTTTAGAAGTTATACGGTTCTGTTGCCTTCGAGAAATATTACGAAATAATCTTTTTAGATTCTCGTAATACAACATCACCTTCTTTAGGGTGTTGTTGCTGGAAACATTGTCTTTACAATAGTTTCTGAAATCGTGTTTTTCCATCGATTGTTCGCCAAGGGACTAACACTATAACTAAAACGAAGAAGGGGTTACGGAGTGTACATGCGGCTAAATGATCAAAATATTTTTTTTGGGGTCACTTTTTGTGTTATATTGGTTGAAAATGGTGGCAAGCAAGAAGCATATAAGTATAGAAAAGCCAATTTACAAACGTACTTGGTTAGAGTTTATCAACACCTATTTTATAGTATTAAGAAGTCATTACGTGATGGCGATCTCCAGCTCCTTAAATTAATACTATGTCATGGGAATTAAAGGGTCTCAACACAAACTTAATATTATCTAATTATATACTATGCAATGACGTTAATTAGTTTAACTATATCTTGTTTAACGTCGCGTGATGAACAAGTGGACATATAGAGCACATATCAAAGCAAAGAAAATTAAAATTAATATATGCGTGCGACACAATTGTGTAGCCCCCACTTGTCCTTGATTTGTCCAGATAAACAGCTCAGCTCCTAATTGATTCTCTTATAAGCGGTTCCTTACATAGCGGCGCGTGAACTGACGTCACGTGTTGGCCTCTCATTAATCGAATTATGTTCTGGAGATAGCAAAGGGATTTGTGGGATCCACAACCTGACCAATGGGCAGGGTTGGTCCTGAGATCATGTGAGTCCGAGACGAAGTTCCAAAATAAGATTCTTATATATAATGTAAAAACAACAAAAAAATAACAACAAAAAAACAAAACAAAAAAACTGTCATCACCAAAATTGAACTAAAGACCTCATCCCCAAATCTAACATAATAACCATTAGCTTATAATTATTTTGTGTTAAATGATGTCCATGAAACATAATAGGTCTATTGTAGATACAAAAAAAAATAATATATTTGTATTAAAACTGATTATTCGAGCCTTCCAGATATGTGGGTCCTGGACAATCGTCCTGACTGTCCAGCACCAGAGTCGATCCTGCTAATGTGGACTCTCCACGTGCCCCCCCCCCCCCCCCCCCCCCCCCCCCCTAGATCTGTTAGGAATTTATGTTTCTCTTGTATTTACTTCCACAAGTTAAGATTCACAAGTCATGCCTGACTGAACTTTCAAGTGATGAATCAAAGATTACCACGTTGTGCTTCATTACACAGGTTGGTTGTAAGATGGAAGATCGATCTGTGACTTGTTCGAGATAGGTGGGAGGAGGTGATCGACTTTTAAGACATGTTGTTCTTTTGTTTCCTTTTTTTTAATTAATGTGACGCTAAATTATATTAGTCACCAAAAGTGACAATTAGGTACGATCCATACAAAATGGAAAATGCTAAGTTTACTACCAAATTTTTACAACCTTCTTACAACCACTCTCTCCCACCCCTTACACATGGGTCCCACCGGGTCCCATCACCACTCTCACCTCCCCTGCTATATGAGCTCCACCCGGTCCCACCACTTCTCCCTCTCCTCCAATCGAAGTCCGACACGTGGCAAAGTTGTAAGGGAATTGTAACATTGGTTGTAGGCATAGCAAAGCTCATACAAAATACATTTCTCTCCCCCGAAAGAAAGATGATTTCTAGACAAAAACTTGTCTATTTTTATTTTATCAGCAAAATCAGCAGCCCGATGGACTAACACACATGTTATCTTCTCTGTAAGCATAACTTATAAAGTAATTAACCTTAGACCACGTTTCATTTGCGGAATCAGAATATAAAAAAAAAAAAAGTCATCTATATTTTGTATTTGACAGAACCAAAATCTTAGAGAAAAATTTTATTTATTTTTTTGTATTTGGGTGTTAAAGGAAAAGAAAAAGAGTACGAAAGGAAAAATAATTTTCAAAGAAAAAATTAGAGAGAAATATGATTCTTCATTCAATTTACCTACTAATATTTTTTGGTCTTTCCAAATAATTGGAAAAAAAATTAATAAAAATTAAAATTTTATAAAGAATAAATTAAGAATTGATTTCATTTTTCTTTACTTTCGGGGAACCAAAAGAAGCTTTATAGAAAATTAAGATGTTTGACATCCGATAGAAGCACCTTAATCATCCCTAACCGATAGAAAATTAAGATGTTGCCACCTATAAAATTCCTGTCATTTCTTGCATTCCATATCAAGCCAAATGGAAGTAGCAATTTGCGACCTTTTCTAGCATCAAAGTTCTGAAGTTTATTTTCAAAAAAAAAAAAAGTTCTGAAGTTTTTACTCCTCTAACCACCTACAATCTGTTGATCCGGAAGTGATCTAAGATTAGGAGAGATCCAATAAAAATGTAAAAATTTTGCAAGACAAAGTCTGCATTCTAGCCAACACAAAGAGAGGCATAGAATTTTCGCGAGACCAGGGCCGGTCCTGAGCTCATGGGAATCACGAACTTTCAAAGTAAGACCCCCATACATAATGTAAAAAATATTTTAAAAAACTTTTAAAAAAATTACAACTAAGGATTGAACTTAGGACCACTAGTAAGGTGTCTAAAATATTAACCACTACACCACAATAATTTTGTATCAAAAATGGCCCATGGTATATACTAGTTCTATTGTCAGATACAAAATTATTAACATATTTATATTTAAACTATTTTTTTGGGGCCTATCATGATCCGAGGGCCCTGGACGGTCGCCCTGGCCGTCCTATGCCAGCGTCGGCCCTGCGCGAGACACAAAGTCTGCACTCTAGCAACTCAAATGCAGCACTAAAACCGATTACAAACTGACTTCAAGAAATGCAAAATACAAACAACAAAGTGAAAACTGTTCTTCTCTTTACGTTCGCAGACGCTACAATGAGATAGAAAAAAAAACAAGAAGAAAAAAACACAGAGAAATTTCTCGCTGGGGTGAACAAGTCATCGGTGCTCAAAACAAGATTTAGCCTAAACCTGATCTGTCCCTAGGAACCAGCAAATTCAAGTATGAACCTCTGGAACGCATTTTGTCACCCTCGGATTGACTTCGGAACTCAAAAAGAGAATGAAAAAAATCCTACATGCGCATAGACTTATGTTGCTGGTGTTGGAGACGCTTAGGCTTTCTGGAGTGGGATTTGTGGTCCTCGGTTTCTCTCTTTCCACACTTTAACTCTGAAGAGTGGTGCTCTATTTATAGAGCAGGTTGGCACCTATGCGCGCATAAGAATACTTATAAGCGCATACGTGCCGGGCGCCAACCAAATCCCACAAAATTCGGGTTTAACAACCGACACAACCGCCGACACGGCAGCGTGTCACGTTCCGACAGTGCCGTCCACACCGCTCACCGATAGCCCCGACCATGCCACCAGCTGACAGAGTCCATGTGCACCGCCTACGCCCCACGCTGACACGTCGAAAGCAACCACGATTATGCGCCTAGCGTTTAGACGCATAGGCGTATAGGCACATAGGCGCATAGCTCCAGATGCATAGCTCTAAGCGCATAGCACCTAGACGCATAGACGCCATGACACATAGCGCCTTAGCAAGCAATCGTGCATACAACTCGTCTAATGCATAGCGTCGAGACGTATAGCAAACAACTATGCATAAAAGGAGCGAGCGTCATTCGACGATGCTGAAGTGCAAAGTGTGCCATCAAAGCGCCACTTTGCGTCATTCGTCCGAGTCCGAGTCGCGGGACTTAGCTCCTATGGAATCCAAAGAGAATGACAAAACAAAGACTTATTTTTTGTGATTTAAACTTAACCCCTTAGAAAAAACAACCCAAATGGGCCACCACACCCCATGCGCATGTTAGTCCCTTGGCGAACAATCGATGGAAAAACACGATTTCAGAAACTATTGTAAAGACAATGTTTTCAGCAACAACACCCTAAAGAAGGTGATGTTGTATTACGAGAATCTAAAAAGATTATTTCGTAATATTTCTCGAAGGCAACAGAACCGTATAACTTCTAAAGAGAAGCGACGGTATTCTCGAAGGCAACAGAGGAAGAAGAAAGCCTGCTGGGGTGAAAGATCACCGGCGCTCAAAGCTATATCCGCCTTACGGACAAGCCTCCAGGAACCAGCAAGTTCGAAGAGAACTTTTAGAACGCTGGCCAAAAATGTCGACGACTCCTCGGAATAGCAGCAGCACTTCTCTCTCTCTCTGGAAAATCTCTGATTATTTTTTGTAACTTTGGAGAGAGGAGATGCTGCTGATATTATAGGCACGAGGTGGGCTTTTCAAATTCTGAACGCACGCCCTGGATTAATGCCAGATCCGGATTTTCTGGATCTGAGCCATTTCCGGATCTGAGCCCACGAGACCCGCGGACGTTACATAATTTGAACGGCCCACTTGACCCGCTCGACCCGCTCGACCTGTACGACCCGCTTGACCACTTGACCCGCTCGAGTCCGAGCCCGAGTCCGAGTCCGAGTCCGAGTCCGAGTCCGAGTCCGAGTCCGAGTCCGAGTCCGAGTCGCTAAGCCCCTTCGGGGCTTAGCTCCAATAGATTTAAATCTATTTTCATTTGGCCAAAAGTTGGTTTCTTATTCTCACCTCTATGTAAAATCCTCCCACATGGCACCCTCCATTGGGCCTTAACCCACGTGCATCTCTCTATTCCTTCATAAGTAATATATAAAGATACATATTGGTGTGATTTTCCGATGTGGGACTATCTTTTAACAATAGAGTGTTGTGAACACACAACTCATAGAATAAAATACCAACAATCTCCCACATATCTCTATATATATGAGTTAAGCGTTCCACATAATAACTGTCCATTATGCATTAGGATAGATGTCGCTGACGACTTGAATCTTCCCGCATGGGTTGAACAACAGTATGATACAAGAATGGACAACGCCTTAAATTCTGTACCACAGCTGTAATTTTTTCCACTCACATAATGTAGTTATCTGTGCTTCTGGCTGCACATTAAAGGCCTTGTGCCAGCCTGGATTTCAATGTATGTATTTTGGGTGTCTATAAATTTACCCTCAAGAGACGGCCTATTTCTCTTTCCATACATTATAGGTGAGTTCTTTATAAAGAGTCATGGCATGAAGCATTGTGCTCCTTTGCGGTGCTACGCCGCTATGACATGGCTCAACGCTGAGGCTTTACCCCACCTGGGTACCTCATCGTAGTGTCATACTACTGTAGCATGAGGTCACAATCCTCTTTGTAGTGCCAAACTACTCAGCATGAAGCCTTGCGCTTCCGTGCGGTGTTACGCCGCTATGACATGGCTTGCAAAGCCGAGGATTTACCCTTCCTGGTACCTCTTCGTGGTGTCATGCCACTGTAACATGAGGATACTGTCCTCTTTGTAGTGCTGTCTACACCTCTTTATGATTATGCAACATTAGGCTACCTGCCTATATGCGGTGCTACGCCGCCTGTGACTTGGCTAACAAAGTCGAGGCATTACCCCTACCTGGGAACCTCATGGTGGAGTCACCCCACTGTAGCATGGAGTTGTAACACTCTTTTGTGGTTGTTGCGCCACCATGCTTCCTGTAAAGCATAACAGACCTTCACTCAGTCTGAGAACTCATTAAGGCATTATGCCATCCTTCCCACAGGATCAATTTTCTGTAGAAAATTTATAGTAGACAACAGTGGTTCTGGGTCCGAAACCCTTACATGTTCCGCAGAACAAGTACCCACTGTTAACTAATATTTTTCCAGTCAATAGTCCTCCCTTGAATCAAAAAATTAGATATCTGGTAGATTTCTCTTTGAACCAATAACATAAAATTTATTGATAGGATTATAATGACACAATATTAGAATGCCTTCAAACCCATCTTCCTTGCTGTGTCCTCGACCAGCTGTCGTTTGAGGCCTTTCGTGAACGGATTCGCCAGGTTCTCCTGACTCCGAACATCGATCACTGCAATGACGCCTCGTTTGATGAGATCGTTCACTGCTCTGTGCTTTAACCGCACAGTCCTCTTTTTTCCGTTAAAGAGTTCATTTGATGCTACTGCTACTGCCGCCTGGTTGTCACAGTATATCGGGATTGCCGGTATCTGAGCTCCAACCACTGGAAGATCATACATGAGCTCCCGAAGCCACTCTGCTTCATCTGCAGCAGCATCTAATGCAAAGAATTCAGATTCCATGGAGGAGCGAGATAACATTGTCTGCTTCTTCGATTTCCACGATATAGTAGCTCCGCCCAAAGCGAATATGAATCCACCTGTCGAATACTCGCTCTCCACCTCTGAACACCAGCTAGCATCACTGAAGCCTTCCACTACTGACGGATCTCCGCTGTAGTATAGTGCAAATGTCTGAGTCTTTTTTAGATATCTCATAACACGCTTCACAGCGTTCCAGTGTTCAACGCCTGGGTTGCTAGTAAACCGACTCAACATTCCCATCGCAAAAGCTATGTCAGGCCTTGTGGCAGTAGTAGCGTACATCAAGCTTCCGATGACGCTAGCGTACTCCAACTGTCTGACGCTTTCCCTCGAATTTGGCTCCAGCTTCTGATCACTCCGGTACGGTGTATCAATTATAGGAAGATCTTGATACCCGTAGCGAGTGAGCATCTTCTCAATATAATAAGATTGTGACAGCGCTATTCCAGTACCTGTCCGGATGATCTTGAGCCCCAAGATTACGTCGGCATCCCCCAAGTCCTTCATACTGAACTTGGTCGAGAGGAATTTCTTTGTCTCTGTGACGCAGTCTAAATCCGTACCTAGGATTAGCATGTCGTCCACGTAAAGACAAACGATTACTCCTCTTCCGTCAGCAAACTTCGTATACACACTTGTCTGTTTCACTGACCCTGTAGCCATTTGACCTTATCACCTTGTCAAACTTCTCATGCCACATTTTGGGAGCTTGTTTCAAACCATACAAAGACTTCATCAACTTGCAGACTTTGTCTTCCAGACCTCTGACGACAAAACCTTCTGGTTGTTGCATGTAGATCTCTTTGGTCAGCTCGCCATTAAGGAATGCCGTTTTCACATCCATCTGATGTATAACCAGCTTGTGTATTGCTGCTAGAGCAATTAACAATCTGATGGTTGTCATCCGAGCTACTGGAGCATAAGTGTCAAAGTAGTCGATCCCCTGCTTCTGAGCAAACCCCTTGGCCACTAGCCTGGCCTTGAACTTGTCAATGGTTCCATCTGCTTTCATCTTCTTCTTGAAGATCCATTTGCATCCGATGGGTCTTGCTCCTTCTGGCAGGTCAACTAACACCCATGTGTTGTTGGAGGTGATTGAGTCAATCTCGTTGTCTATCGCCTCCTTCCAGAATACAGCATCTCTGGTCTTCATCGCCTCATCATAGGTAAGCGGATCTGCTTCCACATGATAGGTGACGAAATCATCTCCGAAGTCTTTCGGCCTCCTTACTCGCTTAGTTGACGGCTCAGCGAGTTCTGGTTCAACTGGTGTCTCTTCGACAATAGCTTCTTCTTGGACTACTGGTTCGATATGAACTTCTGTCTGCTTTGCACTCTCATCATTCTCCGGAAGATCCGCGAGAACAATATTTTTGTGCCTTGCAAACTTGTCTTCAAAATATTCAGCATCGCGAGATTCAATGATATGATTTGATTCTATATCAAGGAATCTCCGAGCGTCACTCTTCTCGGCATAACCCAAAAAGATAGCCTTAGTAGTCCTAGTCTCCAGCTTCTGAATCTTCAGATCTGGGAGCTTCACATAAGCCAGACACCCCCACACTCGAATGACATTCAAGTTAGGTCTGACTTTGAACCAGAGTTCATGAGGGATTATATCCGAAGTCGCATACGGTACTCTATTGAGAATGAAAGTAGCCGTTAATGCAGCTTCTTCCCAGAAGCTCTTTGGAAGACCCGCAGTCAACAGCATAGAGTTCATCATCTCTGTCAACGTTCTGTTCTTCCTTTCTGCTACTCCGTTGGATTGAGGAGAGTACGGAGCCGTCGTCTCATTTATGATTCCATATTCTTTACAGAATGATGAGAATTCATGAGACCGATACTCCCCGCCTCGATCACTCCTTAGCCTTTTGAGTTGTTGTCCAGTTTGCCGTTCAGCCTCAGTCCTGAACTCCTTGAACTTCTCGAATGCTTCGTCTTTAGACTTGAGCAAGTAGACAAAAGCATACTTTGAGAAGTCGTCGATGAAAGTAATAAAATACTTCATCCCGGCTTTTGTAGAGAATTGCTTGAAATCACAGATATCTGAGTGAACCAACTCCAGAAGATCTGTGCTTCGATGGACCCTGTGAAAGGATTTTCTTGTGATCTTCGTCTGAGCACACACTTCACATTTCTCTACCTTACCCCCACACTTGGAGATAAGTCCTAGGCTAGACATTTTGTTAATTCTTTTACAATGAACATGTCCTAGCCTATTATGCCACAACTCAAAAGAATAGTTCAAAGTAGAAATAGCATTAATATCATTTTTCTGGGTTACAACAAGCTGAATTTTGTACATTCCTTCAGTCTGGAAAGCTTGTCCGAAGAATGTACCCTTCTTGGACATCACCATCTGGCCAGCATTGATGTCCATCCTCAAGCCTGCATTACAAAGCAGGCTCCCAGAGATCAGGTTCTTAGCAATTGCAGGAACATGCTTCACTCCTTGAAGCGTCAGAGTGTTCCCCGATGTGAGTTTCAGCTCCACCGTCCCGATCCCCAGTACTTCAGCTTGTGCCTGGTTTGCCATTAAGACTTTCTCGGAAGTTGGCTCATATGACTCGAACCATTCCTTGTCTGAGCAGACATGACATGTCGCACCAGTGTCTATCCACCAGTCCGAGTCAACTCCCGCATTTGCAACATGTGCTATCATTGCAACCAGATTAGTAACCAAAGAAACCTTACTAGGCTCACCTTTTTTCTGGTTCCTTGTAGTCACTTTTGTAGTGGTCCTTCTTACCACATTTGAAACAAGTCACATGGGACTTGGATTTCTGATTCTTGAATGAAGGACTCTTCACTTTCAGATTAGTGAAGTCCTTCTTCTTCTTATGAGGAGAAGCCGCCTGCTTCCCCTTGTACTCTCTGGTTTGGACCAGATTTTCTTTCGCCAGTTGTTTGGACAGAGAATCCATCTTCTGTTGAGAGCGCATCTCGTCCTCAACATGGATCTCTTGCAGGAGATCTTCCATACATATGTCCAGCTTCTTGCGGTGCATCCTTGCATAGAAGTTGCTCCACCCCGCAGGAAGTTTAGAGACGATTCCTCCAACGACAAACTTGTCGACAAGAGGCATCTTCTCGTCATCTAATTTTTGGCGCAGCTTCAGAAACTCCTTTACTTGGGGCAGCATAGCCTTCTCATCTTCGAAGGTCCACTTGTGGTATCTTTCAACCAAGAAGATCTTGGACCGATTCTCGTCATCTTCGTACAATTTCCCCAAGGAGTCCCAAATTTCTTTGGCAGAATTCTTCTTGGAATAAGACTCTGCCAGAGAGTCTTCCATGCTATTGAGAATCAACAGTTTACAGATACTGTTTTCTCTAATCCATTTTGCCTGCTTGGACTTAGCAGCGGCAATAACTTCTGCGGTTCCGGTTGTTGGAACGACCGGTTCTTCCTCATTCAGCACGTGATCAACTTCCACGAGTTGAATGTTTAATGTTACTTTCCGTTTCCAGATTTGGAAATGTTCGCCGTCAAATTTCTCCAACTTGTTAAAGTCGGTATTGACGAGCGATGCACGTGAGTTATCCATCTTTTCGATATAGCTTTGAGATTGTTAGTCCCTTGGCGAACAATCGATGGAAAAACACGATTTCAGAAACTATTGTAAAGACAATGTTTCCAGCAACAACACCCTAAAGAAGGTGATGTTGTATTACGAGAATCTAAAAAGATTATTTCATAATATTTCTCGAAGGCAACAGAACCGTATAACTTCTAAAGAGAAGCGACGGTATTCTCGAAGGCAACAGAGGAAGAAGAAAGCCTGCTGGGGTGAAAGATCACCGGCGCTCAAAGCTATATCCGCCTTACGGACAAGCCTCCAGGAACCAGCAAGTTCGAAGAGAACTTTTAGAACGCTGGCCAAAAATGTCGATGACTCCTCGGAATATCAGCAGCACTTCTCTCTCTCTCTGGAAATTCTCTGATTATTTTCTGTAACTTTGGAGAGAGGAGATGCTGCTGATATTATAGACACGAGGTGGGCTTTTCAAATTCTGAACGCACGCCCTAGATTAATGCCAGATCCGGATTTTCTGGATCTGAGCCATTTCCGGATCTGAGCCCACAAGACCCGCGGACGTTACATAATTTGAACGACCCGCTCGACCCGTACGCTCCGTACGCTCCGTACGCTAGCAGGCTTTCTTCTTCCTCTGTTGGCCAATCAAAAAGCCACAATAAGCCTCAAAAGCCCATTAGCCCAAGCCCGAGCCCGAGCCCGAGCCCGAGTCCGAGTCCGAGTCGCTAAGCCCCTTCGGGGCTTAGCTCCAATAGATTTAAATCTATTTTCATTTGGCCAAAAGTTGGTTTCTTATTCTCACCTCTATGTAAAATCCTCCCACATGGCACCCTCCATTGGGCCTCAACCCATGTGCATCTCTCTATTCCTTCATAAGTAATATATAGAGATACATATTGGTGTGATTTTCCGATGTGGGACTATCTTTTAACAATAGAGTGTTGTGAACACACAACTCATAGAATAAAACACCAACAGCGCATATATACTCCAACACAAGCATAGATTTATATTGAGATATACACTTTAGTGGTTTTTCAATGTGAAACTAAAAGTTTCCAAAGGGAAGTGAAAAACACCAACACCATCCGGCCAATATTGGAAGTGCTTGAATTATATTTACAATACATTAAAATTATTTTCTGGATTCTAAGGCTTTGGAGATATTTGTATAAGAAGAATACCAACTTTTAAAAAAATTAAGAATAAACAAATAATGTTAAAGATATGGCGGTATGAACGTTGATGCCATATCCCGCCAATAAATCTAACGTTTTGGAGATGGAGATGAGACCGCCAATAGGATTGAAGCTTAGAAGACAAACCGTCAATAGCACAAAACAATATAAGTAGATATTGAAGTTTAATTTGTATTAAGAAATAAAAAAAAATTTATGTGACTTCTTTGTCAGCAAAAAATATTAAAAAAGAAATGTCCACACACACCGTCATTACTTCTAGCGACATACAAACAATAAATCGTCATTTCTTCTGGCGATATGAGACCTATGTGCAATGGGTAATATGTGAGCTTTTGACGTTATGAGTTTTCACTAATACATAAACAAATGCTAAGCTCAAGTAAACATAACAAAATAGCTGTACATAAAACATAGACTAGTATTATGTGTGGTTTTTCACTTGCTTGTAAAAAAATAAAAATAAAAATCCAAGTCGCCGTTACTAACGGCAGTATAATGGCAATCACACTATTACTTTCGACGTTGTGATGACAATTGTTTCATTAATTAGTAGGTAATGACGGTATGGATGTCATCTTGCCATTAGCTCTCGATATCGCTATTGATTTTAACGGTTTGTACCTCTGTTTGTCTTTCACAAAACTTATTATCCCTCGTCTAACATTACCAAACTATATTATCGTGGCCGTAATTTTGACAATATATATCCCAAAGTTGCATAGAGAAAGAACGTTCAAAGAAGATAATTATTCATCATCGGGAACGTTAGGATGTCGATTTATGATCAATTTTTCAATGATATTCTGATTGAATTTTTTTTTTTCCAATTAATAGTGTCTATGACTTCAGCAATTGTAGGGTAAGCATGAATCTCATTCACATATATAATTAAGGATCGATTTGATCGTGATAAGAAAGTCCAAAATCTACTTAATTATATTTGAGAATATGATCAGTACTGTGCGTGTGCGCCATTGCCAATGAGTTTCCTGGAGGAGTCCGAGGGATAGGTTTGCAGAGAGTTAAGCCGCCATCCTGGAATATATATATATATATATATATATATATATATATATATATATATATATATATATATATATATATTGTGAATTTTGTTAACATGTGTCCTAAGGGCACATATGTTAAAGATAATTAATATATAATTTGTTTACTGTAAAATTTGTTATCAACATACAATAAATATTAAAAATTAATTTCTTGTATTGGAAATGTCATTAAGATCTCCAAAAAAAATTTATCTAGAATAAAATGTTTTCGTTCCAAAGGAATTAACTTCGTCGTTCTTTTGGAAGGAGACATTCTATTTCTAATAATGAGGCTTAAAAATGGTTCAAATAAATTGTTTAAGCCATATGTATATCATCACATAATTAAAAATATAAATAAATACTAACTAATTGTTTAACTACTTAATATTATCTAAATATATAGCCAAACATCTCTAACTCATGGCTGGGTGGGTTCGATCCAACATGACAACATTATTTAAAATAAATTCTAATTTAAATTATTATATATGTTTACATGCATACAACGTTATTTATAACAAAATTATAATTTATTTATTTTATATGCAATGCAATGCACATTATTAGTGTGTGTAAACGGCTTAAAAATGAGCCATACGCATATCCTCACATAATTAAGAATAAATCAAAAAAAATTCTAACTTCTGTATATGTATCTCCTCACGTAATTAAGAAACAGAAACTTCTATAAATTTTCTGACTACCTTAACATATAACAATTCCTCAAATATGTTTAATATTTAAACAAACTACATGATATTATATCTAAACACATATACAAAATTATAAAAATATATCTATAATAAATACTAATTAAAATATATTTAAAATATTTTAATATAACTTAAATCTCTATCTAAATTTTCAACAAAATTGTAGATTATATTTTTGTATACATGTGAACGTGATTAGTATAAACAAAGCAACTTTAAGACGGCTAAAGAAATAAGCCGTACATGTATATCCTCAATTAATTAAGAAAAAAATAGTAAAGAGAAATAAATCCAGGACTAACTTTTAATCGTAATATATATAGAAAATAGTCTAAATGAGTTGTCACATTTAAAAATGAAGAAAAAAATAACCTAACTAATAGCTTAACTACCTAATATTATCTAACTACTTACACATATATATCTAACAAATTTAATTAAAATATAGACATGTAAACATATATATAACAAATCTTAATTCAAATATTTAAACTATTTTTCAATAATATTAGAGAAAAAAATACATTTCACGTACATCACACGTGAATTTACTTTTACTTTTGTAAAGAGGCTTGAAAACATCGCAAAATAACTCAACTAAATCGTATGTATATATATCCTCAAGCTCGAAAACGGCTCGAAATAAGCCATGTAAGTCGTATGTATATCTGAAGTTCTTAAAATAATTAAAATCCTTCAAACTAACACATTATGCACATAATTCACGTAAAAAAATTTCTAAAATCCTTCTAACTATATCTAAAACCTTATAAACATATCTTTAACAAATACAAATTATATATATATATATATATATATATATATATATATATATATATATATATATATATATATATATATATATATTCAAATCATATTTAAACTAATTTTATGATATTATCTAAACATATATCAATAGTTCTAAAAACATATATATAATAAATTTTAATTAAAATATATTTAAAATATTTTAATATAATTTAAATTTCTATCTAATTTTTTAATAATATCAAATTTTTAGATACGTACACCGCACTTGAGCATGACTAGCATATATAAAAGTGTTATATGGTTCATGAGTTTGTAAGCGCGTCCGTGGTTCGGCTGATCGATCGAGTTGATAGTGAAACACAAGAAAAAAGGTGACGATCAAGGATGGACTTGTTCTCATAGCGGTAGGGTCAGTGTACCTTCCGACTAGGCAAGGAGCGAGGCAACGCCCGTCCCCGACATCAACCTATGTGTGAGTTAGGACCATGGATGGTGACAAATCGAGCGCAAGGCGGTGGTCAATGACCTCAACAAGCCCCTATCGACTTGGATAGTGTACAACAACTAGGAAAACGCAAAAAAAAAAGAGGAGGTGGACAAGAAGAAACAAACAAAGTTATAGCCGCTTCCAAAATGACTTCGCATAGAGGGATACTGCGCGCAAACTGCTGCGCTAACTGTCGCGCCATCGGACAGCACCATATAGCCGCGCCAACTAATGCGCCAACTGATCGCGCCAGCAAAATGTCACATTACGTCACATGAGTCCATGAGTCCGAATCCGAGTCTTAGGGGCTTAACTCGTATATAATTAATTCTAAGAGCATGACAAAAAGCATTAATATTTTATTATTGAGTTAGCCTTCTCTTCGCTAGAAAAATACCCCCACATAGCATCCATGTGTCCCTCCACACCTTATGTGCACCTCTAAACACAAACAAAGCTTATATACAGAAAAACAAGTCATTTGACCTAGATAATGTGATACTATTTTTCTAGTCTTCAAGGCCAAACTCCAACAGAAAGTCGAATCCTACCATCCATTTTGCTACAATATATACAATTACTCTTACTTCAATAAATATATATATATATTTGAATCGGACTCAATTCTTATGCATCCTTGCAAAAAAAAAAAAAGCTAGCTACCTCCTCCTCCTCCTCCTCTCATTTTCGATTTGGTTTTTTGCTAGCAAACATGTAACGGCATGTCATCTTTTGATTTTAAGAAGATAGAATATACGATTGGTAAAAAAGAAGAAGATGGTATAAAGTATTATGTAAACAGAAGATCAAAATAGGTGAGCTTTTTCGTTTTTCTTTTTTCCTGGAAAAATTGGTCGTTTGCTGATGTTTGTACATTGACTTTCCATATATTTGTGTGTTTGAACTTTGAAGTGCTACTATTTTAACAAACATAATTGTTCATAATCAAAACAGGAGGGCCTGTTATGTAAATGGCTATTATTATTATGCAAGTTTATGTAATATTAGGAAAATTTAAGGATTCCCGTAATAGCTCTCTGGGCGTTACACCACACGCACGTGGAGAATGAACGCTGACGGTGTCACGCCATGGTGACGGGGCCCACGCCATGCCAATTAATGCATGGTATATGCACATACATACTTGCTCAAATGACGATTATACCCTTGGTGTAAAAACATACTCGATCACGCGATCTTGTCACTCGCGGTAGGAACGGTCGGGTCACCTGACCATGGCATTGTTGGAAATTGGAATTACAAACCAGTAATAAACTGTTCTATACAAGGGTATTTTGGGGAACTCTGTCGACAGATTCCAAACGCTCTGCTGGCGATGAGTACCAATAGAGAGAAAGCACGTTTCGGAAAAATATAATACATGCAGAGCGGAGTACCGAAAAAGCCCTTCGTCGGTTAGCGGTGGGCTCGGGCCGGGTTATGTTGCGGATTTGCCGTCCGAAATTCGTCCTAATGGTTGTGACAAAAGGGACCAAATTTTGGTGTTAAACAAATTAAAGTACAAATGCACCTTTGATTTTGATCGATTCGATTGATTTTATATTTTGGCCTTGAATTACTATTTTTTGTTGACTACATATTTAAAAAATATATATAAGGTTTTTTTTTTCACTTGATATGCTCCATCGAATCATAAGACACATAAAATAATGCTAACTATTACTATTGATCTAATAGATAATGTGATAATCTTGTCACAAGGAAACCGTGTGAATATAAGATTACAAGATGGTATGGCTCCATTGTAAGTTGACTACATCATTCTTTTTTTTTTTTTTTTTGTAGAATATAAGTTTAATATATTTTTTTAGGAGGACCAAAATTGTAGCATCTTTTATGGAGTGTGTTTTTTGCGTAACACGTATTTTTGTCTAAGGTTTACGTGTCTTATCAATATTTTGATATTCTAAATTAAATTTGTATACAGACAGTTTTTATACTTTTAGTGTAATATTTATAGTATACTTCTTACGTAAGTCATAGTGTTGGAAGTTGATATATAAAAACAAATCAAATAATATATTTAAAAAAAATAAAGTAGATCAAAAGACACTTATTGCGGGTTAAACCACCTCTATTACTATTTTCTTCTTGTTCTTATTAATATTATTTTCCCTATTTTAGCATCATTTTATCAAATCAACTCGAGTTACAACAATAAATTTAGTTACAATTTGATTATATTAAAATTTATTTTGTAATATGTAGTTCCAAACATATGACGTATTGGAGCCGTTCTTATTTAATAACAGTGGGAACATTTATAAATTTAAAGTAACTTTAGTTATAAACTTTTGTAAGATAAAAAAAAATTTAGACTTTTTTTTTATCATTAGACTTTAAAAAAATAATATTAAATCTTCATTTTTTTACTAAAATAGAAATATGAAATATTTATATTGATTCGAGAAGGTGTTTTGAATAGATGTATATATTTAGTTTAATTTAATTTAAATTAAATATAATCTAATTTTAGTTCTAGACTAGACTAATTTAATTAATATATGATATAAAATAAAATAAATAGTTGGATGTAATGAAAACTAACTTAATTATATATAAAATACATTTCAACTAATATACTAAATAGGAAAAATGGAATTATATTTCAACTAATTTAATTAAACTGTTTTATTTGATACAAACTAAAAAACATTTAGGGGACGTTTGGTACGCGGTATTTTTTTTATTCCCGAAAAAATTTAAGATGGGAATCTATTACCACGTTTGTTTGGCTTATAAAAAATTTATTCCCAGAAATTTTAAATAGCCGGGTAAATAATCTACCCACAAAACATGATAATTCTATCCCTTGAGAATAGGTGGGTTTTTTTTTTTTTGCCCGGACAAAAAAAGGATTGTCTAAATTTTTTTTCTTCTTTTTTGATCAATTTTGATTAGTTTTGAACATTTTTTTCTTTTCTTTTTTCGTTTTTATCGTTTTTTGTCATTTTTTGTCGTTTTTACCAATTTTTTGTTGTTTTTAAGCGATTTTTTTGTCGTTTTTTACCCATTTTTTTGTCTTTTTGTCGCATTTTTGTCGTTTTAAGCAATTTTTGTCGTTTTGTAGCTTTTTTTTTTGTTTTTACCGATTTTTAGTCGGTTTTTTATTTTTGTCGCTTTTTTATCATTCTTACTGATTTTATGTCGTTTTTGTCGCTTTTTTGTTATTTTTTGTCGTTTTAACTGATTTTTTTGTCCTTTTTTGTCTTTTTATCAATTATTTTTCGTTTTGTCGCTTTTTTGTTATTTTTTGTCGTTTTAACCGATTTTTTGTTATTTTTTTCGTTTTTGCCGTATTTTTGTGTTTTGTCGTTTTTACCGATTTTATGTCATTTTTGTCGTGTTTTGGTTATTTTTGTCGTTTTTACTTTTTTTGTTATTTTTTGTCGTTTATATATTTTTTGTCGCTTTTTGGTCATTTTGTCGTTTTAATCGATTTTTTGTCGTTTATCATCATTTTGTCGTTTTTTTTTTATTTTGTCGTTTTTACCGATTTTTTGTCGTTTTAACCGATTTTTTTTACATTTGTTCGTTTTTTCGTTATTATTATATATTTTTTTTCGGAAATATTTATATTGTCACCAAACATGAGAATGTAATTTTTCAGAAAATTTAATTTCTTGAAATTTAATTTCCGGAAATAAAAAATTCTCTGCTATATAGTTTTTCGCATACTAAACGTCCCATTAGATGTTGTCATGCTGCACCAGACATCAACAACAAGGAGTTGGGAAACACAAAAAAAGAGGAATAAAGAAGACATAATTGATATTACAAGATAAAGCATATTTGGCTAAAACATCAGCCACTTTGTTGGAGTCTCGTCCTGTAAACAACCCCTCTTCATAAGACTCTCATCGATCAATAACCTGGTAGATGAGAACAACACGCTAACATGTGTTTGGGAACTTTTGTAAGAAGGGAAAGAAAATTTTGAGGGAAAAAAAAAAAAAAGGGAAGAGTAAAATAAAAGAAAATTTAATTTTTTTTCTTTCTTTGTTTGGATGGACAAAAAGTAGAGAAAGAAAAGTTTAAAAATAATTAGTTGTTGTTTATGGATAGCAATATAATTACTATTTGGTCCTTCATATTATCAAATGATAATTTATTATTCCCTTTAGGAGGAGTGGTGGGTTAAATTCACTCATATTCCTCTCATTTCTCTTTCTATTTTTTTTTCTACTTTTGGGAGAAAAAAAAATTTTAGTGAGACTTATCACTTTTTTCTCTCAAATTTTTCTCTCCGATTTATTTTCCTCCTTCCCCCCATTGTCATGATCCATAGAATATGCGAGATGCATAACATAGGCAAGTTTGATGGCGTTTCTAGGCTTTGGAGTCTCTTTGCGAAAAATACAAGCACATCTTATCTTCCATATGTCCCCATAGTAGAGACTACCACCAAGTCTGATTACTTCTACATGGCATCCATCCTGCAGCCTGTATCCTCGGAGATATATGATACATTTTCAGTCTTTTCCATAATCGTTCTTTCTGAGCCAAAAAGAAGAATTGGGGCTTTGCCATCGAAAAGACTCATACAACACTTTTGATGTGAAATAAAGTTAATGAGTTGTATCCCTCCTATAATTTATACATATTTTGGTAAGCAGCCATGGAAAGTATTATTTGTTTTTAAAACAAAAAAAAACAGTTATCCAAATACGTATAAATTATAGTAGGGTACACGTCGTGGTGTTTTCGGGCCGGTCCGGTCCGGCCCACGGTCCAAAGGCTGCGGGCCTGACCGGGTTCGGGCCGGTCCAGGACCGACCCACTGTGTTTTGCTGTCCAGGCTAAGTCCGACCCGGTTTTGCTACGATGGGCCCAGCCCGGCCCAGTGGACCGGACAGAAATAGGGTCGGGCCGGTCCGGACTTGGCCGGTTCGGGCCGGGTTAACCGGACCCGCCCGGTTTTTGAATTTTTTTTTTTTTTTTTTTTTTTTTACAGTTTTTTTTTTAATTTGGTTTTTTAATCATTTTCTTTTGTATTTTAATTTTAAAAATTTGTAACTTAAATGTTTATAAAATGTTTATACAAAATATTTATAAAATGTTTATAATTTGATGTTTATACAAATGTTTATAAAATGTTTATACAAAATATGTTTATAAAATGTTTTCTTTTTAATACAAATGTTTATAAAATGTTTATACAAATATGTATATAAATGTTTATAATTTAGTAATACAAAAATGTTTATAATTTAGTAATAGTTTGTAATACAAATGTTTATACAAATATATACAAATGTTTATACAAAAATGTTTATACAAATATTACAAATATTTATAAAAATTTAAAAAAATTTAAAAAAAACATTTCTCCCTCTTCCTTTATCCGGGCTTGGGACCGGCAAATGCTTGTTTGGCATAGGCGGAGTTAAAAAAAAAAAAAATTTTAAAGTAAAAAATAGTTTTTGAAAGTATAAGTTAAAAAATTTGAATAGTATAAGTTAAAATTAAAAATTTGAATAGTATAAGTAAAAAAAAAAAATAGTTTTTGAAAGTATAAGTTAAAATTTAAAATTGAAATGTATAAGTTTAAATGTACATACCTAATACCTTGCACCGTAGCCTCATTGTTGTTCGCCTTCATGCAATGAAAGCGATTCCAAATCCAGCTCGTGGATGTCATGATCTTCTTCATCTTTCTGGTTTTGTGTTCTTTTATCGGCAGCCATCCAATCTTGTACGCACACGATTGCTTCCAAAATATCGGGCTTCAAGCGGCTCCTCCTATCGCTCAACATCCTCGAACTTGCACTAAAACAGGACTCCGATGCTACCGTCGACACCGGAACCATCAGTAGATCACGTGCTATGTTAGAAAGCACAGAAAATCTCTTGTCGTGTCTCTTCCACCATTCTAAAACGGCGAAGTGATCTGGAGTCTCATCTTCGTCTTGATAAGAGTTAAGGTAAGCAGACAACTCTTGAGTAGGTTGGGAAGATTGCTTTTATTTCTTCCTTTGTAGTATGCGACCGGCTGCTGATAGCTTAGACGCCAAGCCGGAGCTACTACTAGCCCCCCCTGAGTTGGTCGGGTCGACGTTGCTCCTTCTTCGTACAGTATAACTAACATGTCCAAAGCCATTTTAACTTCTGCCTTCATGTCGGTAACGTCTATACCCATATATTCTCCATATTCATCTAATAAAACCTCTACGCCATCCAATTTGATTGTAGGATCAAATATGGAAGCCAAACAATATAAAAGAGGTACTTCACCCCAATATTTCCTGAATTTAGCTTCCATATTTCTCACCGCAATTTCAAAATTTGGATAATCTCTATATTTAGAAAATAAATAAGACATGTTACAAAGTTCACGTAAAGCTAAGCAAGATGTGGGATAATAAACACCAGAAATAGTTAATGTAGCATTGTAAAAAACTTCTAAAAATTCACAAACACTTTCAGCTGCTACCCAATCATCATCAGTAACCTGATAGTCAAAGGTGGCATCCGAAGTACAATAATATGTAATAGCAGTCTTAAAAGGAATTGCAGATTTCAACATCAAGTAGGTGGAGTTCCACCTAGTTGGTATATCCTTCACAAATTGTCACTCCCCAATCCTAGAATACGTATTTTAATACGTAAACCGATAAATTATATTTACCTTGAATTTATACGATATTTATTATGCAGTATTTCTTCATGCATTTCCCAAAAATATTCGACAAATATTATTTTCTAATTTATTTTCTGCATTTGGGCCTACAGTTTTGGCTCATTTGGGTAACCTATTCTTGGTTCACCCATGGTTCATCATGAACCCTTTGGTTCATCATGAACCCATGGGTCCAAGATTCTATATAATAACTCATCTCTCTCTCTCTCCTCTCATTTACTTCCTCTCATTTACTTCCTCCACCAACCAAGGCAAGTACCAACTTGCTCAAGAGAAGGATCCATAAATTTTGTTAAAGATTTCTTACAAAACTATTTGCCAAAACATGTTCTTCCTCAATCTATACTAGTTTAGAACTTGGAAATTTCTATTTGAAGTTTTGATTTTTGTAGATCTAAGTTTTAACCATTTTCGGATTTCCATGGTTTTGATCTATTTTCGTTGGGGTTTTATGGGTTTTGATGCTTCTATGTGGAAGAGAATTCCATTTCACCCAAGATGGAACTTTGGAAATCCGGATTTGGAGTTCGGATGGCCAATTTGTGACGTTTTGAAGTTTGGGTTTAGCCATGGTGTTCTTGCTGTCTGGAGGAGACAGTGAGCAGTGTGCTCCTGTTTGAGCACGCTTCCTGTTGGAAGCACTCTCCCTCGAGTCTGCGTGACTTTTCACGCAGCACTCTCCCTTGAGTCTGCGTGACTTTTCACGCTGCTCTCTCCTTGAGCTTGCGTGACTTTTCACGCTGCTCTCTCCTGGAGCTTGCGTGACTTTTCACGCAGCACTCTCCCTTGAGTCTGCGTGACTTTTCACGCTGCTCTCTCCTTGAGCTTGCGTGACTTTTCACGCTGCTCTCTCCTGGAGCTTGCGTGAATTTTCACGCAGCACTCTCCCTTGAGTCTACGTGACTTTTCACGCTGCTCTCTCCTTGAGCTTGCGTGACTTTTCACGCTGCTCTCTCCTGGAGCTTGCGTGACTTTTCACGCAGCACTCTCCCTCGAGTCTGCGTGACTTTTCACGCAGCACTCTCCCTTGAGTCTGCGTGACTTTTCACGCTGCTCTCTCCTTGAGCTTGCGTGACTTTTCACGCTGCTCTCTCCTTGAGCCTGCGTGACTTTTCACGCACGCTGCCTTGTGTAAGCCTGCGTGACTTTTCACGCACGCTGCCTTGTGTAAGCTTGCGTGACTTTTCACGCACGCTGCCTTGTTGTGCGAATGCTTTTGATATTTTATTAGATATTATATGCCCATTTTATATCCTTACGCCTTTTGTCCCGAGCATGATATGAGCACTGATGTGACCCCGGAGAACAAAGTGTTCCTACCCGATACATGTACATGAATGTCCCAGTTCTTGTTCATGCTCGACAAATGACTCGTAACTCTACGTGGCGTATTTGCAATGATGCATTACACTAAGGAGGGTAGCACATGTTGACATACTGATTGACATGGATCCTCACTTAGGGTACTCGTACTATAGTACGACCTTTTAGGGGGATAATCATGCAGGCCACAGCATGAGAGTCCAAGATTTCACCTAGGGTTAAACTAGGCAATTAAATATACTAGATGCATGGGGAGGGCAGAATCCCGAGATCGTGTTACACCAGCCGCCTTGAGATATTGTCTTGACGTGCCGGCTGGTCTCCACGGATACTGTGTCATCTGCAACGAGTGGATGACTGTATCCGATTAATTCCTGCTATATATTATATGTTTTGGCAAGGTGGCCTTGCGAGGGACCTGTGCTCAATCATACCTGTGTACGCGAACCCCTGGGTTGGCTAGTGTCACGCCCCAGAACCAGAATGCTGGAGAGCGGGGGCGGACATAGCCAGCTACGTATAACAGAGTGGAATCCACGCCGCTATACGGTCACGGCTGTCTAGATATGTGAGGGTTTATCTACAAGCCATCAGTCTCTTAAGGTCATAAAATAGCCTATTGTCTCAATCTCAACCAACTAATAATAATTACAAGATGTCAGATCTCCAAATACATAAATATAAGGCGTCCCAAATATTACATATCAGATGATCATGAAGCTAGTCGTACAAAATGTAAGGACTAGCAAGAGTTCAGTCATACATGATCAACCCCCGGGGCTTGTCAATCATGTTACAGCCCGTAGACAGACAATAAGAAAAGTGCAATACGAGCTAACACTTGCTCGTCGGCTAAACGCCTCAACAGAATAATTTACAATATTACAGTGGAAGAACAAAAGAAACCCACTCGTTGCCAAGGTTCCGCCTAGTGGCCACCATCTGGCTGGAAATCTGGTAGATCCTTTGGTGCTGTTCCGGTATCTGGCCATACAAAACCAGCTGGGTCAGACCCCAGAAAGAGCAAGTGCCACAAAAGAGGCTTCACTTAAGGACTAAAACCAGCAAATCATTAGCATTCAACATGTAAGAAAACAATAAGTAACACAGATTGGGGTTCGCGCACTACCAATGCACTTGTCCCAATCAGAGAAAATAATTAAGAGAAGCATCATGTTAAATAAAATATAGCTGGACAATATATATGAAAAGAAGAAAATGATGAAAGTGACAATGAAGGGTACAATCAGGATAGTACAATCTGGAGTGACAATAGGGTTCAATCATTATAGTGACAATCTGGAGTGACGATCATTATAGTGATAATCTGGAGTGACAATCATTCAATCATGATGGTACAATCTTGCAATCGATCACTTCTAGACAATACTATACTGGACTAGACTCCATCCAATCAATCACGGCCAATCATTGCCTACGGCTTTCTACATTAACTAACTAGGGTTATCACAATCCTAGTTACTAGCAAGATGCAATGAGATGCTCCAAGTAGTCACAGGCCCTGCAGCTACCCAGGTTATCCAGGCAATCATTATAGTGACAATCCAGAGAGTTCAATCATTAAAGCGTCAATGGAAGGAGAGTGCAAGACAATAGAGTTCAATCATTAAAGTGACAATCGAGAGTGCCCCATATGACAGTGGGCTGGAAATGTGCCCTACTCGTCGGCAGGCTACAAGTCCAAACATTTGCGGCCGGAATAACGGGGTCGCCTGTAACTGGGGAACATCTCTTCATGGCTAGTAGATTATTCTAGTTATTAACCTTAGTTTATTTCAATATGTACCCCTGACCGTGGTACTCAGGGGTACATGCCCTAGAAATGATGCGAGACAAGACTGGTTCATTTATACAAGCACAATCGCCCACGGTGTCAAGTCATTATACAGGTCATGTCATGTCAAGTAGCCGCCGCAACGGCTTATCGAGATATAACATGTCAGGTTATCCGGTCAAGTATACTAGTCAGGAGTGCGCCACGACGGGCCACTATCATGTCATGTCAGGTTACTGGTCGAGAGCGCACCACTACGGGTCATCATCAAGTCAGGTTGTCATATCAAGTCTATCATGTCAAGCCAATCATGTCAAGTTATCATTCCAAACATATTAAATAAATTCGTGATTATCAAGTTCATGACAAAAGGCGTAAGGATATAAAATGGGCGTAAAATATCTAATAAAATATCCATATACAGGACTAATATGAATCACCGGTTACAAGTCAAGTGTGCATCCCATCGGGTCACTATCAAGAAGATCAGAAAGTACCCGGATCATAAATCACAGAAATCAGAACCATATTAGTCATAAGCAATTCATCAAAAAATCGTGCCAGGTCGTGTTGGGTCAAGCAGTCGTGTCATGTGAAACAAGATCTCAAAACTCCAATCCATAGAAGAGAAACCAAGCCTAGAGGATTAAAACAAAATCAACATGGACAATGGATTGCGCAGGGGTTAGAGTGCGCAAGGGATGAACTGCGCGAGAGTTGGATCGCGCAGGGGCTGGACTGCGCTGGGTCAAGCGCGCAGGGAAATGGATTGCGCTAGGTCAGATTGCGCAGAAGATGAACCGCGCAAGAGCTGAGCCGCGCTGAGTCGGGTTGCGCAGGGATCGAATTGCGCACACACTAGATTGCGCACACACCGGATTGTGCAGAGAATGGATTGCGCCAGGGCGAGCTGCGCTGGCTAGATTGTGCCAAAACGAGCTGCGCGAGGCTAGATTGCGCCAGCACTAAAGAGTGCTGGGCTAACTGGTTTGCGCCAGCGCTAAAGAGCGCTGGACTGGATAGCGCTCGGGAACAGGGGTCTTCTTCCCCAACCCGAGAGAAAAGCCATGGAACTCAGAAATTCCAAGGACCACAACTAGGTCAAAACAAGTCCAAATCCAACTTTGCAAGGGTCTAAATTGTGTAAAATTCAATTCTCTTCCACATAGAACAATCAAAACATGAAAATAAACAAGTTTCATAGATCAAATCCACCAAAATATGAAAATACTTCAAACCTAGATCTACAAAATTCCAAGCTCCAAATGGAGAAAATCCAAGTTCTAATGTTGCTTAAAATGAGCTAATAAAGCTAATAGACAAATAAAATGTAGCCCTCAAGTGATAGCAAGATGCACTTGCCTAGGTTGGTGGTGGTGGTGGAGAGGAAGAAGCTTGAGGAAGAAGATGAAGAAAATAATAAGGAGAGAGAGAGAGAAGTTGATATTTATAATGGGGTGGGGTTCTCCATGTTAAACCAAAATAGACCAAACCAAAATAAACCAAGGTGAACCAAGTCAAGGCCAATAAACTCTCTCTCTAGCAATTTAAACCAAATGAACCATGAAATAAACCCAGCCTCACTAATCCAAGATAAACCCATGAACCATTAAAACCAATTGAACTATCCATGCCAATAAAACCAAGCCAATACAAAATAAACCAAGATAACTAATCATGACTAAAATAAAATATGGGTCCAAAATACGCATACGTACTCTAAATACGTATCACGAATTCAGGTCATTACAGCTAGCCTTGCTGGAAAGATACGATCTGAGGATTTTCTAATAACATGACGCGAGGATAACCTCGTCCCACTAGAAACGCGTAGACTTGATTGGCCGTGAAAATGACTTGCTTGTATCCTATTACCTTCCGCGAATAACTGAGGGAAGCGGACTGTCATGGTACGTGATCCAACCCATGTTCTTGTTTGATTGTTGGGTTGGATATCGTACTATGATAGGCTGTGGACCGAAGTTATGAACGGAAGACTTATTCTGTTTGTGAAGTGCTACTTCTGTGAATGACTAAGGAACATGGTCTATCATGGCACATGATCCAACCCATGTTCTTGTTTGATTGTTGGGTTGGTTATTGTGCTGCGATAGGCTATCGATCGAAGTCACGATCAGGAGGTTTTAATGTTTATACCTTTTGACTTATGTGAAAGTTATAGAGTCACGTCCCGACTCCATGCGGCACCTTTTGTCCTTGTTTGGTTGTAAGGATGCCATATGGGTTCGAGGATGTTGCGCTACCTTATAATAATAGCATAGGTATTACAATTATCAGTCATTCGATTATCTGGGTTTTTAATCTTAACTCTTGTGCCCCTTTGGCGGTACTTGCTATTCGGGGCCGACCCCGCTGGTTTTTGTTTGGCCAGATCTCGTAGCAGAGCCAGAGGACACGATCTTCCTCCCTGACATCCATGGTGCATACTAGGAGCATGGCGGTTCGGGGACTCGAGTGGGTTTCTTCTCCACCACTCCTGCTTATACTTTTGCGACGTTTAGCCACCGGCACCTGTTAGCCGGATTACTTGATATTTTGTGTCAGTACATAATTGTAGTTAAACAGACTGCAGCTGTATATAAATTTGTACTCCTGACTCTCTGAGATAGCTAAATTATAAAGCTAGTCTCTCATGATCATTTTGATGAAGCGTCAGGGACGCCTTACTGCTTTATCTTTAATGTTTATTTAATTGCTGATTTGACTTGATTGATTGAGACATAGAACTCTGTGGGACCATAGGAGACTTGATTGTAGCATGTACCCCCTCGTCTCTCGACAGCCACGATCGCCGTATGACGTTACGTACCTCATATGGAGTAGCTGGCCTAGTCCGTCTCCGTATTTCGGTACTGGGGCGTGACACAAATCTTCTAAAAGTCATACCAAAGTGTGCGCAAGTGCATGCAAAACTTTGTTGTCTACTTGGAGACGAGTTTAGGTGGAGCAAGCATTGTCGCAGAGTGTCTAAATGGGGTTCAAAAAATTTTAAACATTCTTTAACAACTAAGTTAATTATATGGCAAGCACACCTAACATGCATAAGTCTACCTTCTAAAATAGGCTTAAAAATTACTGACAAAGAAGACATAGCAGCATTGTTGTTTGATGCATTGTCCAAAGAGACAGAAAATTTTTTAGCGTGAATATCATATTCACGCACGTGTCTTGAAATCTCACTTGAAATTACAGCGCCCGTGTGTGGACATTCTATAAGTTTAAGACAGATGATGCGTTTTTGCAACATCCATTGTGCATCTATATAGTGTGCAGTAATACAAATATAAGTATAACTCCATTTAGTAGTCCAAATATCAGAAGTAATAGCTAACTTACTAATATTTTCAAAATCTGCTTTCAAAGCGGCTTTCTGCTCGTTAAAGAGACGAATGGCCTCCTTTCGAGCTTGTTGCCTACTCACTTTAGTAAAGGAGGGATTTAGAGAAAGTGATACATAATCTCGTAAAGATTCGCTTTCACCCGTCGTGAAAGGAAGTTCGTCACGAATAATATGTTTAGTTAATTCGGTTTTATGCCTAGCAGCTGAGTAAGTAAAGTTACCAATTGAAGAACCGGTGGCGCCGAAGCTTATTTGGGTTTGGGACGCTTGAAGTGTGTCCTTCCCGTAGCAAGTGTCGTAGTGTCTGGATATAGTCCCGGTGCCACCGCCCTTCTTCCATGCGTACTGGTTGCAACATTTCTTGCATTGCGTCTTGTACGGTTTCGGTTCCCCCTTGGCATCTAAAACAAACGAACCATCAGGATTAGTTTCAAAAATTAAAGTAAAATAATCCCAATACTTAGACCTTTTTTTTCTTTTCAGGACGTTGGGTTGTACTAGCGACTTCCGGAGGAGATTGTTGGCACCCCTCCGGAATCGGATTAGTCGTTACTTGCTCAGGTGGAATTTCAGTACCGTCAAAAAAAGTACTAAAATATTGGTATGTCTGTCCAGCAAGATCAGGTGGGTTTGAACCTTCACCAGCCATATATAAAATAAAATAAAGTAAACTACGCTAGAAGAAAGTAAGAGATTGAGAGGAAGATCGGGAAGCCGTAGAGCCGGAATGGAGTTGAGAGCGAGATCGGGAAGCCGTAGAGCACCGGGGAGGAAAAGTCGTAGAACACCAGAGCACCGGGGAGGAAAAGCAGTAGAGCACCAGAGCACCTTAGAGAGATGTAGAGAATTTGTGAGGAATGAGTTGTGTTTGAAAAATGAGATTTTTGGGCTATTTATAGGAATTTTTTGGGATTATTTTGGTAATTTTAGGCAAAAAATGACCAAAATACCCCTCCCAACGTTTTAATAACGGCTATATGGGAGGGGTATTTTGGTAAAAGAAACCCCCCCCAACGGTCAAATGAGTGAAAAAAAAAAAAAATACCTCCAACGGTCGGCTGGAGCTGGACCGGTCCCAGCGGGCCGGGCCGGGCCGGTCCAACCGGGCCTTAGCGGGCCGGGCCTCCTTTTTTATAAAAAAAAAAAAAAAGAACGGGCCGGGCCGGGCTCGGGCTGGAGGGGGGGGGGGGGGCCGACCCGAACCGGATGGGAGGGGGGGGGGGCCGGGCCGGTTCGGGCCAACAGCGGACCGATCCGGGCTATTATGGGGGCGGGCCGGTCCGGTCCACGGACGGGCCCGGGCTAGACCGGCCCAGATAACACCATGAGGTACACGTCCATATGGGACAGCCCCGTACCTCTCCCTCGCTCAGGTCGATAGATGTGATGGCTCTGACCTCTAGCGAAAAAGAAAAAAAAAACCAAGTGTGAAGTAGGTACGTGTTCCATCTCCAAGGGTTGTGAAGCATCAGATCAAGCTGAGGAATTGATTCATCGTTCACATTGTAGTCGGGAAGCATCAGATCAAGCCGAGGAATTGATTCACCGTTCACCTTGTAGTCTGATAACATCTCTAAGGGCTCGTTTGGAAGTTTTTGGATTCCTAGGAATAGATTTTCAATTCCTTTTCCATGGGAAAGGAATTCAACATTCTCATATCCATGTTTGGTTAGGTTGGAAATAAGTAGTTCAAATTTTTCAAAAAAATTATTTTCATGTTTGGTTCACACATAGATAGGAATCTTAATTTATTTAGTTTTACTTTAATACCCTTTTACTAATTTTATGATAATTCACATGTTTGGGATGAGAGTTGAAAATTTGAAAATAAAGCGAGGGTATAACCGTCCAAATAAAATTGTCAAACATCATTCCTAGGAAAGCAAATCTATTCCCAAGGGGGGCTTGGAAATAGCTTTTCCACATCCATGGAAATAGCTTTCCCACCTAACCCCCTCCTATTCCCTCCTTATTCCCAATCCTAAACATACCAAACATGGGTAAGGAATTCAAATCTCATTCCCAAGCCTCAAAAACTTGAACCAAACGCCCCCTAATAGTTGTAAGAACACGGGACTCTCCAGTATAATTTGGAATCCAAAATTTCAAAAAAAAAAAAAATATATAGAATAGGTTGGATTTATATGAGATAATAGGAAATAATAAAGTGAGCTTCGATCTCAAAAATTATGTGGTCAAAAATTAATGTAGAAAAAAAAAATATAAAGTTTAGAATATAGAAAATTGGACTCCAAATTGGAACGTACTATTCTACAAAACGAGTTTCTACAATCTAGAATCTAGAAATTGGAAGGCCCAACCCTTAGCACATTTTGATGGGTTGGGACCGAAATTGTAAAAATTGAGACTAGGGATGAGACTTACTATTCTACAAAATGAACTCCTACATTCTAAATCTAGAATCTAGAAATGGGATAGGCCTTACTAATGATGCTCTAACGCTGTGTTTGGGAACTTTTGTGGGAAGGAAAAGGAAAATTTGAGGGGAAGAAAAATGGAGGAGGGTAAAATGAAGGTAAAGTTAATTTTTTCTCCCTTTGTTTGGATGGACAAAAAGTAGGAGAAGAAAAAGTTTAAAAATAATTTTTTATTTGTTTAGGGATAGAGATATAATTACTATTTAGTCCTTGGTATTCTCAAATGATAATTTATTATTACGTTTATGAGAGGTGATGGAGTAAATTCACTCAAATTTCTCTCATCTCTCTCCATTTTCCTTCCACTTTTAGAGAGAATTTTTTTAGTGGGACCCACCTACTTTTTTCCTCTATATTAATTTAAAATAAAAATATTATTCGATAGTTATGGATATTGAGATCTTTAGTAAGAAATACATGCTTTTAATATCACTTGATAACCGAATTTATACCGAATTAAAAACTCATTTATTTGACGGATCATGTCACCAGCCGGTGATAGCAAAAAAATCGTACTGTTCCAGTCACCATCCCATGCGGTCAGTTTACCTGCGAGAAAACGTCCTTTCCCGCGCACGGTGAGTGGTGACCGCATCCCAGACAAACATTCCTAAACAATAAAATCACTCGAAATCTCCACCCAAAATCTGACCACGCGGGTCCCACCCCGGTTATTTTGGTCTCCAACTCGGGTTACGTTTTGCGGTTCCTATTTGGTTAGCTGAAAAAATTTATAAAAACGAGAAAGGTTTTTTTTTTTTTTTTTTGACATATAGGTGCTTTACATATACCCTATTTACACTTGAGTCCTCGTATGGGATCAGCATAAATTGTTTGTTTCTTTTTTCGAATAATGTTAAAATTAAACTCAGTGGAATTACTTTAATTTAGGATGGATTGACAGTGATGAAGTATATATTAACTTGTTGTAGTAAGCATATTAAAAAATATGTACTTTCTGAAATAGTCAAACTAGCTAATTAATCATTTAAAAAAAGAAAATATAAAATACTTACAAAATATAGTATTGGAAAAAAGAAGAAGACAAATGTTAAACATGGATGATCCAGAGGGTTGAATTGTTCTATCTCAAACTAATTTTGGTTGTTCCTTAACATTGGTCACTCACGACCTCGACCTCTTGTAGCTAGGGTCACACTGAGCTTAGATGGGATTGTCCAATCCGAAGTCGTATCTGACTTACCTTTGGACCGGCTCTGATGCTAAAAAAAATAAAAATATTTTGATGATCGCAAATCCAATTTTATAAATGTGGCAATTTAGGATAATACAAAAAAAAAAATCAAATTTTGGAGGGACTGTTGTGGATATATGCCAGATATTTTTTAAGGGACTTAAATGAAAAACAGCCCAGTGATAAAAACAATGGGACCGCCAACCAGGTGGCCGTCTCGAGATCCGAGTATTTGCGTGGGCAATCTCGTCCACCGAAGTAAGTAATGACAACGCGTCAGCTTCCCATTGGTTGCTACGGATGCATCCATCAACATGCATGATGCAAATGTATGGTGATGATGAGACCAGAGGAGAAGAGCAATTGACTCGCTTCAGGGGGGGAGAGAGAATATCAATCAAATTGAATAGAATTTTTGACGTCCGCGAGCACACTGCTTCTTCTTCCCTCTCCGCTAGAAAAAAAAAAAAAGAAAAAAAGAAAAGAGAAAAAGAGAAAAAAGGAGTGAGGTTTTTTACTACTAGAGCTGGAGTGAGGAGAAGGAATCGAAACCTAACCCTAGAAATCCTCTCTCAAGGAAGAAGAAAAAGAAGAAGTAGCTACACTAGCGTAAGGAATTCGTCTCTCTCTACTCTCTATAGAGTTCGTGATTCGATACTGTGATTGGAGGCTCTGTGGAAGGAATGTTGGGGTTTTAGCACACAAAAAAAGATTCTAATTTTTTATTCGGGACAAAAAAAAGAAGTAGTTCTTGAGCCCTCCCGAACAGGAAAAATCTCGTCTTTTTTTTTTTTTTTTTTTTCCAATTACAGTAAAATTGGTCCCTTTTCCAATTCTGTTGTGAACTGTAGAGGAATAGAGGAAAGATGGTGCCTCCGGGCCCGCCGACCCCGATGGGTGGGGGCGGCGGCGGAGCTCAGCCGAGCTCGTTGCACTCCCTCGTCTCTCCGCGGACCCAGTTTGGCATGTCCAACATCCCCAACGTCTCCTCCCTCCTCAGTCACTCCTTCGGAAACGCCGAGCCCGACCCCGTGTCCTTCGCCGGCCCGTCGGCCCAGAACCAGCGGACGGTCGAGCCGGGGAACGGTTTCCAGCAGCAGTTCTTGGTCCCGCAGAGCCAGCAGCAGCTGCAGATGAGAGGAGGGGGGATGGGCAATGTGGGCAGCATTGGGCCCGTCAAGCTGGAGCCGCAGACGGGTCCCAGCGGCCATAATGGTCCGGCGCAGCAGCAGATGCAGGCGCTGCGGGGGATGGGCCAGGCGAAGCTCGATCCGCAGCAGCTGCACTCGTTGAGGGGGTTGGGGCCCGTTAAATTGGAGCCTCATTATTCGGACCCGTCGGCTGTTTTCCTCCAACAGCAGCAGCAGCAGCAACAGCAGCAGCAGTTGTTGCAGATGTCGAGGCAGTCCTCACAGGCTGCCGCCGCGCAGATAAATCTCATGCAGCAGCAGCAGCAACGGATGCTGTTGCAACAACAGCAACAGCAGCAGCAGCAAAGACAACAGCAGCAGCAGCAGCAGCAGCAGAGCCTTCTCGCGAGGCCGACTCAGGCAGCAAAGCCGAACCAGTACGAGCCTGGAATGTGTGCTCGGAGGCTGACCCATTACATGTACCATCAGCAGCACAGGCCGGAGGCAAGCTTTTGTTCTTTGTAATGGTGCAGGGGGCATTGCGTTGTCGTGCTTCTTTTCTCCTGCTTATTGTAATTCTTCCTAGTGCAGGATAACAATATCGAGTTCTGGAGGAAGTTTGTTGCCGAGTACTTTTCTCCTAATGCAAGGAAAAGATGGTGCGTATCTCAGTATGGGAACGGGCGGCAAACTACTGGTGTTTTCCCTCAGGTATGCTTGGATATCGCCATTGTTTGTCTATGTTGAGCTGGGTTGATTATGTCCCGTGTTCTAAATGGCGGCCACCTAGGCGGCGCCTAGGCGGTCTCTCTCCGCACCGCTTTACGGTAGGCGGTGGACTATGCGGCCTGAGGTTGGCGGCATAGGCGGAGGTGAGACGGCGGAGGCGCCTAGGCGGAGCAATACCTAACAAGATGTTTTGGCCAAAAGAATTTTGTAACCATTATGGGCATATGGCTCACTTTTACAAAACTAAAACTTTATAAATCTTCGTTCTACAACTTGGTTATGCATGGAACACCCTTAAAATATGCATATTATGCAAAAAAAAAAAAACAGTGGTAAAATAGTAAAAAATGTTCAAAATGTATTGACTAGGCGGACTCTCTCCGCCGCGCACCCACCTACCGCCGTTTAGAACCTCGATTATGTCTCTCTCATGTTCCTGCAAATTTTTGCTTGAAATATTCGATAGTGGTTTTGCAGTCAGGCTGGTTCATTACACAAGTTTCAGAGATTGATAATGATTCTGTGCATATAGTCTGATGATGAATATGCAATTTTTCAGGATGCATGGCACTGCGAAATATGCAACCGTAAGCCTGGCCGTGGATTTGGTATGTGCTATCCTCGTTTGCCATCAAGGTTATTCATTTATATTCGGGTTATTTACACTAACTACCCCTAAGTTTTGGGTTTATAACACGGGGTACTCCTACTTTTTAACCTAATTACCCTGATCACCCCCATGTTCTGTTTATTACACGGGGTACCCCTATTTTAAGATGAAAACAAAAACTTATAACACTAACTATCCCTATTTTTAATTTTTTTCCTAAAGGGAGGGGTGGTTAGTGTAATTAGTTTAAAAGTAGGGGTATCCCGTGTTATAAACCCAAAACTTAGGGTTAGTTATTGGAAATAACTCTTTATATTCTTAGCTAAATGGGTCCAGTCCCTGTTGCATACTAGCTTGATCTTATTTTTTATATTATCTGATATGATATTCATGAATCGGATATTTAGTTTCACTATTTGTTATTTGAACTTTTAAGTAGCCTCTTTTGGTGGGTTGATTTTGTCATTTGATTGAATCTCGTTTACTTATTTTCTTTATAGAAACAACTGTTGAGGTGCTGCCCAGACTCTGCCAAATTAAATACGCGAGTGGCACGCTAGAGGAACTCCTTTATGTGGATATGCCCCGTGAGTATCAGAATGCCTCAGGACAGATTGTCCTGGACTATGCCAAGGCTATTCAGGAGAGTGTTTTTGATCAATTGCGTGTGGTACGTGATGGTCAGCTCCGGATTGTTTTCAATCCAGATCTGAAGGTGAGACCAATGGTATATTTATTTGTTTATTTCATTCTGACGCTGTATTCTTATTGCTCATCATTGTGGATCATCTTTGTCGAATTGTCTCTTTCTAGATTTTTTCATGGGAATTCTGCGCTAGGCGTCATGAGGAGCTTATACCTAGAAGGCTCATAATACCTCAGGTATCCACATAAATTTTTATATGTATGATTGGGCATTCATACTCATGCATATATGATATATCGATACTTATACTATATATGGCTAAATTGCACAAAAATACCTTCTGGCTTCACTCTCTCCACATAGAAGTCCCATGCATTATTTTTAAATAACTTGTACCTTTAAACTTTTGTTACATTTAACTTAAATGCCTGTCATCAGTTTGCCAACCAAATTGTCGTTGCCATCCAAATCGTATGTGACTGACCACAAACTGCATGCGACCGATAGAAACAATTTTGCTTCTAAGAGCTAACTTAAAGTCATTTGATCGTAAAGTTGTTTTCTATGTTAAAAATCATATCTACAAGTAATCTATAACCAAGGAAGTGCAAACAATTCAGAATCAGCATTTTGTTAATTTCCGTGTTCGATACAAACAAGATACGGCATAGGTACTCCAAAGCAATCTAGAACACAGCGACTGTTGTCTTATTTGTGTTAATGTATCCAATATTGTCTCATATTCGTGTCGTACAGCGTACTCTACAAGAATTACTATGATACCACTATTTAATATATTATATGCAACTAATGTATAACAAACTAATTTACAACTAATTGATTAATAAAAGAAATAGTTCAGAGTTAATAGAAGGTTAAAAATATATAATCATCTTTTCACAACTTCCATTAACAATGTTAGGGTAACTGTAAAATTCATTGGAGGTTTATTTTGTCAGAAAATGTGTGGATTTATGTGGAGAGATGGAGTAAGTTGAAGGTGTTTTATGTAATTTAGGCACTATTTATTAATCACCAGAATATGCATTTATTTATATATGCATATGGATGTGGAAAGTTAACATACTACCTATACTTTTTGCACATTTATGTAAGTTTCTATGCTTACATGCCTGATCCTGGCCGCTTTTGTTTGACCTTTTGGATTAAAGGTTTTGTAAGTCTCAGCTGGAATAGATGAAAATTTGTAACCTAGTCTATCTATCTATACATTTATTCTGGCATGAGTCTACTACTATATTTTGATTCCTACCTCTGAGTGTACTGGCTTTTCTTGTCCATCTGTTAATAGATTTCATACTTATGCTGCACAGATCAGTCAACTCGGGGCTGTAGTACACAAGTATCAGGCCGGTGGTCAGAATGCATCATCCACCTTATCTTCTCAGGATTTGCAAACCAGTTGTAATTCGTAAGTTGATCCGGGCGAGTTCATTTCCCTTTTTCATGTAAACTATGCAACAGTTTTGGCATTTATTAATTTTTTGTGTTTTTGAGGTTACTGATTAAGAAACACACACACACAAAAAAAACACATATTACATAAGGGTTTGCTTACCAAGAAACCTAAACTGCAGATAGGTATTGTGAAAATAAACAAAAGTTAAAGCATTTATTCTTGGGCTGATTATTTGTTCAACTGAAGTGTGAATGGATCTTCGATAGACCCTCTCCTTCCTGCTATACAAGAAGAAAATCCGATGATTCCTCGGTATACTTCTAACAATATTCATCTGTTGACTTATCAATTCCTTATAAACCTCAAATGGGTCATTTGATATGAAATTTGTGAGGAAAGCTCTACGATGCATTGTGAATGCAATGATTGTTAGTGTGCAACATTGTATCTTCATTAATGGTTCTAGGAATATGCATCCTTATAAACTCCCTTAAATATGTTTCCTCGCTTCATATAATCTTAATGTGAACAAATATCTAATCTTAGTGTGATTTAGCCATTTGAACAATGCAGTTACTCTGATAGCTGGTATGGGCAATTCTAGCAAGTTCTTTTGGTCAATTTGATTGCTGTGTTTGACAGGTTTAGGTGTGATTGTTTCTTTCCAAAGCACCCAAAAGACTTGATAGTTAGTGATGCTTGATACCGATAGGTGGTTGTTTTTTTCCAAAGCACCGAAAAGAGTTAATAGTTAGTGAGGATTGATACTAAAAGGCTTGTATGGCTGGTCGAGAGAGAGAGAGAGAGAGAGAGAGTAGGGAGTGGGCTGATATATAACTGGTATTAGAGTAGTCTCGGGAATTTAATAATATTGACGAGCGAGAAAAGAATTTAGACGCATGTTGGATTTCTTAGTATCATGAGCGGAAATCCCATTAATGTAAGGTAAAGTTTGATGTCCCATTCAAAGTGTCAAAAAAGTTAATGCTTGAACAAAAACATAAGTGCCAATATTTTATCCGTTCAGGACATGGACTAGGAGTTAGCCTATGATAGCTAATGTATGAGCTGGTCCCCTGTTGTCTCCGGGGGCTAGTTGCTCTCTTATTTCAACTTCAAGTTTTCTCCCACAAAGTTCTAGTTAACATGGTTCGATATATTTCTCAACATTGCCAAGGAAAGCTCAACATTGCTTTTGGATGAAAGCTGTCAAAAGTAGTCTTCACTATATGAAAATCGACAAATTTTGATCTTTGTATTTGTTCTTCAATAGTTGTACTTCAGATGTTTCTGTTGTGGATCAAGATTGAGCATGATTGTTAGTCATGATCGAGTTGAGGAGTCAAAAAGTAAAAGTTGTAATGTCCAAGTTGTACATCCTTCCCACATACGACTTGAGGGATACCCTTCGAATAAGGAACTGGAATTCCCGTTCCACAGAACCGGAATTTGGGTCAGAGTGAAAAGTTTTGAGTCAACATGAATTTTTGTGGTGTTTAAGAATATATCCTAGGATTTATTTGAGTCAATTTTGAGATTTGATTAATATCTAGTGTAGATTGAATCAAGATTCTTCTCTATTGAGTTTCCATATTGATATTCCTTTGCATACTTATTAGACTTTGTCTTTCTAGTCTTTGACTTATTGTACATAAGAAGAAACTCTCCTATGGAGAGCATGTTCTTTTTTAAAAATCATTATTTTTCGCTAAAAAATTAGGATTAGTCACCTTCTATCACGTATAAAGCACAACCGAGTATAGAGCCACATTGTGCAAAACAAGTCACTCAGTGACTCTATAGTTGTAGGAGAAAAGGTTTCTTAAGGAGATGGGCTTCACGGTATGACCAGCATAAAGCCTTACTATATCAATAAAGATGTAATGGATCATGTGTTAATGCACATATTGTGCAGGAATGTATCCTTATTTATGGCAAATTAAGTTTTACTGATTCCAATTCTTAGTAGCTTCTGGCTGGTTACATTATTTTCTTCTTTCCTGCCTGTCAAGATTCATCTTTCAATTTCGTAGGTATGGATCATGATAATTACATATATTAGTATATTTGTGACTTGTGAGGAAGAAGTTCAATGTGTAAGTTTAAGGCTTGGTTTGGGATTGCTGCTTTAAAAAGCATTGGCTGGTATAGCTTTTTAAAGCGGCCTCCCACCTGCTTTTAGTAGCTGCCCCAAAATTGAACCTTTTCAAATAACTTTTGATAAGCTGCTCTTACCTAACAGCTTTTGGGACAACTTTTCAGAAAAATAAGCAGAAGCAGCCATGATAAGCAATCCCAAACCCAGTTTAAGTGTGCTAATCTCTTAATGGCACAAGTCTGCTTTAAGATGGTGCACCTTCAGAGTCATCAAGACGTTTTAGAGCGGTGTCAAAGGAGATGCTTCAGCAGCAATAGAAGCCCATCCACTTGCCCCAACTGGTCAAGCCAACTGCAATAAAGCAGAGAACACTTCTCTGCGAATTTACAGTGGCCTGGGCTGTTGTAGTTATTTACTTACAATTTGGGTATGTCATGGATCAGCAGATGGTATAGTTGGATCCTGTCCTTCAAATGTTATATTATCAAAATTAATGGAGCATCCAGCATTATAATAATAACAACTTTAATTCACTGCCTAATTTTGATAAATATGCCATTGTGAACAAATATCTCACATGATACTAAATCTGGAGTAGGCAACGAGGTGGGCCAAAAAAATCAATATTGCTGTCTGATCTGCTGGAAACTAATATTTAGATCTTACTATTTTGTTTCCGTTATCTAATCTACTGGAAAACTCTGTAATCTTATCCTTGTATCGTGGCCCAAAGAATCAATATTGCTGTCTGATCTGCTGGAAACTAATATTTAGATCGTACTATTTTTGTTTTTGCTATCTAATCTGCTGGAAAACTCTCTTATCCTTGTATCGTAGCCCAAAGAATCAATATTGTGTAAGCAGTCACGTTTGTTTTCTTACTAATTGATGTGTGACGTCTTAAGTTAATCAGAATGATTCTGATGAAAATTCTCTGTGCTATAGGTTTGTATCATCTGCTCGTCAATTAGCTAAAGCTTTGGAGGTGCCTCTGGTAAATGATTTGGGTTACACAAAAAGATATGTCCGTTGCCTTCAGGTTTGTGTCATCCATTCTTATGATGCAGTTGGATCATTAACTGTAAATTCTTCATCTAAGTGACTTGTACATACCAGATTACTACATGATTGAATTATTATTGTTTTTTTCCTTTTTTTTTTTTTTGAAAAGTTCGCTAGATTGCTGCTGTTCGGATGTTGTGTTCTTTTTCCATGATATATGTTTTTTCTCTGTATTGTAGTATTCTTTTCCTGATGTCTAGTGAGATTTATTTCAGTAAATATTATTTTTCATTTTTCTTTAAGTATCTAGCTATGCCAGCTTTCGTGCATCACCGTCTTCATAGTCAGGTATGCACAAGGGAAGTTTTTTCTGAATTCCCCTTATATTTTGTGGTGCAGTAAAATACCCCTCGTCCTATGTCTCATAACCATATCACACCCTCGACGTTTATCCTTTTCCTTGTCAGATACTAAAGTCTATTCTGGGCACGCCTGATACACATGTGCCCCCATGTCGGTTCTTGACTACAGCACCTTTACTATGATTAGTTCTTATGTTAACTGGTTTATAATATAAAACTAAACTAGTTATCCTAAAAGTATTTATGTTTTACCATAATAACTCCACATAATCTCTCTCCCTCACTCGATCAGTGTATTTGCACACACAAGCACAAGCACAAGGACAGAGGCAAACACAGAGACAAGATGAAGGGGCCAGATAAGGGTAGGTTAGGTGGTGGTCGAAGGGCAATGATGGGGAGGATTGGAGGAGGGAATGGCAGAGGAAGAGGGGGCAAAGAAGGGAAGGTGGAAGATGAATCCAGAGGAGGAACATTGGAGTGGACGGCGGAGGAAAAGCAGTATAGGGAGGGGCTGGAGATGAGGGAGAAATGTTCATTTTATGGCACTGAAAGGACGGGGAAGGTAGTTTTGGCTGGAGGAATGTGAAAGGGTGTAACTCAAACACTAAGTCACTCGTCTAAACCAAGCCATTAATAAACTTGAACTGAAGAGGAATTTGACCCCAACATTGGGGTCAGATCATCTTAAACTCTTGTCTATACTCTTTATAGTCTAAGGCAACTTGGAGGGTGCACGAGCTTAAATTAATGGCCCAAAGGTTGGCAACTGCCATCTAGGTTTTATGGCATGACCTAGGTTGTCAACTCGCATATCGTATCGTGTATCAATTTGCTTGTATATCATATCGTGTATCACATATTATATCGTGTATCATATCGTACATTAAATCTAGGAGTTTAGGTGTATACTTTTAAATCCATATATGAACATGATTAAATATAGTTATCTCATAATTTTTTATTTGCTTCATCTTCACAAGTCTATCTAGTTCCATAACCCATATTCTTTAGTATACATTACATGACTCAATCAAAAAAGAAATTCAATACTATGTATTAGCCTACATGTATCGTATCAGATCAATTACACTACTCAAGATAAAAAAAATCGATTAAAAAATGGTATGATACCATTTCGTATCATAAGATACGTATCTTGTATAGTACGATACTGAAAACATAGGACATGACCCTCTCATGCTCATGCCTACATGGCTAGGAATTTGGCACAATCATAGAGGATTAATGTTGGGACAACAGAGGTCGTAAAAACGTTGTCAATAGGTTATGGTGCTCTTATGCGCGCCCCCCCCCCCAACACACACACACAACCTACCCCATTCTGATGATGACACTTATTTACTGTTTATTAAGTAGTTGGCTGCATCATACCAAATTTATCTGTAATATAAATCAACATGAGCTGTAGTAAATATATCTTTGTATGTCTAGTACTTAATAAGCACTTTTTGTTGATTAACTTTGATTCTTTTCCGTCCATTGGAATGTAAATATTGCAGATTTCAGAGGTGGTAAATAGCATGAAGGACTTGATTGATTATAGCAGAGAAACAAAGACTGGTCCTATGGGTAAGTCTTTTCTTATTTAAAAAATTGTGCTTGCCATGTCCAAAGTCCAACACTTCCATAGTGTATAGCTGTTGCTGAAATTCAAGTCACTTTATTGCACTTCACATGATAATCGTTCTAGATGAGATGTTTGGCATGGTCAGCCACAGAATGTAGGTCGTTTTCTAAGAGTTGTCACTTTGCTTAGAGTGGCTCAAGTTTACAATAATTCACCTTCTAGTTGGTTCTGGCGCAATGCCAATGTAGTATAACTTAGCCACAGGCTTCATATTTGGTGATGTTGCTTAGTGCACTTGGTGTCCAATGAAAATTGCACCTCAACTTAGGAACCATTGTCCATTTAATTTTGAATATCTTGGTAATTTTTCGTATTTTCTTTTATATTTGATTTTGTTGCAAACTGTCACGATTTCAACGAGATAAAAATCAGTCTTTGCATTGGTTCAGATAGCTTAATCAACTTCCCTAGAAGGACTTCAGCTGGGATTCATCCTCAGCAGCCTGAAGAGCAGCAATCAATGGCCCAGAATCACAATGACCAAAACAGTGTTTGTAACACCAGTGGACAGCTTGGTTCTGTTAGCAATGGCGTCACTAGTGTCAATAACTCTGTGAATGCACCATCATCCACAACCACGTCTGGAATTACCATTGCTGGGCTGCTCCAACAAAATTCAATGAATTCTAGGCAAGAAAACCAGATGGGCACAACAAACAGTCCCTATGCTGGCGTGAACTCAGTTAAGATTCCATCTGCCAGCTCATCTAATTCAATTCCACCATCCCAACCGAGTTCATCTTCCCCTTTCCCATCACCAACACCTTCGTCATCCAATAACAACCTAGCTACAGCATCTCACAACACCCACTTGAACTCCGCAAGTTCACCTGCAAGCATCCCCATGATGCAACAGCAGGCCACACAATCACATGAAGCTGACCAAAGTGATTCTCAGAGCTCTGTGCAACAAATTTTACAAGAGATGATTATGTCCTCACAGCTAAGTGGTGTCAGTACCTTCGGAAACGAGATGAAGGGGGTAAATGGAATCACACCAACTTTGAACAGTGTGAACTGCTCAACTGGTAATGGAATTGCCAATAGTAGCGCAGTCGGTGGCATGGGATTCAGAGGAATGGGTGGAATTAATCCTAGAGCTACAGCTAGTGGGATAATGGGTGGAATTAGTCCTAGAGCTACAGCTAGTGGGATAAGAGCGGCGATGGCTAATAACGCAATGAATATGAATGGGAGGGTTGGAATGAACCACATTTCACAGGATCCTACACTGATGAGCCATCAGCAGCAGCAAGATATGGGGAAGCGGCTTTTGAGTGGGCTTGGTGCAGTTAATAGCTTCGATAATCTTCACTTTGACTGGAAGACCTCTCCATAGAAAATAACTGCCATTGACACAGTCACTATATGATCTACAGCAACCAAAGTTACCAGAAAAGGAGGTAACAGTTAACCGACGACTACACAGCAACAACCCCATAACTTAAGTTCCTTGTGCCCCTTCTTATGTACTAATTTCGCTAAAGAAATTTATAGTGGCTTCTTTCATACATACTCCTTGTATCGAAATTCTCCAACTGTTGTTTGTGAGCTTTGTATATTATTATGCTTCCCTCGACATGATCTCTCCACTACAAATCAAATTGGGAACCATTGTGCATGTGACAGGAGGGGTTTTCTGTAGTTCATGGTTAAATAGAGAAATGGTGGGTGATTAATTTATTACAGATGTTTCTAAATGAGTTAATGCCAAATCAATTTTCTATAGGAACTGCAAACGGCTGCCTGGCTTAATTCTTGGATTTTCCTCTTGTTTTCTGTGGGAACCATACAGCATACGACTCCGCAAGGGAAGAATTGTGACCCCTCCTGCAGCACCTTTCTAGTATTGCATTTACATTACAAATCAAATCAAATTCTGATGCATACCTTTCGAAATGCCTGCGCGATGCAGCTGTGATCGTAAATCTTAATATAGGTCGAATTGAAAAGTGCGAGTATGAACTATGATGAACTGCTGGTTGGATCAATTAATGTTGCTAAGACCTGTTCTTTTATTGCAAAAACGTGGGCAAGCAATTGTACCAAGTTCAAACTTGAGAGTATTGCATACAAGTTTCACTAGTAACATAATGGCAGGAACAGTACTACTACACTAATCACTTCATTGCAAATCTAGTGTAGTGATCTGGAGAAGTATCTACAGGATCTTGATTGAGATCATAGGTGGTATTTAGGATTGAGATGTAAGGGCTGATTGTATGGTTATACCCTTCGTCAGCCCTAAAATATTTTCATCCAGCAAAGCATCTCAATCACAATATTGGGTGATTTAATACCAAAAAAATTGAAGGCAAGTTGATAATATTGACTCAATTCACAGTACAAGAGAACAACGATGTGAAACTGCAATAAGGAGTAAGTTGCTCCAGGTAGGTTCATGAACAGAACTTTCATGTGCAAGATCCACAACAAAGAAAATAAACCACTGATTTAAGTCTTTGGCTATGGAGAACACCTTGAATAAGTTTATCATTCCTCAAGAGAGAGTGATGGACAATACATTATATGATCTATGTTATGAAGCATTCTATGCCATCACATATTTTACAGCACATACCTCCAATAGATTGCTAAGGCTACTGAATTTGCCAGTCTATTTCAGCAATCGAGAAGAGAACTATGCTAATCCAATAATCTGTTGTCTGATGTTTGTACTATATTACAAATGTTCACATGAACACTGTTCCCTGGGCCTTGCATATAAGAACTAGTACTTAATATCATTCTTCTAAAGTGCACTTCTCCAACCTTGGCAGTTCTGCTTGTTTCCTTTTGGAGACACCCAGGCTCATGCCTACAGCAACTAGAGTTTCCAAGGACCTTTCACTGTTTGCAATAAGATCCTCATCGATCTTTATCGCATCCTGCAAAAAGGGCAATAAATTATCAGTCTGATGAAAATATCAACGTGTGAAACAAGCTGATTACTATTCCGTATACTAAAAGTACATAACAAGTCGAGTACATATCCTGTTGAGCCCATCAAGTATCTCAATTTTCTTTTTCTTTATAGAGAATCTTTAATAATCTTGACTGTAGGATGCTAACTCATTAGTGTATGCTTGTCTGTGCGGTTTGAATAAGAAAGGTCTGGTACTTCTAGTTTGAGATATCCAATATGGACCCAAAAAAAAAGAAATTAAGAGTTTTAGAGACTGACATGGAGGACAAACCTTTTCAAATACACATATTACAGTGCTTCCTCCAAATGAGAAATATCCAAACTGAAATGTATTGAACTAAGATGTTAGCTAATATTTATGATGATCAAGACTGATGCAAAGTAGTAAATAAGTTCAGAAGAACCTCGTCTCCTTTATGAACATAGTCACCCTCCTCTCTTGTGAAAGTGATGCTTCCTACCATTGTTGCTCCTATCGCAATAAATGCTACCTGCATAAGGTACAAAAATAAATAAATAAATAAATAAAGGTTTCAACTAATCTGCAGGTCCCAGCAAGATTTCCAAGTAGTAAACCGAGATAAGAACCCTCATTTTGCAGCACAAAGAAAATAGAAAAGGGTCCTACTATTGCATACAAACACGAGAACTTTGAGCACAACAGCATATTGTACTATCATTTGCTGTTGGATGGCATTATTACTTCCTAAGCTGCAAAAATGTGAACATTATATTAAATTTCTTTTTTGAGGAAAAAACGTTACATTATTTTTCTTTTTTGAGGAAAAGATTTACATAATCATATTTCCGTAATATACGGATTTTGGATTTTAGAAGGCAGTTATTAGTTTAAAAATTAGATACAAAAGTTAGTCTGGTCAACCTTGGCCCAAATGGCAAAGAAAGAAAATGATACAACAGTTTTGGAAGAGAAGAGAATACTGCTTGTCAAAAGAATTCCATATTAGTTGTTTCTCTGGATGCAATTGAATATTCAGAAAGAAAGATGTGAAGATACTCTAAACCATTCTTCCCCGTTCATATATTTACCATTCACACTATGCCCAGATTGTCGTTATTTCATAATATTTAAATTTGTTCTATCAGTTTGATATGCTAATTTCTCAGAGAAGATTTGAAAAACTTTGGAAACAGATTTCCTCAAATAATCTACCAAAAGTACAGTATCCATTAAAACTTTAAGACCTTCCTGCTGCCTAGAAGAAGCTTGGAAAAGAGAGATGGTGAGAGAAAGATGGCAAATAAATACCCGAGAATGAGAAGATAGACATACTAAAGACCATGGTTATCCGGAACATGGTATGCTCCAGAATGCAAAACGAGAACGTGAACATTGAAGTAGGCTTCTTTGGAAAAGAATGGAATGTTTGAATGAATATATAATATACTAAAATATAAACTACATATTTAAGATTCAAAAATCAAAATTAATAAGTACCATAATATAACATCTATCAAAAATTCAAAACTAAAAAAGATGCATAAGTTCCAAACCATCTTACCAATAATGTCTTCTTGAAAAATAGCTATTAAGTATTAGTAGTATTAGGTAGTATTGGACTTTAGTTCCACATTGGTTAGAATAATAATGAGAGAGGTTAGCCTCTCCTATATATATATATATATATATATATATGGAAAAAGGTAAATTTTATTCCAAAAGTAATGCAATAATCTTACAACATACAATCAAAGTGGGACTCCCACTCATCAGCTGCCCATAGTATTAGGTAGTATTGGACTTTAGTTCCACATTGGTTAGAATAATAATGAGATGGGTTAGCCTCTCCAATATATATATATATATATATATATATATATATATATATATATATATATATAACTCTTTCATTTATACAATTTATCCCATCATGGTATCAGAGCCATAACCCATCCACCCCTCTCTCTCTCTCTCTCTCCACAAAGGAAAAAAAATTCCTAACCCTAACCCATACCTCCCCCTCCTTCTGTTGCTGCCCCCCCCCCCCCCCCCTCTCCTTCTTCTCCTGGCCCTGTCGTTGCACTCTCCTACTGCTGACCTGTCCACCCCCCCTCCTGCCAGCCCCTTGCTGCCACCCCCACCAGTCGCTCATAGCCCCCGGCCTCTGCTGCTGTTAATGCAGCCCCTGCCCCTCCCCCCCCTCCAGCTGCATGTTGCCCCCTGCAACCTTGCTGCTGCTGCTGCCACAACCCCCCAGCCGCCTCCAGATCAGCCCCCTCCCAACTCCATGGATCAAGATCCAAACCCTAACCCTAGCTCTTTCCACGCAGCAGCCGCCGTCCACCCCGTGCATGGTTTGGTCGATTTACACATGTTGTTACTCATTTTTTGCATGTGTCAATCCAAGAATGATCATTCAGTATTCTACCGACCTACGTCAGCTGGAAGGATACTACTTTGTGTCTATGTTAACGACATTGTAATCACGGAAGACGATAGCAGGGTATTACAAGACTAAAAAAGTTTTTGGAAGAACAATTTCAAACTAAGGATATGAGATCGTTAAACTACTTCTTGGACATTGAAGTCACACGGGGTAAGCGGGACATTGTTATGTCTCAGAGGAAGTATGTGGTGGACATTCTAAATTATGCAGGAATGATGCAAGCCAAGGGAGCAACCTCATCCATGGATCCAGGGGCAAAGCTACTACCAGACGACGGGGTCCTGATGACCAATCCAGATCAATATCGTCGAGCGGTTGAAAAACTCAACAACTTTGTGGTTACGACTCGTCCAGACATTTCTTTCGTCGGAAGTGTCGCAAGTAGATGTATGGCTTCTTCAAGAGTTCCACTCTGGCAGATAGTTCTCAAAATTCTGTACTATCTAGTCAAGAATCCAGAAAAAGAAATTCAAATGAAAAATCATGGACATACTCGTGTTGAGTGCTTTATCGATGATGACTGGGGTGCAATCTTGACTGATAGATGGTCTACATCTGGCTACTCGGTATTTATTGACGAAAATTTGTTATCGTGAAAAAACAAGAAGCAGAGTGTGGTAGCACGGTCAAGTTCAGTAGCAGAATATCGAACAATTGCTCATAGCACAACAGAGGTTATATCTGAAACATCTTTTACAAGAACTGTAAGAAAAAGCATAATCTAAAACAGATATTGGTTTGATAACGAGTCTGCTATCTATATTGCTACTAATTCTATATTTCATAAAAGGATGAAGCACATTGAAATTGACATACATTTTGTCCGTGATGAGTATACAAAGGGGATGATAAAGTTTCACCATGTGAGGACCGGTGATCAGATAGCTGATATCTTTATGAAGCCACTTTTGGGTCCTCGGGTTCAATTTCTGTGTAACAAGCTGGACATGATTGACATCTATGCTCCAGCTTGAGGGAGGATGTTAAGTATTAGTAGTATTGGACTTTAGTCCCACATTGGTTAGAATAATAGTGATAGAGGTTAGCCTCTCATATATATATATATATATATATATATATATATATATATATATATATATATATATATATATATTCTTTTTTAACGCGTGCGGGCTCAGTATAATCGTGTGTCCCACGCGCACGATTCTTGGCCTGTCGTATGGAACGACTTTTGGAGTGCGGACGTAGTCCGTTGGCCTTGTCATCATCGCCGTGCACACGCACCCCGCGCGCTCCAGAGCTCCGCTCGGCAGCACACGTCTTTCGACGGCAGTTACTCAACACCTCGCTTTGCCCACGACGTCGAAGAGACGCCCTCGACGACTAAGGGTGACCGCCCGTACGACGGCCACTGATTCCCTGCCGACTGCGACTACCGATTCCGCCCAGCCGCCCGTTCTATGCGCACGACGCGCATATTGGCGACGATCGCCGACGCCCTTACGATCGAGCCTGCGATCGTTTATGGCGGACGTCATCATATATATATATTTATTTTTATTTTTTTGGTGTCCATTTCATGAGGCCGCCAGCTTGAGACTGTGGCCGCCCAGCGACCACCCAGCCATCCCATGCCCATGGGGGGCTCGAACTTGGGACCTCCCCCAAGTGAGCCCCCCTCCCTAACTACTTGGGCTAGGGAGCTTGGACTATATATATATATATATATATATATATATATATATATAATAAAATTTATCCCATTATTCTACTCTACAATAGCAAACCTTGACTCTAAAAATATTTAACAAAAAAATAACTAAAAATACTCCATATTTTAAAAAAGCTTGGTTGGAAACCCAAGTATATGATATGTTCGCTTGTTGGAATTCATAAGTTCCAAACCATCTTATCAATGAATTTTGAAAAAATAGCACCGTAGAATCTAAAAATGTTCAACAAAAAATAACTAAAAGAACTCCATATTCTTAAAAAAGCTTGACCGCAAACCCAAGTATATGATGTGTTTGCTTTCTGGAATGTGGTTTTCCACGTTCCAATTCGTCAGGGTTCCGCACTCCGGAACATTTGCAGAACCTATATAATGATTTCAGGTAACTACACTGAAGACTACACACATTGAAAGAAAGAGATGCTTGTTGTTAGTAATAACAATGACAATGATGCTATAAAGCACTTATTGTTTGTTGATTAGATCACAAGGCAGTAAACAACAGCACCATAGACCTGATACATGAATCCTTGTCTTCTATTTGGCTCTCTATTAAGGGACATCTCCTCTCTCACACTATCAAAAACCCATATCCTTTTTCGCAGATTCTATCCAAGTTCTCTTGGTCTCACTGATGCCTCTAGTAGATACTTGCAACCTCTCCTAAATGGTGTATCTATTGATCTCCATCGCACATGTCTAAATCATCTCAAACAATTTTTATGATCTTATTCTTCATTGATGCCACCTCCGATAGACGCATGACAAGAACTAAAGAAAACCTTAGATGGATCAATAAAGATGATCAGCTAACAAATAACCAAACTCAAACTCGATCTCAATCATAGACTGTCCACGAATGCACTCATTTATTATTCTATCGTTTAGCGTATTGTCACTAGTGGACCTCAAAATTCTCATTTGAGATACTCTCATTTATTAAACATGTTTCTTAACTATCAAACTTTCGGATGCATTAAGAATGGCTGGTCTTATTGTAGTCTTATACAATTTTCCTTTCAACAAGTGTATATACAAACAGAAAACACTCAAAAGCAACAGTCCACTTCAACCATCCTACTTCAATACTATGAGCAACACCCTTGTCAACCTCTCCATCATGGTGAATAATATTATCCTAATAGGGAATTACTCTTGGACTCCAGTTCTTTAAGATGTTTTACTAAAGCTACATTTCGTGTATCTAGTTTGTCCTAATTTTTAAGACCTTTAAACTTAACTTCTCTCCATGCTTCTATTTACAAATTTAACCCATTCTCTAATTTCATCAACTAACACAAAATAATCAAAAAATTAACATATTATGGAACAAAGAGAGAGAGAGAAACTAATAACTTATCCAAGCTAGGTAAGGTCTCTGTTTTATACTCACTCGAGCCACCTTATGGATGGTCCGAATTTGGTCACCATGGTTCTAGACCATACGTTGATTAAAAGTCATATAGTTTAGATATTTAAACTAAATATCCCATTTTTAAGATTATCGAAGAATAACAAATGGGACAACTTTATCCAAGTTTTTTTTTTTTTAATTCATGGTTATTAATCCACTAACATTTTGAAAAGCATAGTGAATGTTGTGGATCACCCATGGCTATTGAGGGAGTATAAGCTTGAACCTTACACAGCCTAGGCAAGGTGTCACCTCATGTCTTTTAAAGAGAATAAGGGACGAGGTGACATCTTAGCTAAGCTATGTAAGGTCTCGTCTTATATACCCACTGGGTGAGCCACCCTATCGATGATCATAAAAGTTAATCATGATCTCCATGTTACAAACATAAGTTGATTACTAGACATTGTTCTAAGCACAAGTGCAATGTAGGCAGCCATACTCGTGGAACGCACGTTCGGGAGTGCAGAACTCCAGCAAATTGGGGAAATCCACGTTCCAAACAACATAGATGTCTCCAATCCATGCCCTCGGCGATGTTAAAGATGCGCCTTGAGGCAGTGGAGAAGGCTTCTGAGGTCCAACAAGACATCGACAAGTGTGAATCGTTTCGAATGTGAGGACTTCTCCTCCCACGTGTGGGCACCTTCCACTGGTGACCTTGACCACTTGCCATCCCATCTTATGATCTTCCTTAAAAATGTTTCATGTTCCAGATAAATGTATTGAGTTCCGGATAATAGTTCTGAAGAAGCTACACCCGACATACCATGTACTGGGACCTCCGATGTACTGTGTTCCTGTTTTTGTTTTCGCATTCCAGAGAGTTCCACATCCATGTAATCATGGTTCTGAGGAAGATTTTTAATCCAACCCAGTTCTCCACTCTACATCCTATTTATATGGATGTGTGTGAATAGATATAAAGAGATAGAAACGCCCTCAGCATTGATAAGCTTGATAAATGGATCAACCATCATCTCGAAAGGTTTGTTTAGGGTTCCACCTCACCTTTAGCCTCAAGGCAAGGTCAAGAATTACCTAGCTAATCAACTAAGTCCAATATAGAACACAAAACTTGCATCCTATGAGCATTAAGCATTTTATGGTTGGCCACAGGGTTTCTACTATTTTTACCATAAAAATGAGAAGATGTACATTTTACAATTGCATATTGTAGTTTGTGGACACTTGACCCAAATTTCAGTAATTGAAAGCTAGTTGCTTCAAGATGAGTAAACATTCTCAGAGAAATTAGAAATGAAATCCTAGGTCACAACAAATATAGTATTTTAACCAAATATGAACATTACAATTATTCATTCTCTTTGCTTTTAGTTACATTGATTTCTCACATTTCATTAAAGGGGGAATCCATGAAGGGATTATGTTGGCCTCCTTCATGTTTGTGCTTCACCATTTTAGCATATAACACTCCCTTTCTGAACATTGTTGTCAATACAGAAATGATGAATAATTATAAACCATCTGACTGGATTATAAGAGCGGATTGAAAAAACTGAAAAAGTGGCATTCCATATCAGAAGGAGTTGCAGCGATGGACTACATAAATTCCAAAATCATATATCAGTATGCAAAGGCAATCATGAGGTCCAGGCACCAATTTTTAAGGTTAAGTAGCCAATTGGAAGCTGTATGGTGAACAAAAAGAGGTGCAATATATAGTGATGTTCACATACCTTTCCAAACTCTGAAGTTGAAATGATAGATACTACACGTTTATTCTCCGTGAAAACATTACAATATTTGCTGTTCACAGCAATTGGATTCACCTGGCAACATAGAATCAGAAATTCAGGATGATACCACTTTTAAATGAAAGTCGTGTATAAAAGAGGTATTGACAAGAGTGGCATATCTACTTGAATTGGCACAATGTTACTGTTTCTACATACCGTGTACAGACATCCTGGAATTTCCACAAAACTTTCTACCGTTCCAGAGACAGGTACATGGAAACGATGGTAGTCCTGAAATCACAGGAACAGAACATGGAGAAGATGATTTGCTTAATAGAAAAGCATGGCATACATCATTGATTGTGCATAGAAGTTAGATAAGATCCAACACCTGTGGTGCCAGTCGAAATATCACCAAAGATCCATCAGAGAAGGTACTAGAGCATGAATCAGATCCCAAAAGACCTTGAACAGAAAATTTACGACCCTGAGAAAAAGAAAACATTGATTATAACTTTTAGAAGCCTTTTGACATTGATGTATTCTCTTAACTAACATGTAGAGTCTACATGTGTCATTACTTTACATGAACTAGTTCTAGTAGAAAACTAGGAGTATTTCATAACACAGATAAACAGACTTGCCAAATAGCATGCTGTAAACTTGAGTTGAAGGTAACATGGAACATCTAACTTTTACTGGGACTCCTATCCCTACATCAATACTGCTATTTGGCAAAGAGAGATCTAGAAACAGTATGGTCTATGATGCTGCTATATATCTACCATTCTATTATATTCATCTTAAACCTTACAAGTCAAATCTGACTTCATGTCTCTATCTTTATCGTGTAACTCATGTGAAAAAAGTGAGATGCCTGCATGTATGAGCTCAAGTGCTTGTACCACTGTGGTTCGAAACTAGCACCATAGTTCCGCACTTGCGGGTTTAATCATTCCAAAGATTATTAAAGGGTTTGGAAAAGGTGGACAAGTAGTTTGATCGCCAGCTCCAGCATTTAAGCAGATCACTTCTCTCTAAAGTAATTAGTCAAAGTCCAACTAGAATGGCTAAACAACAACAAAGATCAGTTCTCTGTAAAGTAATTAGTCACAAGTCCAACTAGAATGGAAACATATATTGAAATTTAAATTTGATATTTTCATGATGATTGCAGAGGTGCATGCATTAAGATGAGAAATTATTTTACTTCTTGATAGTAACAATATAATAGAGATGTACATAGTGGATGCAATCATGCAATAATAATAGCAAGTCTGATATGTATACCATTTTAGTATAGACACCAACACTCACCTGATAGTACTATGTAACTGTTGGATAACTGGTACAGTGGTACCTCTTTTGAAACAATAAAAGGGACCTAACAGGATGTAAATGGAAAAGAACTTATGTTCTCTCTCAGTCGAGCGAGGTAAATATTGTTTTAATGTCCTATTTGGAGTTCTGTACATTGGATAAATGATGATTCAGGAAGGTCAACAATCTTGATACCATTTAGTCGAACATGGATGTACATGTCTATCTGTTCTTGTATTTACTTCTCATGCTATTTGCTAGCTGTGGGGAAAAAACTACATAATACAATTATCTGAAGTATCCTCACTAAATCTTGTCTGACTTTCTGTAGTAGCATTTGTGCATCTGAATCATGTTTTGTTTTCCTCTGTGAGGCCTGGGTTTGAACCTGTAGTGTCCCGTCCCGCTCAGTCAATCGGAGGAATAGAAACGCCGACGGCGTTCGGACTTAGCCTTGCAACGGCTACTCGGAGACATCGCTCGGTCGAGGCGACCGCTCGCTCAGGTGGAATAGTTTCGGTGAACTTGCTTCATCTTAGCCTTCACATAATAAATCGCATGTTTTCAACTTGCACAAGTAGGCTAAATAATAAAAGAGATGAATCCACATAGCTAAAGGGAGTAATCCCGACGGGTCAAATTGAGATAGAATATAGAATGGTCCAACGGTCGGCTTAGAGTTGGTGCACGGCGTGCTTTGAAAATGACACTCGATCCTTCGTCCCGTGGCTTGGGAGAAGGAAAGTTGGTTGAGTCGGCGAAGTTATGAACATAGCCTAAGTCATAGGCGTCGCCCGCATGAATGCTTCATAAAGCATGCACGGTCCTGTCGTCCAAGGCTTGGCATAGCCTTGGCTTGCCCCATGAGTTAAGTTGCGTTGCACAGCTTGTGCCATAAGTCTAGGCACCCAAATGACTTGGTCGTTCAAAGTTGAACGCGTGCGCGGTATGTTCCATCGAGGCAAGGCTTGACGCGGCCTTTGCTCGTTAAGTTGTAGGCTTGAGCAAGTTAGGCAAAGTTATGTCGGTCGACCTAAGTCATTCCAAGTGCTGTCCCGCTCATTCTGCGGTTGTCAGGTTAAATAGTCCCACGATCCCAAGGCCCGTCATATAAAGTATGACTTGGGCGATAGCGTTGCGTAGAACACGAGTCGATTTGAGGCACGGTGCACGGACTTAGTGTTTAAGGCATGAACCACGGTTGATTGAGTGAGTTTTGGAGAAAGGACTATCGAATAGGCATTGAGTTGAAAGAAATGATATGGTAACATGGAAAGAATGCTCGCGACCGTGGGTCGTCGAGGGGTCTCAAATGATAGAAAGAATGCTCGCGACCGTGGGTCGTCGAGGGGTCTCAAATGATAGAAGGTTTGATATTGGTTTTGAAAGAGATGATAACACTAAAAGTACAATGACTGTGTAAGACGTCAGTTTGAGTGAAGGGTCTTGCATGGTCATTGGACAACTTGTCGACAAGGTAGAGTTTCCCCGCACGGCAACCTGTGGCGCCACGGGACCGATGCGGCCTAAGGAAACACGGTGATAGCTGTGCTGACTCGATAGCACCGGGTTAGTCGGGGGCTTCCAGGGGGCTAGCTACCTTGCGCTGGAAGGGTCCCGGCCAACCGCAAGCTATGTGTCCAGGTATAGCTTGTTATGCTAGTGACCTCATATAGATGAGTCGGCATGGGCGGCGATCCGCGTATATGCCTTTGGACTGAGTCGAGTATTAGGTGAAGTGAATCAAGAGTCGAGTCGAATGCGTGCTCGGTCAGAAAGACAATGTTTGGGCCTAAGATTTGGCTGCAACGAAGACACCGTGCTTTGGCATGAGATGTGGCGTCGAGTCCTATGTTGTCGGCATATAAGTTGCATAGTTATGGTTTGAGTTGTCATGAGTTAAGTCAGGAGATGCCGCAAGGCAAAGTTGGTCGAGTAACCCTTAGTTCACAAGTTGGACGGGTCAGTTGATGGTTTAGTAAGCAAAGGGCCGCGAGGCGGCGGTATGATCGAGTCTCATTGAGTTGCGAGGCACGGCCTCAGCAAGGGTTTGTAGCACGGTCACACGAAAATGGAGCCTCATCGCGTAGTTGCGTCTCTGATTTTAAGCCGTAAGGCAAACACGACTCGATAGGTTAACGTTGTCGGCACAAGAAGGGTCTTGAGGCAAGGTATAAGTTAACGTTGTCGTTGCAAGCACGAGATGGTCTAGAGACACGGAATAGACCAAGGCGTCGGTCCTAAAACTGATCCTAAGGCAAGACTAGAAAGACAATTGATAAGAAGTGACTGCGTTGCACAAAGTAAATCAAACGTGTTGGATTTGTATGGGTGGGCGAGGAGCTCATTCCACCAGTATAGTTGAGTACTGACACCCACATAGTTTTCATGTGCAGGCACAGGTAGAAGCTCGTGGCGCGGAGCTCGCTTGGATGCGTCGAGGCACGGAGTTCCTTGGCGATTCGAAGCGTGCGGCCGCATGGAGTAAAGACTTATACGGGACATAATGTATGGACGTCGCCTTCCGAAGCTTCCGCCGGCTCAAGACTTGTTGTTGAGAGATGAGAGAGAGCTGAGTGACTTGTAATGTGAGATGAGTGAGCTTGAGAGACTTGTAATCTTGGCCTTGCGCCCCATTGTAATCTATGTTTCAATATCAATAAAGAGCTTCTTTTGAATAACTTGTGTTTGTTCTAATTTCTGCTGCTATTATTCAATGTTTCTGCACGGGACTTCTGTGCGACGACCCCGTCGCAGCCGCTGAAATCGGCCATTATGGAACCCGCCTTGCACGAGCGCAATCTAGGCTCGTGCAACATCACGCCTTAGCGAGGACGATCGCTCCTACGGGAGCGGGGCGTGACATAATGGTATCAGAGCACGGCTTTACGTCCTTGGACTATCGATTGAATTCTTTAACTCGTTGCTTCCGCAAACTCTGTTGCTTCCGCATGTTGATGTCGTTGGTGCGCTCTCTCTCAATTGTCCCACGGGATATCCATACAATAAGTCTAAATAATTTGCAAAATGTAGGAGAACAGTTTTTGATAAAACGAAAAGATGATTCGCGTTAGCACGGTTGGCTAAGTCGGGCTGGACATATACACCAAAGTTGCGTCGACCTTAGAAAAGTCGAGTGCGGGATTCAAATAGTGTCGAACAAGAATGAGTTGAACTAGATTGAGTAAAGTGAGTCGACTATCGATAAGGGTGCTATCGAGCGACGATAACGTCAATACGATATAGATGAGCGTGCTTGGAATTTGAGGAATGGTTCGAACGAAAAATTTGAGGAAGTCGATTTTGATTCGAAAGATAAGTTGAGGATTTGTTGAATGACTTCATCCCTGAGTGGTGTATGCGATAGCCTCAGGGATGTCGATCGATTGATAAAGGAATGATGCGAATTGAGAAAATACGTTGGTCGATGACTTAAGATAAACGGATGAACGATACGTGAATTTGGTTTGAGAAAAATCGATGTTGTGAATGATTCAAGGGATAATGATCGAACTTGAATTTGAATGTCGAGGAGATTATCCAGTCGGACGATAGCATCATTCGCACGACTCAGAACTTGTTGCAAAGGAAGATCGTCAGGTTACGCATATCGTCGATGGTATTGAGGCGTATCAAAGATCGATATGCGATAACTTGGGGGTATTCTGACTCGGCGAACGACGATCGTGCAAGTGTTATTGTTCGGTTGGATGTTGTACTTAGGATTTTGATTTAAGGGAATGTTGGATGAAAATGATCGTGTCTTGATGTTTACGTTGATAGCCATAACGTCGACGATCTTGTCTTGTGCGAGCGCAACTCTAGCCTCGCACATGCGTTGCGTCGGATTTGGGGCAATCGTTCCGCGTGAGCGCTGACATGGTGATTCATGTCGCGGGAATGATCGAACTCGGAAAATCAGGACGCGACAACTTTGATTGTCTCGACTTGTTGGCTTGATGCGAAGGTAAACTCGAGGATTTGTAGGACTTGCGATTGATGAATGAATGAAACTTGAGGATTGAGTAGGTCCAATCCGCGCATCGAAAATGAATTAGTCTAGACACAAAACAAGAGTTACGTCCTAATGAGAATGATTATCTCGCGGGAGCGTGCATGGTGATTCGTGCCCACCGTGGATAATCTGACTCGCGTGAGATCGGGGCGCAACATATTGTTAGGTCGGACGACCTTGTGATCGATTACGTGAATTGGGATGAATGACTTCGGAAGTATGGAATGTGAAAGTTTGGTTTAGCGATGAATTGTGTCGTAGCGTGCTTGACTTGGGGATTGATAAGGAGGATTATGTCGAACGTGTTCGAAGAGATAGACTGTGCGAAACGGCTTGATGAACGAACGATATGGATATGACGTGGGATTGGTTGAAACGTAAGTTATCGTAGGATGGCTTTGCTGAACGACTCGGACCCCGTGCGACGAATGTTGGGATGTGCGTAGGAAATCGATGCTCGATGTTTAGAAATCGGAGTGATGCGAGCTTGGGTAGAAAGACCCCTTACTATCAATTTGGTTTGACCTTAGGATGGGGTCAGTGTTGATATTGTTGTTTGGGAACTATGATTCCAATACTGACGGAAAGACATAGCCTAGTAGTTAGGCAGACGTCCGAGTGCGAAGTGGTAGGATTTGTGGAGGCACCACTCGCGAGTATCGGTTGACATGCATGTATATCAAGGACGCTTGAATACGTGCACGATCCGACTCGAGTGGTGATAGCGGGATTCGCTATCACGAGGCTTGGTTGAAATGCATGTATTTTGGGAACGCCTGGAATATGTGCACGATCCATACTAAGTGATACGTTGAATCAAGTGAGACTTGAGAAACAGGGAAGTGTCGAGGATTTTGAGATAGTAAGTTTTGAAGAAAGGATTGAGGGTAGCACGAGCGTGGCTCGGATTTGAGAAACGCATAGGCGTAGGGTGTGCGAGAGTTCTTGAATGTTGAGTAAAGGTGATAAGTCGATAAGTGTACTCAGTTAGTTTCGAGGACGAAACTTTTTCTGAGTGGTGTATGATGTAGTGTCCCGTCCCGCTCAGTCAATCGGAGAAATAGAAACGCCGACGGCGTTCGGACTTAGCCTTGCAACGGCTACTCGGAGACATCGCTCGGTCGAGGCGACCGCTCGCTCAGGTGGGGTAGTTTCGGTGAACTTGCCTCATCTTAGCCTTCACATAATAAATCGCATGTTTTCAACTTGCACAAGTAGGCTAAATAATAAAAGAGATGAATCCACATAGCTAAAGGGAGTAATCCCGACGGGTCAAATTGAGATAGAAAATGGAATGGTCCAACGGTCGGCTTAGAGTTGAATCGCATGTTTTCAACTTGAGATAGAATATGGAATGGTCCAACGGTCGAAGACATCGCTCGGTCGAGGCGACCGCTCGCTCAGGTGGGATAGTTTCGGTGAACTTACCTCATCTTAGCCTTCACATAATAAATCGCATGTTTTCAACTTGCACAAGTAGGCTAAATAATAAAAGAGATGAATCCACATAACTAAATGGAGTAATCCCGACGGGTCAAATTGAGATAGAATATGGAATGGTCCAACGGTCGGCTTAGAGTTGGTGCACGGCGTGCTTTGAAAATGACACTCGATCTTTCGTCCCGTGGCTTGGGAGAAGGAAAGTTGGTTGAGTCGGCGAAGTTATGAACATAGCCAAAGTCATAGGCGTCGCCCGCATGAATGCTTCATAAAGCATGCACGGTCCTGTCGTCCAAGGCTTGGCATAGCCTTGGCTTGCCCCATGTCACGCCCCAGAACCAGAATACTGGAGAGCGGGGGAATGACTCAGCCAGCTACGTATTACGGGTAGATGAATACCGTATAATACGATCAATGCTGTCTAAAAGACGAGGGGGTGCATACTACATAAAAGTCTTACTATGGTCATTACACATCTATTGTCTCAATCATTCAAACAAGAAACAGTAATAGAGAACATGTAAGATAAAGCAGTAAGGCGTCCCAAACGCTCTGTCAAAATGTTCTTGATATCTGGCTTTACAAAACATAGCCAGATTGATGTAGCAAAAGTATACACAATTGTTATCAGCTGCAGTCTGACTTTAATTACAATTATGTAAAAGTAAGTACAAGACGATCCGACTAACATGTCGGTGCCAAACGGCTAAGGTATAAAGTAGATAACAAAACGAGCGGTGAAGTAAGGAACCCACTCGAGTCCTCCTGCGATCATCCCTCTAGTGTTGACCATCTTGGAGGTAGAAGTAAGCTGGATCCTCGGGGACCGGCTCTAAATCTGGCCATGCAAAACCAGAGAGGTTAGACCTCTAATAGCAAGTACCACAAGAAAGCACGACATGAGAACTAAAACCAGTAATGTAAGAGAATAATACTAATAAATCTCTGCTTGCTACTAGGATTCACATCACATCACGACACTTCGAACCAACCTCCCAACCAAACAAGGACAGAAGTTGGCCCGTCATGTCCTGACATTCTGATCATCCCAGTTAGGTAACAGAGTAGTACAGTACACAAACAAATCATCTTGAACAGCCAATCAACTCCTACGGCTTGCTATTGTGAGTCCCAAGTTATCCTGGAATTATGCAATTAGGGATTCCGTAGTTCTTACTATGTGCAAGCAAGGCTAGTCTATCCAGTCAATCATGTGCGCCATGCATGAATTAGACGAGTCCTAGCAGGACGCCCGTCATCAATATACAATATACAATAATAATATAAGCAGATACTGTTCCCTGCCCGTGTGGCAGTTTTACAGTATCTGTGGGAACCAGCCGGCCCGTCGGGTACTACTTGTCCCAAGGGGGCTGCCATGTAAGAACTCGGGAATCCATTCTCTCCATGCAATCATTATTTTATTTAACTTAATAGTCCCTACGTTGAGTGAAATCCCATGCCGTGGATCATGGTCATTCAAATGAGTACTTTCGTACGGGGTACGATATGCACAACTCTACAACGATACCAGTACGGTTAGGTTGCAGGTCTTACATAGCGTAATGCAACAATCAAATCTAACCACGGTAATCATGCCTTGACCATAAAGTACACATGCTTCTTTTGTAGAAAATAAATAAGTAAATAAATAAATAAATAAATAGATTGAAGCCTGCATGTGCATGCATGTCAATATTCGGGATCAGCCAGTCGATTACAATAGTTCATAACATGAACGTGTCTCATTCATTCAATTCAATAAGACGACTAGCCAGTCTCTTAGTTCCAACTAGGAACGCATGATCAATTATTAGTCAAGGTCACAATCATTGTCAATGGTGACAAGGCATGAAAGTCAACTAGTATTCAGTGGGGTCGAGTCTACAACTCTCAGGGTTTAATTCCAGTCAATCGGGGTATCTATAACTCAATTTACGATACATGGTACATCCCACGTAACAATCCATATTTAACAGAAATATTAACATATCATGATTATATCAAGTTTATGCCAAAAGGTGTAAGGATATAAAATGGACGTTAAATATCTAATAAAATATCAATATACAGGGCTATAGAAGAACCAAGCTTAAGGAAAATAAAACCAAACTGACATGCTGACATAAGACCAAGTCAGCCAAAGGTCATATGCCTAGGTCAGGCTACGCTCAGGTCAAGATATGCAAGTCATACGCTCCCAAAGGCAGCGTATGAACTCCATATGACTCATGACCATCCAAGTGAGCGTATGCGAGTCATACGCTCCCAAAAGGTAGCGTATTGACTCCATACGACTCCTGACCATCCAAGTGAGCGTATGCAAGTCATACGCTCCCAAAAGGTAGCGTATGGACTCCATACGACTCCTGACCATCCAAGTGAGCGTATGCAAGTCATACGCTCCCAAAGGCAGCGTATGGACTCCATACGACTCCTGACCATTCAAGTCAGCGTATGCAAGTCATACGCTCCCAAAAGGCAGCGTATGGACTCCATACGACATACGTTTCCAAAAGGTAGCGTATGCAAGACACACGCTTCCTAAAAAGGCAGCGTATGGACTCCATACTGCGCTGCGCTAAAGAGCGCACACAGCTCAGTGACGCAAGCTAAAAAGCTAGTGTACACTGCTCACTGTCTTCTCCAAACAGCAAGAACTCCATGGTTGCACCCCAAAGCTTCAAAGGTCCATAACTTGGTCAAAACAAGTCCAAATCCAACTCTCCAAAGGTCAAAATTGGGTAGAATAAAACTCTCTACAACATATAACCATCAAAACTTGAAAACAAAGAAGTTTGATAGATCAAAACCACCAAACTCCGAAAATAACTCATTTCTAGATCTTCAAAAATTAAGACTTCGAAATGAAAAATGCCAAGTTCTAAACTCTCTTAGGATCTTGCGAGGAAGATAAATGAACCATAAAACATGGGTTCTCATGTGGAGCAAGTTGTACTTGCCTACGGTTTGGTAGGTGGAGAGAGTAATGAAGAAGAAGAAGAGGAGTAATGGTGAGAATGAGTAATGAGGAGAGAGAATGGAGAGGGTGGCTTTAAATATGGAAGGGGGTGGTAGGTGGGAGTTGGGTCGGGTCCAATGGGTTGGGTTGTAGGGGATCCAACCAAGGCCAACCCGAACCAAACTAAGCAAGACTAAGGTAGGGAATAAAAGCAGGAATAAAATGCAGATAAATAAAATACAGAAATAAAATTACAGGAAATAAATTAACATGAAAATTAAAGAGCAGATTAATTAATTAACATGAAATTAAAGAAATTTAAATACAGGATAATACATGATAAATATTAAATAAATACTCATGAGTTGTACATGTATAAAAATATGTATTCTGGGAACGGGGAGTGACATCTCTACCCTCCTTAGAAAAATTCCGTCCTCGGAATTTCAAATCCAAGCAGGATAGAAACATCGGGGCTAAACTAATCTAAGTACAAGCAATTCAATGAAGCAATCATTTTACAATGTCCATAGCAAGTAACATATCTATATTTAACAATCTACGACATCAAGCAATTCTACCCATAAGGTGATAAGCATGAGGAATCAAGACAATCAGGTACACAGAAAAAGATATACCTTGTGAGTCAAACAGATGTGGATACCGTGATCGGATATCATCCTCACGTTCCCACGTTGACTCTCCCAAAGAGTGATGACCCCAAGCAACCCGGACAAGGTTAATTGTTCGGTTCTTGAGTATCTTCTCTCTTCGGTCCAAGATGGACACAGGCTGCTCCTCGTAAGACAGGTTGGTACCAACAACCAGTTCTGAATGATCGAGGACATGGCTGGGGTCCGATACATACCTTCGCAATTGAGATACATGAAACACGTCATGCACCTCTCGTAACGAAGGTGGAAGGGATAAACGATAAGCAACATCGCCTACCCTATCAAGGATAACGAATGGGCCTACGTATCGTGGACTCAACTTCCCGCGAACGCCAAATCTAATGACCCCACGGGTAGGTGAGATCCGCAAGAACACGTGGTCCCCAACAGAAAACTCTAGCGGCCTACGATGCTGGTCCGCCCAATGACGATGCCGATCCTGCGCAACACGAAGTCGCTCTCTAATTCCCTTAATCACTTCAACCGTCTGGATAATCATTTCTGGGCCTAGCATCTTCCTCTCCCCGATATCATCCCATGCAAGCGGCGATCTACACTTCTTACCATATAGTGCCTCAAATGGCGCCATCTGGATACTAGCATGATAACTGTTGTTGTATGAGAACTCAATTAAGTGCAGGTGACTTTTCCAAGATCCTCCAAAATCCAGAGTGCAAGCTCGCAACATATCTTCCAAAGTCTGAATTGTTCTTTCTGATTGCCCATCCGTCTGCGGATGGTAAGCCGTGCTAAATCTTAACTTGGTGCCCAAACTACGATGCAAGCTCTTCCAGAAATGTGATGTAAAGCGGGTATCTCGGTCTGACACAATACTGACAGGGACTCCATGCTGCCTGACTATCTGTTGCATATACAACTCTGCCAACTTTTCTGTAGATTGCCCTACTCTGAAAGGAAGAAAATGTGTTACCTTTGTAAGCCGATCTACTATCACCCAAATAGCATCTTTACCACTTGGTGATCTCGGTAAACCGGTCACAAAGTCCATTGTGATGTGTTCCCACTTCCATTCCGGGATAGGAAGCGGTTGCAATAATCCAGCTGGCCTCTGCTGTTCTGCCTTCACTTGCTGACATACCAAGCAACGGGAAACAAACCTAGCTATCTCCCTCTTCATCCCGTTCCACCAGAAGTGCTGCTTGATATCTTGGTACATCTTGGTCCCTCCAGGATGTATAGAATACTGGAAACTGTGAGCTTCTGCCATAACTTCCTGTCTGATATCTCCACTAGGCACACATAGACGTGATCCAAACCTAAGTATACCATCTTCATGAATTTTCAACTCCTTTTTGTGCCCTGACTCACATTCTGCCCTAAGCTTCTGAATCCTTGGGTCTTGTGCCTGAGCTGCCTTGATCCTATCTACCAAGTCAGATTGGACTTGTAGACTTGCCAGAACTCCTACATCGCTAGGAAGTATAACCTCTATGCCCATCTCCTGAAGGTCTTCTAAGATATGCTTCTGTGTTGTCAACATAAATGCGCCGCCCCTTCTGCTGAGAGCGTCTGCTACCACATTAGCCTTGCCTGGATGATACTGAAGCTCCACGTCATAATCCTTGATCAACTCTAGCCATCTTCTCTGCCTCATGTTCAGCTCCTTCTGAGTAAAGATGTACTTCAGACTTTTGTGGTCTGTGTACATGTCCACTCGGTCACCATATAAGTAATGCCTCCATAGCTTCAAAGCAAATACTACTGCCGCCAACTCCAAATCATGAGTTAGGTAATTCTTCTCGTGGTCCCGAAGCTGCCTAGATGCATATGCTATCACCTTCCCGTGCTGCATGAGGACACATCCAAGTCCTTTACCTGACGCATCACAATATACGGTAAAACCTCCGGGTCCAACTGGCAATGTAAGAATGGGTGCTGATATCAATTTCTGCTTCAAATTCTCAAATGATGCCTGACATTCTGCCGACCAAACAAATGGCACATCCTTCCGGGTCAAGCGAGTCATGGGTGCTGAAAGTCTTGCAAAATCTGACACAAATCTTCTGTAATATCCCGCCAATCCCAAGAAACTACGCACATCTGCTACGGTCTTGGGTACTGGCCAACTCTCTACTGCTTCTACCTTCTTGGGATCCACTGCTACTCCAGCTCCTGATACGATATGTCCCAAGAATGAAATGTGATCCGTCCAGAACTCACACTTGCTGAGCTTGGCATACAACTGGTTCTCTCTCAGAACCTGCAACACTTTCCTGAGGTGGTCTTCATGCTCCTCTTCACTAGCAGAGTACACAAGAATGTCGTCGAGAAATACTACGACAAACTGATCTAAATACGGCATAAAGATGCGGTTCATCAAATCCATGAATATTGCTGGAGCATTGGTCAAACCAAACGGCATTACCAAGAATTCATAATGTCCATACTTCGACCTGAATGTTGTCTTGGGAATATCTTCCTTCCGAACCCTCACTTGGTGATACCCTGAACGAAGATCTATCTTGGAGAAAACTCTAGCCTTGCTCAACTGATCAAATAAGTCGTCGATCCTGGGTAATGGGTACTTGTTCTTTACTGTTGCCGCGTTAAGCTTCCTGTAGTCAATGCATAATCTGGATGATCCATCCTTCTTTCCCACAAGTACCACTGGTGCTGCCCATGGTGATACGCTAGCTTGGATGAACTTCTTCTCCTTCAGTTCCTCTATATGTTGATATACCTTGGCCTGCTCCGAATCCGCCATTCTGTAAACCCGATCTGATATCGGTTTAGTTCCTGGTGCCAATTCTATACTGAACTCAATATCTCTAACCGGTGGAAGACCGGGAAGTTCTTCAGGAAATACGTCTAGAAATTCTTCAACTACCTTCGGAACCTGGACTTCTTCCATTGCCGTTACTACTCCCTGCTCTTGCTGAGTTGCCTCTGATCTGACTAAGGTGAATCTCTTCATGCCTGGAATATCAAAAGATACACTCCCACTACGACAATCTATTGTCGCATGACTGTCTTTCAGCCAGTCCATGCCTAAGATAACGTCGAAATTTCCAACAAAAAATTCTATCAACTGGGCGGGTAAGGAATGCCCGCAAACTACAACACTACACGCTAGAATAACTCTACTAACTCCTACGAGCCCATTACCGGTGAGTATATTCAACCTCCCTGGCAATGCCTCGAACTCCATTCCTAGCCGTGTCGCAAATCGTGCAGATATAAATGAGTGCGATGCTCCCAAACAATGCTACTGCGGGATATGAGGCGACGAGAATGTTACCTGCCACAACATCTCCCGATGCTAATGCCTCTTCCAAGGACAGAGTGAATGCCTGCCCTCGACCTCCTTGCTGGTTCCCATGTTGCGGCCTAGCCTGGTGCTGCTGCTGGCCCCTGCCTTGATGATGCTGGGGTGGTCTATGCCGGTGTTGCTGCATCGGCGGTCCCTGCTGCCGAAACATCTGAGCCTGCGGTACTAACGGACGCTGTGCCAACGGCCTCACTGCTACCGCTGGTCCTCGATACTGCCCTGCCCCTGGTGCTGGCAGAGCAGGAAACTGCTGCACTGGTCCTCCTGACCTCGAATTCATGGGACATGTGGTAACCCGATGGTCTGGATTTCCACATATCCGACATAGTCCATTCAATGTCCGACACACATCTCTAGTGTGTCCCATCTTCCCACAATAAGTGCAGCCCGCCGGGGGTTGCTGGTTCTTCTTCTGTTGCTGTTGCTGCCTGGGTGGTGCTGGCCCCCGTATCGCCACATCGTGGATACGAATGCCAGGGGATGGCGCTGTTGTTCGGGGCGCTGCTCCCCCTCCTCCTTCAATCTGACTGTGGGATCTCTTCTGACCCCCAGTCCTTGCCGCAAGCCTCTGAATGGTGATCTCATGCCTGCGGGTTGCCGTCAATATTTCATCAAAAGTTTGGTAATTGTGCCCCTCTATCAATTGCAAGAGCTTAAGATGAAACCCTTGCTGGAACCTCATCGCCCTCTGGCGCTCCGTTGCTACCATCTCTGGGGCAAACCTACTCAATCTGCAGAACTCCGCTGCATAAGCATCTACGGTCTTGCCAGCCTGTCTGAGGTTGATAAACTTCTGTTGTAGCTCAAACTGCGCCACAACTCCATAATACTTCGTCTTGAACCTTGCAGTAAAATCGTCCCAAGCAACAGGACGCCTGATGCCCACTTCCTCTGATTTCCACCAATCACGTGCGAGATCCTGAAGTAACAACTTCACTAGATCCACACGCTCTTCTGCCGGCACCTTAGCGGCTGTCAGAATAGCCTCAATGTCCTTAAGCCATGCATCTGCTGAGATGGCATCCTCCGTGCCCTCGAAACGACGGGAGTTGTACTTGCAAAATCGGGCTGACGCTCCTGAATCTGTCCTTGCCCCTCTTTCCAATGCTGTCTGTAATCCTTGGTTGAGTAGTACATTCTGCTCTTGTAACTGAGCGTGCATGCGCTGCTGGGCTAACATCTGGTGTTGCTGAGTAGCCATCATCCCTCTCATGATCTCCAGAAGGGCTGGTGTATCCAATTCCACAGGGGTAGGTGGAACTATTGGTGGTGTTGGAACCACCGGATACTGCGGTCCAACCGCTGGTTCTACTATCACCTCTTCTTGAATAGCCTCATGAAGTGGTTCTGACCCTTGTTGCTGACCAACCTGGTCAGGTTGTCCATGCTGCTGTCCATGTTGTTGCTGTCCAGCTCTGACAGATACGGACGAGGTGCCCCTAAGAAAAGGGACAAGAGAACAATCAAATGACCGGACATGAAGGATCAATGAAGTCAAAGGATACTGGAATGTCAAGCTAGAGTTGAGAATTGACGAATCATGAGATCAAGGGGAAACATGTGTGATTGAGACATCCTATTAAACACCCCACAAGTCTGAAATCAGACCTGCATGGGCCACCACTAAAACCTTGTCACGCCCCAGAACCAGAATACTGGAGAGCGGGGGAATGACTCAGCCAGCTACGTATTACGGGTAGATGAATACCGTATAATACGATCAATGCTGTCTAAAAGACGAGGGGGTGCATACTACATAAAAGTCTTACTATGGTCATTACACATCTATTGTCTCAATCATTCAAACAAGAAACAGTAATAGAGAACATGTAAGATAAAGCAGTAAGGCGTCCCAAACGCTCTGTCAAAATGTTCTTGATATCTGGCTTTACAAAACATAGCCAGATTGATGTAGCAAAAGTATACACAATTGTTATCAGCTGCAGTCTGACTTTAATTACAATTATGTAAAAGTAAGTACAAGACAATCCGACTAACATGTCGGTGCCAAACGGCTAAGGTATAAAGTAGATAACAAAACGAGCGGTGAAGTAAGGAACCCACTCGAGTCCTCCTGCGATCATCCCTCTAGTGTTGACCATCTTGGAGGTAGAAGTAAGCTGGATCCTCGGGGACCGGCTCTAAATCTGGCCATGCAAAACCAGAGAGGTTAGACCTCTAATAGCAAGTACCACAAGAAAGCACGACATGAGAACTAAAACCAGTAATGTAAGAGAATAATACTAATAAATCTCTGCTTGCTACTAGGATTCACATCACGACACTTCGAACCAACCTCCCAACCAAACAAGGACAGAAGTTGGTCCGTCATGTCCTGACATTCTGATCATCCCAGTTAGGTAACAGAGTAGTACAGTACACAAACAAATCATCTTGAACGGCCAATCAACTCCTACGGCTTGCTATTGTGAGTCCCAAGTTATCCTGGAATTATGCAATTAGGGATTCCGTAGTTCTTACTATGTGCAAGCAAGGCTAGTCTATCCAGTCAATCATGTGCGCCATGCATGAATTAGACGAGTCCTAGCAGGACGTCCGTCATCAATATACAATATACAATAATAATATAAGCAGATACTGTTCCCTGCCCGTGTAGCAGTTTTACAGTATCTGTGGGAACCAGCCGGCCCGTCGGGTACTACTTGTCCCAAGGGGGCTGCCATGTAAGAACTCGGGAATCCATTCTCTCCATGCAATCATTATTTTATTTAACTTAATAGTCCCTACGTTGAGTGAAATCCCATGCCGTGGATCATGGTCATTCAAATGAGTACTTTCGTACGGGGTACGATATGCACAACTCTACAACGATACCAGTGCGGTTAGGTTGCAGGTCTTACATAGCGTAATGCAACAATCAAATCTAACCACGGTAATCATGCCTTGACCATAAAGTACACATGCTTCTTTTGTAGAAAATAAATAAGTAAATAAATAAATAAATAGATTGAAGCCTGCATGTGCATGCATGTCAATATTCGGGATCAGCCAGTCGATTACAATAGTTCATAACATGAACGTGTCTCATTCATTCAATTCAATAAGACGACTAGCCAGTCTCTTAGTTCCAACTAGGAACGCATGATCAATTATTAGTCAAGGTCACAATCATTGTCAATGGTGACAAGGCATGAAAGTTAACTAGTATTCAGTGGGGTCGAGTCTACAACTCTCAGGGTTTAATTCCAGTCAATCGGGGTATCTATAACTCAATTTACGATACATGGTACATCCCACGTAACAATCCATATTTAACAGAAATATTAACATATCATGATTATATCAAGTTTATGCCAAAAGGCGTAAGGATATAAAATGGACGTTAAATATCTAATAAAATATCAATATACAGGACTATAGAAGAACCAAGCTTAAGGAAAATAAAACCAAACTGACATGCTGACATAAGACCAAGTCAGCCAAAGGCCATATGCCTAGGTCAGGCTACGCTCAGGTCAAGATATGCAAGTCATACGCTCCAAAAGGCAGCGTATGAACTCCATATGACTCCTGACCATCCAAGTGAGCGTAGCGTATTGACTCCATACGACTCCTGACCATCCAAGTGAGCGTATGCAAGTCATACGCTCCCAAAAGGTAGCGTATGGACTCCATACGACTCCTGACCATCCAAGTGAGCGTATGCAAGTCATACGCTTCCAAAGGCAGCGTATGGACTCCATACGACTCCTGACCATTCAAGTCAGCGTATGCAAGTCATACGCTCCCAAAAGGCAGCGTATGGACTCCATACGACATACGTTTCCAAAAGGTAGCGTATGCAAGACACACGCTTCCTAAAAAGGCAGCGTATGGACTCCATACTGCGCTGCGCTAAAGAGCGCGCACAGCTCAGTGACGCAAGCTAAAAAGCTAGTGTACACTGCTCACTGTCTTCTCCAAACAGCAAGAACTCCATGGTTGCACCCCAAAGCTTCAAAGGTCCATAACTTGGTCAAAACAAGTCCAAATCCAACTCTCCAAAGGTCAAAATTGGGTAGAATAAAACTCTCTACAACATAGAACCATCAAAACTTGAAAACAAAGAAGTTTGATAGATCAAAACCACCAAACTCCAAAAATAACTCATTTCTAGATCTTCAAAAATTAAGACTTCGAAATGAAAAATGCCAAGTTCTAAACTCTCTTAGGATCTTGCGAGGAAGATAAATGAACCATAAAACATGGGTTCTCATGTGGAGCAAGTTGTACTTGCCTACGGTTTGGTAGGTGGAGAGAGTAATGAAGAAGAAGAGGAGTAATGGTGAGAATGAGTAATGAGGAGAGAGAATGGAGAGGGTGGCTTTAAATATGGAAGGGGGTGGTAGGTGGGAGTTGGGCCGGGTCCAATGGGTTGGGTTGTAGGGGATCCAACCAAGGCCAACCCGAACCAAACTAAGCAAGACTAAGGTAGGGAATAAAAGCAGGAATAAAATGCAGATAAATAAAATGCAGAAATAAAATTGCAGGAAATAAATTAACATGAAAATTAAAGAGCAGATTAATTAATTAACATAAAATTAAAGAAATTTAAATACAGGATAATACATGATAAATATTAAATAAATACTCATGAGTTGTACATGTATAAAAATATGTATTCTGGAAACGGGGAGTGACACCCCATGAGTTAAATTGCGTTGCACAGCTTGTGCCATAAGTCTAGGCACCCAAATGACTTGGTCGTTCAAAGTTGAACGCGTGCGCGGTATGTTCCATCGAGGCAAGGCTTGACGCGGCCTTTGCTCGTTAAGTTGTAGGCTTGAGCAAGTTAGACAAAGTTATGTCGGTCGACCTAAGTCATTCCAAGTGCTGTCCCGCTCATTCTGCGGTTGTCAGGTTAAATAGTCCCACGATCCCAAGGTCCGTCATATAAAGTATGACTTGGGCGATAGCGTTGCGTAGAACACGAGTCGATTTGAGACACGGTGCACGGACTTAGTGTTTAAGGCATGAACCACGGTTGATTGAGTGAGTTTTGGAGAAAGGACTATCGAATAGGCATTGAGTTGAAAGAAATGACATGGTAACATGGAAAGAATGCTCGCGACCGTGGGTCGTCGAGGGGTCTCAAATGATAGAAAGAATGCTCGCGACCGTGAGTCGTCGAGGGGTCTCAAATGATAGAAGGTTTGATATTGGTTTTGAAAGAGATGATAACACTAAAAGTACAATGACTGTGTGAGACGTCAGTTTGAGTGAAGGGTCTTGCATGGTCATTGGACAACTTGTCGACAAGGTAGAGTTTCCCCGCACGGCAACCTGTGGCGCCACGGGACCGATGCGGCCTAAGGAAACACGGTGATAGCTGTGCTGACTCGATAGCACCGGGTTAGTCGGGGGATTCCAGGGGGCTAGCTACCTTGCGCTGGAAGGGTCCCGGCCAACCGCAAGCTATGTGTCCAGGTATAGCTTGTTATGCTAGTGACCTCATATAGATGAGTCGGCATGGGCGGCGATCCGCGTATATGCCTTTGGACTGAGTCGAGTATTAGGTGAAGTGAATCAAGAGTCGAGTCGAATGCGTGCTCGGTCAGAAAGACAATGTTTGGGCCTAAGATTTGGCTGCAACGAAGACACCGTGCTTTGGCACGAGATGTGGCGTCGAGTCCTATGTTGTCGGCATATAAGTTGCATAGTTATGGTTTGAGTTGTCATGAGTTAAGTCAGGAGATGCCGCAAGGCAAAGTTGGTCGAGTAACCCTTAGTTCACAAGTTGGACGGGTCAGTTGATGGTTTAGTAAGCAAAGGGCCGCGAGGCGGCGATATGATCGAGTCTCATTGAGTTGCGAGGCACGGCCTCAGCAAGGGTTTGTAGCACGGTCACACGAAAATGGAGCCTCATCGCGTAGTTGCGTCTCTGATTTTAAGCCGTAAGGCAAACACGACTCGATAGGTTAACGTTGTCGGCACGAGAAGGGTCTTGAGGCAAGGTATGAGTTAACGTTGTCGTTGCAAGCACGAGATGGTCTAGAGACACGGAATAGGCTAAGGCATCGGTCCTAAAACTGATCCTAAGGCAAGACTAGAAAGACAATTGATAAGAAGTGACTGCGTTGCACAAAGTAAATCAAACGTGTTGGGTTTGTATGGGTGGACGAGGAGCTCATTCCACCAGTACAGTTGAGTACTGACACCCACATAGTTTTCATGTGCAGGCACAGGTAGAAGCTCGTGGCGCGGAGCTCGCTTGGATGCGTCGAGGCACGGAGTTCCTTGGCAATTCGAAGCGTGCGGCCGCATGGAGTAAAAACTTATACGGGACATAATGTATGGACGTCGCCTTCCGAAGCTTCCGCCGGCTCAAGACTTGTTGTTGAGAGATGAGAGAGAGCTGAGTGACTTGTAATGTGAGATGAGTGAGCTTGAGAGACTTGTAATCTTGGCCTTGCGCCCCATTGTAATCTATGTTTCAATATCAATAAAGAGCTTCTTTTGAATAACTTGTGTTTGTTCTAATTTCCGCTGCTATTATTCAATGTCTCTGCACGGGACTTCTGTGCGACGACCCCGTCGCAGCCGCTGAAATCGGCCGTTATGGAACCCGTCTTGCACGAGCGCAATCTAGGCTCGTGCGGCATCACGCCTTAGCGAGGACGATCGCTCCTACGGGAGCGGGGCGTGACAGAACCCACGACCTCCCTAATAACCCTCAGCAACCCCAACCGCTGGGCCACCCCCTGGTGGCTTCTGCATCATGTTCTACTGATGTTCAGATATACTGCAACATAATCAACTGGGATCAGAACAATGTACATTCCATTGCGAGAAAAGGCATTGAACATACAATGGATTAATTTGAAAATAGCAGTTAATTGCATCTACTAGGAGATCTAGAAAACCAGTTCTTTCACCATAGTTAGATGTCACATGCTTCAGATATTTATTTTGCTAAAAGATTAGAAGATTACTCAAAATGAAGTGAGTAAATCACCTTAATCCAAAACCTCAAACTGTCATTGACTGATTTGAATGCTGTCAGACGGCAATCGGCAGCACAGATAGCAATCTCATCTAGTCCTTTGTGGGCAATTGGTCTTGCACCAGGCTTTAACTCTCTAATGAAAAACTCATTAAATGTCTGCAAATAAGTAAAAAGTTTAAAGGAGAGGAAACTTATCAGTGGATTAATCATTAAGTAGCATTGTTACTAAGAATTCTATTATAATATCACATTGCAAGACCATAAAACTAGTCCACAAACATCTTCACTGACTTTGTAGGCCCATAACAGATAGGGTCACCACTCACCAGGCAGAATGCTTTATATTTTTAACTCATGATATAAACTAATGCCTACCTACTAAAATGCATGGTGGGATATCCTTCTGATATACCAACTTCGTTCCAAATGATCTATATATCTTAAATCGTCCATGAATCAAATATCTTGAAATTCGAAGACTTTTAACTCATGCAACAAATTTTCGCAAAATGAATCATTTTTTACTAATAGAAATAAAGAGATCATAGTTGCATAAACAAAAATGTTCCATCCACAAATTTCTTATTTGTATCTAATTTAGAGCATTCAAATTACTCTGATTGCTGTGGATCATTCATTGAGATATTCTATCATACATTCCGGTATGTGGTCATAAACATGTTACTGCTTTTACAATATAAGATACACATAGTGCCTTTCAAAAACCTGATGCAGGCCTAACTTGACAAGTCTGACTTATAAATTGGCAGGGCTTCAGTTTGTCAAACTTGAACAAGGATCGCAAACCCAATGCAGGGCACAATCCATCATGAACCCTATCAATATGGCATGTGAATGATGAATCATCTTGACACCCTGCATTTACATGCTTTTAAAAGCTAGTCCTACATGTTAGCTTAATAAAATATTTCCGCACTATCTTGTTTGCTTTGCTTTGATCCATTAGAAAAAAAATCATCACAAGCAGGTGTCAACATCACAAGCAGATGTCAAGTCACATATTAAGTGTTTGACTATCAATTTAAAAGTTACATATTGAACTAAAGTCCACATCGGGGAGGAAAGAAACATGCATGGGCTCCAGGGACCCACAGTAGAACATGTAATGAAGATAGAGTGATCTATGCATGATCTTTAACTTGAGACCAACACCACATGCTAATAAAATACTGATTAGGGTTAAAGATTACTTGTTACATACAAATTGTTGCACAAGTAATTGCATAAAATTTAAAACAACAAACATCCATTGACATATATTCATAGAAAGTCTTGAATATTTTGCAGCGTATGTGAATAATTCACATAAATGGCCGGTTAGCTCTAGTCTAGCTCCACAAAAGAACTGGTTTGTTGGTGGTGCTTGCTCCCACAAGATTTTGATTTTTGAGTTTAGAAATGGATTCTTCATAATAAAATCGTATTTAACACATCCCAATTCGATAAGGTCATTCAGAAAAATATATGAACCACAACAATTTTCTCATTGGAAACCCTATTTAACCACCACCATCACCACCAACAACAAAAAATGCTGAGTGGGCTTAGATAAGTACCTTGAAATGTTCAATTGGATACTTGATCTCGTCGATATTAACTTGATCCTGCATGAATAAGAACTACACTGTGAGAAACAGTGGCAAAATGATATGCTATATCCTGGATGTACAAGATCACAAAAAATTATGCGTTTGAAGGTGCATATGTTACTTTTCACAATCTCTACTATGAATGACATTTGATAAATTGAAATATCCTGCTACTAATATCACTAGCATCATTCTCATAAATTTGCGTAATAAAGTGTATAATTGTGACCTTTTGATCTTTAAAGATACAGATGACAATATTCTCACTAGATAGGAGATAAGACTGTGAAGTAGCTTAGTATGATGATAACGATGGTGATCCCTTACTAAACATAGTCATTTCTTACCTACCCTTTAGCCTAGGGGTGAGCATCGGTTCGGTTCAAACCGAACCGAATATGTGAAAACCGAAATAACCGTAAACCGTATTTTTCAAAACCGAAAACCGAACCGTTTTTATAAAAACCGAACAAAAACCGAACCGAATTAATTCGGTTCAGTTTTCGGTCGGTTCGGTTTCATGGGCCAATGTGCATGGCCTTCAAGTTTTTAACAAAATGGGCCTATTTAAATAACAAAATTTAAAAAAATATATAATTTATTGTATTTATGAATTGTTATATTATATAGAGTGAAAGATATTAGTATATATAGATTGAGGGTAGATAGAGAGAGTGCTCAAAGAAGCATCGACATAGAATAGGAGAAGAGAGTGCGCTCAGTTAGGGGTTAATAAATATTAGTATATGTATATTGTGGGTAGTTTGATAAATTACTAAATCTAAATCGATTTTCGGTTCGGTTCGGTTTTTCGGATGAAGAACCGAAAACCGAACCGTTATTTCAAATTTTCAAACCGTAAACCGAACTGATAACCGAAAAACCGAACCGTTTGTCATATTTCGGTTCGGTTTTCGGTTTTCAACCGTTATATGCTCACCCCTACTTTAGCCTACTCTAATAACCATGTTGTCCCAACAGTTAAATTCTTTCTCAGAAATATTATGCAAAGTACATAGTCCAGTCTGAACTAGGTACTCAATTATGTTATATGTTCCAATCCTATAGTCTCACATCGGTTATATGAGAATTCAATGTTGATTTATATAATCTTGGACTCTCCTCTTAACAGCTAGCTTTTAGGATGAGTTTTTCCAAGGTTCGTATCAAATGGTATGACTTATGAGAGCCTACAACATGTCCTCCGCTTGCAATCGTGCGACATGGGTGGTAACACAGGTTTAGGGACTAGAAGTTTAGAGCAAAGACGGCCCACGTGGACGTTAGGACGACAGGGAATGTTACAATCCTATAGTCTCACACATCGATTATATGGGGAATATGATGAGAGTTGATATGATCTTAGGTTCTCTCCTCTTAAGGGCTAGCTTTTAGGATGAGTTCTCCCAAGATTTGTATCATGACAAGGAAGTACAAAAACATACTTACATTGAAGCTGACACTTTAGTTTCAAAACCTTTTTCTTGATGTATAAGACACATGGACACTCAAAAACATCAAAACAACTACCAACACTTAATAACTTCAAGTCATAAAATAAGGGAAAATGAGAAAGAAAAAAAAACCTCCCTAGATTCGCCATTTTCGTGAAAAAAGATCCCATGCTCTTAAATTTTTCACTAGTTACTTTTTGTTGCAAAAAACCCCCAAATGACAATTTTACCCCTCCCCCCTCCTTCCTCGGCCGTTGGGGGAGGGGCTGGGTGGCCGGCGATGCCACGGGGAGGGCCGCGGGGGGCCGGGGCAAGGGCGGGGGAGGGCCGCGGGGGGGCGGCGAGTGCGGGGGAGGGCCGTGCGGGGCCGACGAGGTCGGAGGGGAGGCTCGCGGGGGACGGGCGGGGCTGGGGGCTCGCCGCCGGGGGGAGGGCCGGGGGGTCGGGCGAGGGGGGGCGAGGTGGGGGGGAGGCTCGCAGGGGACGGACGGGGCTGGGGGCTCGCCGCCGGGGGGAGGGCCGCCGAGGGGAGGGCAGGGGGGTCGGGCGGGGGGAGGGCGGTGTAGTGCCCCGTCCCGCTCAGTCAATCGAAGGAATCGGAACGCCGACGGCGTTCGAACTTAGCCTTGCAACGACTGCTCGAAGACATCGCTCGGTCAAGGCGACCGCTCGCTCAGGTGGAATAGTTTCGGTGAACTCGCCTCATCTTTGCCTTCACATAATAAATCGCATGTTTTTAACTTGCACAAGTAGGCTTAATAATTAGCTAAAGGGAATAATCTTGACGGGTCAAATTGAGTTAGAATATGGAAAGGTCCAACGGTCGGCTTAGAGTTGGTGCACGGCGTGCTTTGAAAATGACATTCGATCCTTCGTCCCATAGCTTAGGAGAAGGAAAGTTGGTTGAGTAGGCGAAGTTATGACGTAGCCTAAGTCATAGGCGTCGTCCGCATGAATGCTTCATAAAGCATGCACGGTCCCATCGTCCAAGGCTTGGCATAGCCTTGGTTTGCCCATGAGTTAAGTGCGTTTAAACAGATTGTGACCTAAGTCTAGGAACCCAATGACTTGGTCGTTCGAAGTCGAATGCGTGCACGACACGTTTCCACGATGCAAGGCTTGACGCAGTCTTTGCTCGTCAAGTTGTTGCAAAGTTAAGTAAGACAAGGACTATCAAATAGGCGTTCATGAGTTGAATAGTCCCATGATCCCAAGGTCCGTCGTATAAAGTATGACTCGGGCGGTAGTGTGCGTAGAACACGGTTGGCATTAAGGCACGATGCACGGACTCAGTGTTTAAGGCACGAGCCACGGTTGATTTAAAGTAAGTTTGGAAAAAGGGGGCTATCAAATAGTCATTCCTAAGTTGAGTAAAAAGGATATTGCATCAAGGAAGAAGGCTCGCGACCGTGGGTCGTCGAGGGATCTCAAGGATAGAAGTCTTGAACTTGGTTTGAAAGAGAGGGTAACACTGAAAAGAAGGATGACTGTATGAGACGTCAGTTTGAGTCGAGTCTTGCATGGCCATGGACAACTTGTCGACAAGGGCGATGTTTCCTCGAGCGGCAACCCGGGGCCACGGGACCGACTCGGCCTAGGAGGAAACAGGGTATAGTCGTGCATAAGATTTTAGCACGGGTTAAGCGGAGGCTTGCAACGGAGCTGGCTACTTGCGTTGAAAGGACCCCGATTAACAAAGCTATACGTCGCAGGATAGCTTGTTATGCTAGTGGCTAAGTTCATATAGATGTCGACAAAATAGCGGCTATCCGCGTGCATGTCTTTGGATTAAGTCGAGTTGAATGAGTGTACAAGTTAGAACACAAAGTTTGGGCCTAAGATTTGGCTTCAACATAGGCGTCGTGCTTCGACACGAGATGTGTCGTCGAGTCTCAAGTGTCGACATGTGAGTTGCGTAAGTTGGGTTTGAGTTGTTCGAGTTTAAGTCAGGAATCGCCGCAAGGCAAGTTGGTTAAGTGACACTAAGTTCACAAGTCTCGATTGGGTCAGTTGGTAATCAAAGTAGCAAGGGCCGCTTGGCGGCAAGGGCCGCGAGGCGGCGATATGGTTAAGTCTCACTGAGTTGCGAGGCACGGCCTCAGCAAGGGTTTGTAGCACAGTCACACGGAAATAGAGTCTATCGTGTAGTTGCGTCTCTGATTTTGGCCGAAAGGCAAGCACGACTTGATAGGTTAACGTTGTTGAGTTGACGTTGTTGTTGCGAGCACGGGATGGTCTAGAGACACGAAATAGACCAAGCCATCGGTCCTAAAATAATTCTAAGGCAAGAGTAGAAAGACAATAAAAATGGACTATGTTGCACAAAGTAAATCAAACGTGTTGGTTTTGTATGGGTGGACGAGGAGCTCATTCCACCAGTACAGTTGAGTACTGACATCCACATAGTTTTCATGTGCAGGCACAGGTAGAAGCTCGTGGCGCGGAGCTCGCCTGGATGCGTCGAGTGGAGATGCCACGTGGAAGCACAGCAAAGTTAAATGACCATGTGACTTTCTGCCCCGTGGAGATGCCACGTGGTCTATGGTTTGAGTATTGTAACATGTAACATGCTGCTCTTTTCCAAGAGCACACATCAATGAATAGTGAGCATGAGATCAAATTGAAAATAATGGGCCTGATATACTATAGTGGTACTTTCCCGATCAGCTATGATGCCAACCTGTTAAGTAATTGGCGTGGATACCGATGTCTACTTTCCAGTGCATGTCAGAGTGGGTGCTTGCACATACAATAGCATACCTTGAAAAATCAATGAACTTGACTGGGTGGGTGCTTTACTACCCTTGCACCCTTTTCTATAGTACATACCTTGAAAAATTCAATGAACTTCGGTATGTCTTTAACTGATTCAAGTGAACTCATCTTTCTTCCTTGTTTCTCGGAGAGGCTTTGCAAAATCTCCTTAGCCCCTAAACACAAACAATAGCATCACAACCTTTGATGAACCAAAATTATCACCAGTCGATAAAAGTATAAATCTCATGTCCAAAATGATTCATGTACTCAACAGGTTTTTTGGCTAAAGTCTTTGTTGTCATTAGTATAGATATTGTACATATCTGTATAACAGAACTTAAACGATAATGTGCATAATTTTTTACATCTTGTAATGATATAACAGTTTTGTAGGATGTAAGTTAAAATTATATATTATGTAAAAATACCTGCATCAATTAAGGTAAGGCCTACTTTTGATTGATACATAGCTCTCATTGACAAAATAATTTTTCCATCAATAATTTCTTCCACTAGTCTCTTTGTTCTTCGATCAAAAACCTACAATAAATTTTGAATGGCATATTTAAAGCATATTCACCAATAGAAAGCACAAAACATTTTATTTCAATGCAAGATTTTCCTCCAAATAAAACATGAAGGAAGGTTCAAAGTAATAAAAAGTGCAGGGAATGACATGGCCCTTAATAGACCCAAATGGGAGAAGTGGATTCAAACATCCGTGTCCCGCCCCCAAAGTTTTGGTATAAAGGCTTCGTTGTTGTTGTTGTAGCTCTTGTGGTGATTAGATAGTGCTCTTTTTCTCAGTCAAGTCTACTTCCGTGTTTATTCTCCTAGCCTGTGGATGGGACATCATCACCACAGACGATAATTTTACTAGAATTACCAAAGTTAAAGTCCATCTTTCCGGCCACTAGCACACCAAGGAATTTGGCATTAAGATTGCTTGCCAGGAAGAGTCCTGGATCATTTGAGAATATTAACTTTCTAGGTTGCCTTAAGGCTGACAATCCTATGCATCAAAATGCCAATCTCTCCAACATCAGCTCCTCCTCGGACCCACTTCTTCCCAATCTTGGTATGTATCGTCGACTTGTCGAGAAACTTATCCACCTCATTATTACTTGTCTGGACATCTCCTTTGTCGTCAATATTCTCAGTCATTGCATGCAGTTTCCTACAACTTCTCAAGCACATTCTTCGGCACTTGAAGAAATTTCCAGCACATGGTCTTGTCTACAGATCATCTTCCTCTCTGGCTTTCACTTCCTCTACTGACCAGCGTTACTAGAACTCTCTACGTATGTAGTGAATTGCATTCCATAACACACAATTTCTTTCCATGTTCCGTGTACAGTTTTACCATTAAATATTCACCTTTGACATTTAACCAGTGTCCCGCCTTCCGGAACATTCCACGACCCAGGTAACCACGATGTTGACGCATATTATGTTGGGTCTATTGAAGATCCTAGCTCCACAAATGGATAGTGTACCTTTTTCAATTGCAACTTGATAACATGACGCAGCTAGAAACAAACAGTGGTACCCGTTCTCCTACTGAGCCTGAGTATCGTTCCATGAGTCATGTTCCACGAGTCATGCAATTTGCGAGGTATCCTGGCTCAAAAAGCCTTCTAATTGATCTTGTTGTTTCATTCACTTCTCGAGCATCTCTTTATTGCAACAACAAAGTTGTCATCCACATTACTGAGAATTCTATCTTCCATGAGTGCGCCAAGAATATCAATGTTGAGTAATGCTTCACTTAGGACAAGGTTCAGAAAGTTCGTCTTCATTATGTTTCTGCTACTTCCCAGGTGGTTGTTATCCTTACCAAGGCTCTTCCTAGACTTTTGTTCCTACATTTTCTCTCCAAGCTTGGCTTGGTTGACATCTATGCTCCAAGCTTGCAGGGGCAGTGTAAGAGAGTATCCATGTATCTATTTTGTATTTAGCCTTCTCTTGTATTGTGTCTAGTCTTAGTCCCACATTGGTAGAGCCAAATTTGAGAGGCTCATACTCTCCTATAAATATGTACTCAATCCATCCTTATTAATGAGATATCCCATTGAGTTGAGCTCTATTCTCAGTAAAAGTCATTTATAATATGATATATATAGTTTACTTGCTTTCATGCCTTGATATCAGGTGGATGTGCCATTAATCAAACATAGATATCGGACTTTTAAATCTCATGCCATAGTTAATAGGTAGAATGTTGCATAGAAGGGGGAGAAACTATCAAGGTCATTATCCTTTTAACTGAAATTAAATAAGACCAACAGGAATCTAGTCATACCCGTTCTGCACAAGAAATATGATTGGAATGAGCAGTATGACACAAACTTTAGTTTTTGAAGGCAACTAGAGTAAGTTCAAGACTTCATTTCTTAGAAGGATTAAGGAACAAGAGAATACCAGAATATGAGAGGCACTTGATCCAGATTTCAAGCCAATATCATAAGATGAAAAATGAGTCCATTCACTTAGTTTTAATATCCACCTAGAATGTACCAGAGATATAATATCACCTCATTAGAGAAGACGAAAATTAAACATTTAATATGAATATTGCTAGAGCAGTTGCAATGAAACAGGAAAAGGTAATATAAAGAACTGTAGAAGAAGATGAAAAGATCACAACGTATTAGTCTCAAAAGAAGAAAAAGAATCAAATGTACAACAACAATTGATTACTCACCCATCGGATGCCTGCTTATCTGTTAGAAACCCTCCTGTCATAATCTGAGTCCCAGTTCCTTCATCAAAACATAGAGTAAGATGAATCATATCATTCATCTTATCAAACTTCCCAAGAGTCTCACCACAAACAGGACAACTACTGATAAGAGATTCCCTGCGTTACAAAGTAAGCCGTAGTTAGTTTTCATAGTGAGAAAGAAAAAGGATTATGATAATACAAAAGCATTTTGTATAGATACATTTAGAAAACACTATAAATTAGAAGTGTCCAAAAGTCACAATAAGCACCTACTTTTCTTGTTGAATAGCTAAAAGAATTGCCAACTCATCCATGTCAACAACACCATCTCCATTCTTGTCTGCTTCCTTGAAAAGCTCTTCTTTCTAATTATAAATGTAAAAAAAAGCCTCAGTTTGAGCCACTAATAGTAGGAACTAGGAAATGATTACAACAAAAAAGAAATTTTCCTATGTTCAGAAGCAATAGCATATATCAGACCTTGGTAGCTGCTACTTGATTACCGAATGCAGTTATCAAGTCAGTAAACTCAGAATACGTAAGTTTTCCGTCTTTATCATAGTCCTGTTTCCACCATCCATGCAATATTGTAAGGTAAAAATGGTAGGGAACTTAAAAAACATTAGCCACATGTCAGAAATAGAAGCAATCATTTACCAACAAATTTTGTGAAATTTGGAACTCAGATAAAACAATCAGCTAATCAAGGACAGAACTTATCTTCCTATTTTCAGCACGGTAGTGATTGGAAGAAATGAACTATAATGGATTAAGATAGAAGAAATCATAGGTAACGTTACGTCTTTCTTAATCTTATCCCAATCAAAGATGGAAATCTAGCTTAAGATGTCAGACGCATCTAATATTTCAGACAGCAGTTATCTTTTACTTCTATCTTCTAAACTCCCTCATTTGAAGTTCCTGTAAAGCTAAGTTACATACAATATGTGATATTGAAGAGAAACTGATCTAGTATATGATGAGTTTTATTTAAGTCTTCTTATTGCTTTTGAAGCCATTGAACTTTTGTACCTCTTTGTTTGGAATATTATTAAAGATAACCTTCTAGTGTTCTGCATTAACTGCAGTTATGGTACAGAATTATCCCAAATCATCTGGTTACTGATATCATGCCAAACAAAAACCAAATCTGCCAAATTCAAAACCCCTAGGGCCAAGCCAAATGTATTGTGACCTAATTGCATAGGAAAAGAAAGAGCTAAGCAGTCAAAAACCGTTATATATCGGTTATATAACCGATCGGTCCGGTACCGATTTTTTTGGAAAAAAATCGGTAAAATATCGGTACCGATATTATCGGCCGATATGACCGATATATCAGTATATATCGGTTTTGAAAAAATCCAATATATAATGTTTAGGTTTTGTTAAAACCAAAAGTCGGAGAGAGAGAAGTACAAAGTCACGAGGTATTATAGATTCACTCTCCTCACTTGTTCACTATCATGAATATATGGAGGCGAAGAAGGTGGAGAAGATGGTGATGGTGAAAACGAAGAAAATGAAGTTGAAGTTGAGGCTAATGAAGATTATTAGATGTTGGAGCTTGAAAGTTGAATTGGAATCTTTTTTATTTTCATATTAGTTGAACCGTTTTGAAGTGGTACTTTTTATATTGTAATGTTGGTTTGGGTATGAACATTTTAGTTTTAATGCTTTAAGAAACTCTTCTTGCATATTTTATAATAGATAACTATTAAGTGTGTTGTTTATATATAAAAATTGTATTAAAAATGCAAACCGATATTTACCGTTATAAATCCGATAGAGTGATATATTAATAACTCTACTGGACCGTTATCATGAAAAAACCGTTTTTAACTGCATAGAGAAAGAGAGATATATCCACTGTTCCATAAAGAGGTTTTAGCAGCCACCAATACCATAGAGGTTTTCTTCGGTTATCGCTAGGCTATAGCTATATGCTAGAGAAACAATAACTGCTACAGAAATATATCTTCAATAAAGCGGATTCTAAGGCAAATAATATTACGTACATGCGATAGAGGACCACTTCGACCAGTTCAGATGTCGGCTCAAGTTTTAATTCGAGCCCAATTAAAATGGATTTGAGACATTGAATTATTATGTTTATTTTTGGCTGCACTTGTTTGGGTTTAATTATTTGTTCACATGGTGCATATGATTGATTTCAAAGAATTAGTTATATTTAGTAGTTCTTATTAGGATTGACTATATTTGGTAAGTTTGAGTAGGAATAATATTACTAGCTTAGGATTTATTATATTCTGTAAGTTCGACAAACTTTGACTAGGACTAGTATAGCCAAGAAGACTTGTATGACTATATAAACTCATGTAAGGCTTGGTTTTATTCAATGAAGAGTTGAAAATCTTCACTAATTTGTGGTGTGATTGTCATTTCTATAAGAAGTATAAGAACTGTTCTTCAAGTATATCCATTGCTCAAACCCTAGATCCCAAATCCACATAATTCCAAACCACTTTCTCTCTCTTGAGTTCTCTCTTGAGTTCTACCGTCGCTACTGTTGTCGATCTTGATGCTACCATTTGTGACCAAATCCTGTCTTCAGATCCAAACTCGCCCGAAATTCAAAATCATATCTACAGTCTCTACATTGCGCTACTGTATAAAAAAAAATGATATCTCCGGCTACAAAAGTCCATTTCTAACGTATTACCCCAATTTGGAAAGCTGACTTCAAGATCTACAACAGTCATGTACGAAGAATCTTCATATTCAGATGTTTAGATCTTGAAATCAGTTGTTGAAGTCAGATATTCTAGACAGATTTCGTGAGTTTTTGTAAACCGGAAGCCCACTTTAATTTCAATTGTGAACTTCTAATAGCTATTAGGGCTAATTGTTGGTAGATAATAATTATCACTGCTTCATATTTAGGCTTCTGTAAATCTCGGATTATTCGTTGTCAACCTACTCAACTAGATTTTCCTACAGGTTTTGTGCTTCGCCATCGTATTGGTCGCTACTCTTAATGTTATGCTTCTTATATTATTCTTAATAAGTACGAATTTACATAACCAAAACACAATTGTATACGTACAATTATTAAAAATGATTATCATATTACTTGAAAGTTGAAACAGTGGTCTATCCTATTAGAAGTTCATGTTTCTATTTAGATGAAACACATTGCTAATTAGATATATTGATATATTCGACAATTCCTCATTTCACCAATTGGACAGGAAAAAACAGAAGCAAATATTATTCATGTAACCTTCAGTTTATTAAGAAATAGATTGCCCGTCAAATAGATTACAGTAAATAGATGGAACTGCATGGGAAGTCAAAAAAAATACCACTAATGCCAATACACGACGTGAGAAGGACATTTCTGTTTCAATTGGATCCTGACAAATAATAAGATGAATGATCAACTTTATAACATTAGTAATTAAATTTTAGACAGCAATTTACTAGTAGAAACCAGGATCATGATAAGTATCTACCTCCACATGACATGAAAGAGATATACTACCCACTATTGTGCTGGGTGATGATGCATCTAACAGACTAACTACCTCAAGGTTATGTTCTGAATCCTGCAAGGAATAAGCCACTAATGAAAAGGCTCCAGATACATGAGAAATGAGAGATCACAAATAAACAGGATCGACACACAAAGTAGAGGTTTGAAGATCAATTAATTTTAGGTTCATAGTGTGCAGTTCAAAGGAAAAAACTAGCTAGAAAGTGGAGCATGTTTACTCAAGAACAGAAACACTGAATAATACAAAAATAGGACGGAAATCACTTGTGTTGGGAAATATAGTAAGATGTAAACTGAAAGGAAAATCGAATCTTACATACACGTAGGTCTCATGATCTCATCAAGTATTTCACATTGATATATATAGTTGCTTCTTTCACTCTTCGGCTTAAGACTCTTTTCCAATCTGCAGGAAGCTGGAGGGTTACAGTGATTGTTGTTACTTATGTAAGTCGACTCGAGCTCTACTCGGCTCGACGGAAGCTCAACTTGGCTCAAGTTCTACAATGCTTGCTTGCGAGTCAAAAGAAGGGTAGGACAAGCAAATGAACAGAGCAGCTAGCGAGCTCAACTTTAGTAATGACCCAAGCTTGAACATGAAAATTAAGTAGATTTTTTCCAGGAGCCTAGCTAGAACATAGGAAGCTCAGCTAGTGAGCTCCTGAACAAGCTCTACTCTCAATCTAGTGATTTTTTTACATTGTTACCAAATGACCCAACCCATGGCCTAATGGGCTTTATTAATGAGTCGAGTCAAGCTACTTGAGACCTATTCATATTGAAGACCGAATACAACTTTAAAGCTAAAATTGCAAGGTCGAGCTCGAGCTTGAATTGTTAATTGTGAGCTCGAACACTATCTTGGTAAGTTCAGGCCATAAATTAGACATGTCAGGTTTTTATATATGAAAGCCCTTAGTGGGAGATGCAATGGACCAAGCCAAGTCTACGACCACGTATAATAACCTCCTGGCACATGCAAAGGCCTGGATAATAGCACCTATATAAGAACTTAACTAAATTGGTCGGGGTGAGGGCATGGCCCCCTCTCCCACTGCCCCTGGGTAAATCTACCTAATCACCAACTGGCCTTTTAAGTTACACCAAGGTCATCTGTTGCTAATACCACCTTGTCCAGGATTTTGGCACCAGCACACAGGGTTGAAATTTGGTTAAAATCAGGTCAAAGGTATTTAGGAAATTATTTTATGGAACTCTCATGTACCATAGCAACCTCCTCCTGATGGTAGAAGCTGAGAAAGGATACACTGAGGATGTTGTCGAGAAACCATAATCAAGGGAGTTTTGTTCATAGAAAGAAGATGATGAATTGAATAAAGACAGGTACAAGGATCCAATTCTGGTCCTGTAACATGATCCCAATTTCATTTAGTTCCTGAAAACTAATGTACAACAGGAAGTCTTTTGTTCCAGCTTCACCACCAATGCTACACTACAAGTCTACAACCATATTTTTAAATTATCCACATTGTTTGGAAAAGATCAAGATGGCATAGTCTTTGAAAAGAAATGATTATAACCACTTGCGTACATCATAGTTTCCAGATCCACATACTGAACTAAGAAAAGTATTTCCAGCAAAGCTGCAAAAGTACACCACTATAGTACAAAAGATTTAGAACTTCATGCAGACTTGTGCTGCAAAAGTTAAATGCCACCTAATATATCTACTAAATAAGAAGAAAAGTTCATAAACTTGTAAAATATGTATGAAACAAACAAATCTACTAAATGAAGTGTTTGTAACAAGGTAAAAGGGTAAAGCATGCCAATGTAGGAGAAAGGAGAAACAGTACAAACTTTCAAATGTGAGCAACCAAGTCAAGGATTTTGTAACTAGGTATACTTACCCGACTGAGAACCTCCATGAGATTGACTTCGCAATAGCCCACCAGATTGTTTTTAGATAATCTATTTGTCTGCACAAAAATATGCAACAATCAGGTCACGAATTTGATGCAACATTTTATCATGACAATAAATTTACAGATTCATAATGAAAGCACACAACCACAGAGTTAAGCCAAAAAAAGAAAATTGAGATAAGATGCGTTAGAAGTTACCAACAATAAGTTTAATTTTTAAAAAATAAAGGGAGAAATCTAAATAAATAAATAAAAACTAAAAGTAAAAAAGTTATAAGTAATTATGAACTATAGCCTTGAGCTTTGTCTACTTGTTGGTAGAAATCTTTGCTACAACTTCATCTGCCATACAACAAAAGCCTAGACATGAATGGGTGGTTGGTAAGATTAATATAGCCATTAACATGAGTTTGGAATTTGTCCAACTACTGGTAGATAAAGTTTGTTACCCTTAAAACCTTGAATGTCTACGAGCAGTTGCCTTAATTATATAACTACTTGAGTCCCATATTCAGATAGGATCAGTGATATTTAGCTCTCTATTAGCCCCGTCTAGTCATATTACTCTGGATATTTAACCAACGCTCTTACCAAGATTCAGACTCAAGATGTGTGAGATTGGTGCTGATACTACTTGTTACACCTTCAACCACCACTAGGGATGAACAGTATGCTGTTACAAACCACAACTCAAACCGAACCGAATCGAATGGATTTGTAATTTTGTGGTTTTGAGAAGATGGTTCAGTTCAAACCGCACAATATGACAACTATGCCACCTCCCATATGCCTATCTATATAAGTCTAATCCAACCCATTCCTAATCCTAAATCTATCATATCCATAACACCACATCCAATCTCCAATATCCATACTTGTGTGGCTTCCTACTAGGATTGCTGTTTATTAGAATGTTTGAGTCATAATTTAACTTTTAGTATTTTATTTCCTTTTTGAATGCAGTTTGTGGTTAAGACCGAATTAACCGAAATATTAATACGATTCGGTCAAATACGGTTTTTAGATTATACGCTTCGGATAGGTTCGGTACTTGGTTTACCATTAAGTACGGTTTTGAAAAAGAAAAAAAAAAGGTTCGGTTAAACCAAATAGGCCGAATGCATACCCCTAACCATCACACCACAAAAACGTAGGTGTGCAAAAGATAGTTGGGTTCGGTATACAACTACTTGGCTCCATATCCCAACCAGGGTTCACATTCTTATACTGGCTTACCTAAATGAATAATAAAAAGTTACGGAATGATTAGAAATTCTGTTAAACTGAGATGTGAAATCCAACAACCAGTCGTTAGCAGAGAATCTAACCTACTTCATAGTGAGCATGTCTATCACTCAAAAGTCAAAAGTGCCACTAAAAGGCATATGGCTTTACCTCAATCACAGATATACGTGCAATATGAGGACCATGCCTTTCTAGTACAACTTTCTTTTCCTGCAGAGTATTCCAAAACAAAGTTAGCATATAATATGCTTTAGTAAGAAATGGATTTACATATTGCTCTATGTACTAATTGTTTTTATCTTTATCAATGAAATCGACTGGGATCTACTTGATCCCATCCTTTCTCTAAAAAAAAAAAAAGAAATGGATTTCCATAGCATAGAGCAATATGGAGCACCATACTACAAAACACAAGTAAACATCATATTCGGCATCCTCAAGAGAGGAGTATGTGCACATAATAAACCACATGGGAAGAGAAAAAAAGAATTAAAATGTGATAATGTCAGTCACATATTGAAGTAATAAGACTTGAATATTGGAATAATACAGATGCTTTTTTATGTACCCTCTAAAATGTTCATATTTGCATGTATATCCCTTTAAATTTTCTAATTTCATGTCTACCATCAGAAAATGTTTCTTTTTGCATAGGTACCCTTATCATTTCATTTATCAAGAAGTTAATTAATTTGGTTCCTCTAGAATTTTGCTTTCAAGAAGATATCACGACGAAAGAGACAATAAAAGTAAGAAAACAGAAAAGAAACATTGCATCAAAATCATTGATAATCAACTTTGGTTACTTTATCATAATTATAACTCATAATATATATATATATATATATATATATATATATATATATATATATATAATCCCCTCAACCCTCTAGTTTGGTACAGTTGCAGGATCTTTAACATGGTGCTGGAGCAACCCGGATTCAAGAAAATTTTACAAAAGAATATACCGCTACGTGATTCCAGCTCAGCCCACAAAATGGGCCTTCGACTTGTGGGGCTTGTTGCAATAATTTAAATAGTTAAATTACAACCTTCACCACAACTCTAGAGTTTTGGTGCAATAGCAGGGTCTTAGTATTAGCTATTAAGTAAAGAATGAAGTACCACATAATACTACATGATAGGTGAAATTTGATTTTTAATATAGTAAGACACTTAGGATACAGCTTTCAGATTCAAGATGTTGCATGCAAATTGGTTTACAGAACTATTGAACGCTAAAATAAAAACTTACATATGTAAACTTTTCTGGCTGCCGCTGACTTGCTTTCTTTCTTCCAATTTTTTAAATATAAGCACAATGGGCTTTAAGCATATCGGCAATAGAAAAGTTGCAGATATAAGTCTGGTAGTCCTCCTTTTTTTTCCCCCTTTTTTTACCTTGTACCAATTCTCATATCACAAACTTTCCACGTCCAGCTAAGTCTTATTCACAATGTTCTTAATGTGATTGTTCTTAAGAGCTAGAATATCATAGAACGAAACTAAAAACTATATGCTACCAGATACCAGTTAGTTTCAGGATCCCTCCATCCAACTGTTGTTTCTTACCTCTGAGAATAATCCTAAACCTAAATTGTGTGTTCTCGTTTCGTTTGAAGCTAGAACATTTAACCAATGTCATGATGGTATTACAGCATGGTCTTACGGTGCCTTTGTTTACTTAAGGAACTAACACGTCTCATTAATATATAGGCCCCAATAATATCACTCAAGTTTTAAGTTAAAATATATAGTGTCAGTTTACTCACCGATTTCCAGACGGGCTTCTTTGTACTGCATCACACCTCACGTAGAATAATTAACAAATCACAAGAGTGTTAGATTAGATTTAACAAGGTAAACAACAGATCTTCTAGGAAGGTACAATATATTATTGAAGCCAGTTATTACTGAGAAAAAAACACTAAAGTACATGTTGTATAATGCACACATGTTATGCTAGATGTTGTGACACACGGAAGCTCACACACAATAACGACGAGAATAACAAGGCCCAATAATCCGAACCATAGCACGCAATATTTATCGTGGTTCGGTCAAGCTCGACCTACTCCACGGGGCATCGGGAGACATCACTTTATAGAATCAATATGATTGGGAGACATCACTTTATAGAATCAATATGAGAGAAAATCTTATAAGGATTACACACATAAACCTTTATGCAAAACCCTCTCCTTACGAGATCTTCAACGAGCTCTCCTTCAACCAGTCTCTCTAGATTCCATTAATGGGCTCCAAGAACTTCTCGTGCAAAGCTCCTTAAACTTTCAAACTGCCAACCAGCCAAGACCTTAAATAGGATATCCCTTCCAATCCCTAAGTTGGGTATAATCTTGACCTTCAAAAGCAACTGCTTAAATCTGACCCGTTCCCATTTTCAGCATAAACCCGATCTAATGGCATACTAGCGGCATACCTCCAGTATGCTTGATGAGCACAAAAAATGTGCACAAACTTGCTGGAATGAAAACGCCTCTACCAACATACATGTGGTATATTGTTCTGATACCCCTGGCTCTTTCAAGCCCTGTATCGATGCTTCGACTCCTTCCAAGATTTTCCGATCAACGGATGGCACCCGTAACTCTAGTTGAACACGAGACATATACAACACTAGACCTGAAAGATCATTTGACCAAAATATTCAAAAAATGTGAGGGAAACAAGAACAAGCAACAAATTTCACACTAAGGGATTATTATGCTAATACAAAATATGTTTTACATCCGAAAGGATTCTTTTCAACAAGCAACAGATTCATAGTAAAGGATTGTTATGCTAGATTCAAAAGATCCAATTGGCATCCATTGTCAGTTCCGTGATCATCAAGACTTATTTGAATATAACGAGAAATGGTTGACTTGTCATGGTGAATTGCAGGTCACTCACTGCTTTGGGTTGAGAGCTTGAACGTCCTTTTCGTAGTTTGAGATTAGATTTGTGCAGCAGTTTCTTTTAAATCTGCTTAAAATGTGGTATCGTGATTTGAACCTGTGGTCCTCTGGTAGCATATCGAAGATCTTAGCCTTTACAAAAACTCCAATGTAGTGCAGGCACTCAAGGAAATAATACATACAATTCATGTATGTCTCCGTTGCAACTGACATAATTTTGGTGCGACCTAGCACATTTCTCGGTGTCCGTGCCATGTGCACGACACAGTGACGACATCGATTTTTTAGTGCCGTTTTACCTAGATGTTAGCACTTATTGCCAGCTTCTTTTGTCAAATCTACACAACTTAATTCTTAATATATGGAAGGACAAAAATGAAAAAAAAAAAACTTCTTCACAATTGTGCTTTTAAACTTCAAGTTCCAATTGTCCTTGAAACTAGGAAGCACAGATCCTCCAAAAATCGACGCTGCGTCCGTATCATGCCACGTCGGACACGTACTCGTGCCCGTGCAAAGTAGCACAGGAACTTGCACATTAGCTAAAATTATCAAAACCTAAACCTTATTTTCCGGATCTAACCAGTACTTATATGCGAGGGAGCATCACCAAATTTAAAGTCAAAATCAATCAAGCAAAGTCGAAGAACTCAACTGTTCCGATACGGCGGTCCGGTACGTCCTCTCCCCCAAGGAGAGGCAAGCGAGCCACCGGTCCTTGAACTTCATCTCCGCCTACAACAACAACAAAAAGAAAACCCTATAAAAATGTGAAGGGATGTGGAGGTTGAGGAGAATATCATTATTATTTACTCCGATGATCTCGATGCGGGCGATCCCGGCGAAGTCTTCGACGGCGAGGTTCCTGAGCGGGTGCGGGGCCGGCCCTCCGCGGCGGTGGAGGCGGAGGCGCCGCCGGAAGCGGGAGAAGCGGGAGGGGTCCGGACCCGAACCCGGAGCATCGGAGGAAGGCTCTGGAAGGTCCGATCTCGAGCTTCCATGGCCCATTTCGTCGGAGAGAGAGAGGAGGAGGAGGAGGAGGAGGAAGACGACGACGACGACGACGACGACGAGTGAGTGGGAAACCGCGGGATTGATTATTTGTTTTGTTTTTCTTTGACGTCTTCTTTTGTGAGGGCGACCTTTGTTTTGTTTTTTATGGGCATTTTATAAGGGCATCACATTTTTTACTTGGGGACAGCCCAAAAATGTTCAAAAAAAAAAAAATCAACTTTGCCACCCATTTTTTGACTTGGGGACAACCCAATTTTCTCCAGCATGTGGGACTGTCAACGTAGTAGCAGTCTTATGACTGCCAGCAAGTTGGCAATCCTCACATAAAGGAGGACTGCCAACAAGTTGGCAGTCCTAGGACTGCCACTACGTTGCAGTCCTAACATAAAGGAGGACTGTCAACTTAACTGCAGTCCGCATCGACGAAGACATCCAACTGTACACGTTCCAACTGTACGAAACTCATCCTCTCCTCTATAAGGCTCCTCCACTCCTTCCTCCTCCACCAAGACCCCCTCCCCCACCTCTACCGGATCCTCTCCGGACCCGCCCTCCCTCGCCCTCGCCTGCCTCAAGGTCGGCCAGCACCTCGACTCCGACCCCTCCTCCGACCCCTCCAAAATCCTAGGCTTCGCTATCCGCTCCCTCGAGATCCTTGATCGCACCCCAGACTCCAACCCCGTCCCCCTTGCCAAGTCCCTCCACCTCGTCGGCTCCGCCTCCTTCTCCCTCAAGCGCCTCAACGACAGCCTCTCCTTCGGCCTGCCGCATCCTCGAATCCGTCGACCCCGACACCGTTGACTACTCCTCCGGCTTTGACCTCCGCCCGGTTGCCCATGCCATCCACCTCCAGTTCGCTGACCACCCCTCCTCCGCTCGCCCTCCTCCCTCTGTCCTAATTTTTGAGCTGTCCCCAAACAAATCGTGGGTGCCTCCTAGCAAAAATTCTACCTTCTTGGACTGCCTCCAAATGAGGGTTGCCTCCAAGTAAAAAGTGTGGTGCCCTTAGAAAATGCTTTTTTATGGTGGGAAAATATTCATAATTCGTTCGGAGCAGATGTGGAAATAGTGGGACCCACAAGATTTTTTTTTTTTTTTAGGGTGTCAACTTCTTACTGGTGCTTGGAGGCATGCCTCCAAGGGGGCTTGAACCCACGCTACTGCATCGGAATGTTCCACCGTTCCCAACAGGCTACGGTCACAGGGACTTGGGACCCACAAGGTTTGAAAACAATACTTGGTATTGCTTTTTTTCACCACCATGACAAAGAAAAGTGTTTGATGGTTGGTCCCACTAGTCTTGCCGGACCCTGTACAAACTTTGTGTATTTTATAATATTTTTTCTTTTTCCTTTTTTTTTTCTTTGAAGAAATTAGATGGCAAAAGTCCATCTGGAAGAGGAATCAAAAAATGATACCCACAAAAGAAAAAAAACGTCCAAAGGGAACAATTTTTTTTTACAAAAGTATGAGAATTTTTAAAAAAGGTGTGCTACTTTCAAGAAGGAGATTGGAAGAATTTGTAGTTGATTCAACGAGAGATTCGTTCAAGACAATTCACAACGGTTCGTCTTTGATAACTTGCCACATTCTTTGTTAATATATTTCTATTTATTGAGTAGTTGTGGTGGATATGTTTGTCGGATTGATGGAAGAAGTTGAGAAAGTCGGTATATTTCTTTAATTCAGTATTGGAATATTTTCGGATTTGATTCCGACTCTTTCGTGTTTTTTCAGGTTTCTATGATTTAGTTTAATCCTTCCAAATTTCTTTCGATCGGGAACGGTATTATTCCGTCGTGTGTCGAGCTCTGTTCTCAACACGTTATTCTACTCTTAGAATGTAGTATTTTTATAAACTCTATGTCTTTCCTATCAAGCTTTTTTTTTTCTATCAAGATTATTTGAACATATATATTATTAGGTAGCTAACTTCATTGCTATTTCTTGATTTTCTTGTGGATTGAATACAGTAATAAGCCAACTCTTATAATATGCATGCTAGAACACCCATTCCATACATCTTATATGTTTAATGTTGTACTAGAGTAAAGTGGGTGCATGGATAGTCATTCGTCACGTGGTCCGACCTCCCGTGTTCTGGAGTAAGATGTGACAAAAAAAATTAATTAGTAGAAAAAATATTGTATGTATATAGGTCGTATTAGTTGGCCAATCACATACTGATTTCTCATATTTTGGGATTGTAGTGTGACAATATTTGTTGCAGTAATCGGTCTTGTATTTGTTCGAAGTTCTTAAGAGGGTCGTTTTAACTAAATTAATTTATCTATTTTGTCCATAATCTATGTAGGATCGGTCTAAGCATTGTTCAATCCTAGCAACAACATGATCCCCCAAAAAAAATATTATTGTTGAAAAAAATAGCCAAATGTGTGTGTGATCCATAGCGTTCTTCAACTACATTTTATAAAGAAGTCTTATTTGTGGTTTGATCGTTGCGAAGTAATTATTTGTGAATTGAATGTGTACGAATGGATTTTTATAATTTGAGTATTTTTATAGTTAGAGTTGTTTAATTTATTTGCAATGTACCTTGGAGTGTTAAGATTTGCAAATAGAAATTAGAGTTTGACACTATACGTATTTCATAATTTCCAAGTCACCAATTTTGATCCATTCTTTCTATTTCATTTTATTTCACCGTCCTTTTGACTGGGGCTTGCATGTCGCTTGACGTCCTAGTATTTGTTTACTAGATTTGGGAGATGAATCCGAGAAGGCTACTACCATAAACTGTAGAGGAGCTGGAGAATAAGAAGTGATGCTGGAACTAAAGTGGGAGTATGATGGATATTAACCTTCTACTCTGCATCAATTAAGGTATATAAATGTTTACATATGCTTTGGGTTAGTATATTGTAGTAGGGTTAGAACAATACATTTTTATATTTATATTTTAGAATGTCTTTTACCCGGAGATATTTATTATGTCACAATAGTTGATCCATGATAAACCTATCATATAACCTTACATGCGACAATCGTGATGAGAATTGGTGTAGTCGCGTAGTTCGACTGGCAGTATTCTGGGAGTGGGATATGACACACTTAGACAGAGCAACAGTTCCACGACATTACGAGAGTAGTTTCGCGAAACAGCAGCTAGAACTCTAGCGGAACAATAGCTATAACTTCGGCGGACTATCTAAGATGTGGAACAGAAGACCCGCGGAATTGTAGTGCCACAGAAGCTCGCAGAGCCCACGGAATCACGATCAACGGCTAGTTGCGGAACCGCAAAACCGTGGAACGTCGAGAAAGCTCGCAAAGTTCGTAGAACCGCGTCCGATGTGAACGTGTGAGGTGCATTATCAAAATGTCACTTTGCGTCATTCGCTTATGTATGAGTCCAAATTTGAGTTATACCGCTTTGGCCTAGCTCTAGCTCCAATGGAACTTCTTCCAAGAGTTTATGACAAAACCAACTTTTTTGTAAAGTTTGAATTTTGTCCACTAGAACCCCCCCCCCCCCCCCCCCCCCCCCCCCAAACTATTTGAACTAGCACGTCTCATGTGTACAATACAATAAATGATAGCTTAAACATTGAAAAATACACACGTCACACTAGAGTTTTGTCTCAATTTAAATGGTGAAACCGGATCATTAATGACCAAATTTAAATAAAATCCCAACAAGAATTTATGGGGAATGGCCTATTACCTCATTTGGTTAGCGGAATCATTGGGTTAGGAAAGAAAAGTCGTTACTTTTCTACGTTTGGTTGTCAACGGAATTGATGGGAAAATGAAAGTGATTTTCAATGGAAACAAAATTAGAGAGAGAAAAATGGTTCATCCATCCAAGTAAGAATTTACTTTTCCACTTTTAAATATACAATTTTTCTTTCATTTTTTTTTTTGGCATTTTCAAAAATTGGTCCATGATAATTGCAAATTTCCAAAGAAAAGGACCAAGCAATTGATTTCGGTTCCGTGAAAAATGGCCCTCCTTAAAGTACTGGTAAGAATTGCAATTTTAGGTTTTCTAGAAGTACTATGAGAACATTTACTTGGAAAAAAACGAGGGCATTGTTTATAGAGTAATGCTACAGTTACAACCAAATGTTTACAACCCACTTACAACTTTTACCTATTGCTGACAGATGAGTGGTTAGTCCACATGTCAGCAAATAGGTGAGTGGTTGTAAGTGGATTATAAGCATTTGTTAGTAGACTTTGCATTATTGTTGTTTATAGGCTTTGTAACAAGTAAGAAACTTGGGTGAAAGTTCCTTTTTGGAGTCTAATGAAGGACGGGATACCTGTCAACTCACTGGGAGCCACTGGACTACATAAGAAACCCAGAATGACATCCTCCATTAACCCTTTTGTTAATTTGCATTGCTTCGTAAACTAGGCAAAGAGTACAATAGAACAAGAAATTAAACAAAATTACAAACCATTCATAATAGTAAAACAAAGATTAGAATGGAAATTGCAAAGCAAACACTCCAATATCTACTTCTCTACTAATATAAAGGGGCTTAAAAAAAAGCTCAAAATTGAACCGTCTAAGCTGTGTGTATATTATCAATCATTTTATTTAAAAAATTAAAATTAACTACCTTTTAATCTTTTGTGTGGATAATCGAATCCTCTCTCCTCACGTAAAAAAATAAAAACCACACAATACTAGAATATATTTGAAATCAAAATTATGTTGAAACTAACTACATAATATTCTATAATTAAACACATATCTATAATTTAAAAAAATAATCATAACAAATTATATTCAAATTATATTTAAAATTATTTTAATATAATTTAAATTTTTTATAGAATTTATTAATATTATCATTGATTTTTTTTTACGTGCAACACGCACGTCAAGGTGACTAGTATATATAAGAGAATATCAACCAATTTCAAATTGTGCTAGATATTAAGGGTTGCTTGGCAATTGTAGGGGTAACGGTTATGAGGTGTTTTTAGAGTGCCGGTTATGAAGGGTCCGATTTTGGATGGTTTTTAAGTAGCGGCTTTTAAACCGGTCCAATCCATGCTTGTACGAGCGGTTCTGAATTTTTTTTACACGAATAAATTAAATAGGGAAGGGTATCAGTAGTTATAATTATATATATTTTTGTGATGATATAAATGGAATAAAAAAATAGAGCTGCTCAAAACCCACCGATTTGGGGTGTTTATAAAGCCACCCAAAAGTACATTATACTGGTTTTAGGGATTTTTGAGCCGACCAAAATCGGTGCCTCAAAAAAATTAACAAGTCTGAGTTTTCGTTTATGAATCTAGGTATGGATTCATATTTGAATTAAGCTGTAACCACAAATTCTACATCTATACTGCTTGCAACATTACAATGCAAACATATTGATTGATCATGCGTCAGACATATTTCTCTATGGTAGCACTCGGTGTGCTCTTTGTCACTGCACGGTCCAATCAGGACCAGAACTGAGGGTTGGATTGTCCGAGTCGAATCTTACTTTCATCGTCTCTTGAATCTTGTTGTGGGCTAGTCTTGGGGTTATACTTTGACGGAGGGTTGTCCACATCTGAAGTCTTGTCGGACTCATCCTTGAACTGATTCGTGGCACCAATTCATGATCTCCTTCTTCTCCCCATGCTCCGGATGCCGAAGTTGTGTTAGCGATGTTGGGGCAGTTGTCGGTGACTCGGTGTTAACCTTGTAACCACTAGCGGATCTAGGATTATAATTTACTGGGGGCACAACTATAAAGGGTTCGAAAACAACTATTTCAAAAAAAAAAAAAAAAGGAGTACAATAATACATTAAAAAAAAAAAATCACTGGAGGTCCCGCCCCCCGTGCCTCCCATGTGGATCCGCCAGTGCTTGTAACATGCGATCGTATATACGGCACGTACGGTCCGCACCACGGTGCCCAGAAGTATATAGCTAGGCTACCGCAGGGGTCGAGTTGCCGACGACGAGATTGTCTTCGTCTACCTTCCCAATTGTATGTCATTCAACATGATCATCTAGATTACAAAGATGTGATTCCACATTTTAAGAAACATTTTTTTCCTCTATAACATACATGAAAGAACCTTTGATTGCTGAAAGTAAATTTAAATTGTGTGTTATATATCGGAGGCAATATTCATAGTTAATTTATGAAGCTTCATGAGGATCAATTGTCTACTCTCTCTTTTTCATATAATGAGAAATTATAGTTACATAAATATTGCAGAAAATTTTGAAGATATATAACGTCTTCGATTATTACGAATCACTACTTTGATTGTAGATGCGGCAAACTCTTGACTTGCCTGTAGGTCATTTTATGTTGTTGTATTATAGTAAATATGGACATATCTTCGTGTGTAATCACGTCTTAGTTTTGTTAAATTTTAGTTATCCAAGTTAGATTATGTCATATTCTGATTTCGTCGAATTAATAAATCGTCATTGAATGTGATGTCATACAAGTCTAAATTCCATTTGTACAAGACATGAAGGTGCATATTGAATAGACTACTTCAAAATAACAAATAACATTTCTGCTCTCCGAGCTTGGAATTCAAAGAGTACTTTATTCATTGCATCTCTCAATTGTGTTTCTTTGATCATGTATGTACTCACTGAGTTGAAGCCCAAGGCCATTTCAATCGCCAAAGCCTTTCTTCAATTGTGTGCAACAATTAATTGTTGATTTGGGCTAACATATATACATATAAACAAATTAGATTTAATCTTCATTGAGATCTAATTTTCCTTCGATATCAATATTTGTATCTATTAAAAAGAAAATTCTCAATATTTTTTTGGGTTTCCATGAAAGAAAATTGTACCCAACACCAAAATCAGTGCTAGCTATAGAGTTCTTGTTATAAGATCATGGGCTACATCACGATTAGCACAAGTAAAAATATTTTCCTTTAAAAAATAGCAATAATAAACAAAGATTGTATTAGAAAAAAAATTAATGATTAAACAATAATAGTCATAATATAATATATTTTAGTATCTAGCCAATCAAAATATTCAAATATACACATATAAATTAGCTCTACAATTAAGTACTAAAGAAAAAGAATTTTTTCAAAAAAAAAAAAAAGACTTTTAAAAACCTATAGATAAGTAGGGACGAATTGAGATATTGGAATTAAAAAAGAATTTTAACAAGGAAAATCCTAAAAAAAAAAAATCTAAAACTAAAATATCTTTTTTAAATGCTATTGTGTCACTATTTTGCCATGGTCATCATCGTCCATGTATGCATAATGAAATCCTTGCTTAAAATTGTATATTTACTTAATGGCTTTATTCCAACCTCAAGGTAGGCTGGTTTTGTCTGAAGAATAAGAGACAACAATGGTCGTACTGGACCGCTTTATCGACTCGCAGTTTTGGTCCGCGGTCCACGTAGCACTCTTTTATTGTTTAATTGACTTTTATCGGAGGTGGACCCCACATAAATGTGTGTGGGGGTGGGAGTGGGAGGGGGAGGGGGGGTTGATGCACGTAGTCCACGGTACGTCTAGCGGGCAGAAACCGCGGACAACATAGTGTTTTCAAAAAACAAAAACAACCTATAATCCTTCAATTATCACAAGACATCAACGCTTTGATATGATTGGATTAACAATCTCTTAGTTAATGCCGACGAATGATCGAAGCAGCAATCCTCGGTAGCAACGGACATCAAAAATCCAAGTCATCGATGAAATTAATAGCCTCGTTTATTTTAAATTGTCACGCTAGCATATAGCTTTTATAGTTAACCAGTCCCCATCTTGATTGATCGGTAGGTTGTTAAAAGTGCTAGCTAGCTACAAGGAGACTTTCGAAGATTCTTAATTGATTGATGATTGATTGATCCAAAATCATAAGCTGACGGCTCTAATTCCTAAACGTTTTGATCGACACTACCAAGATCCTACTTGATGGAGTATATGCTTGGTTTCATTCCAAACGGCATTGGCGACAGTAAGTAACAGGGCCAGTCCTGAGATAAGTCGGACAAGCAATCAGATTTGGACATCCCCCTGGTCCGGGCAACCCCCCTCATCTACCCCACTCCTAAGTCCCCATCTCGCCGCTAATAAAGTCTATGCGGTCCACCTCAACTCTTTGTTAGTTGAACTAGCAATCCACCATACCCATGTTTGAGTTCCTATTGTAAAAGGATTCGAGTAGCTCAAGGAGTGGAACTCGAAATCTGAGTTCCACGATGTCATTAGAACATGACTTCAACGTAGCTGCCATACCCACTCACCATTAATTTTTTTGATATCTTGTTTGGAGTCGATGACAAGGGGCAACCCAATCTAGCTCCGACTAGAGCAACCCAACTCTCTGGGCCGGCCCTGGATAAGTTGTCGCCTTAAATTTGATTCGGGAAGCCATAGTGTTGCGAGGCTTCCGCTTACGTAACATCGGGAGAAAAGAAATAAAACGGAGTATAAATTTGACATAGACGATGTGATGTATGATGCACGCGGGCTGAAGAAACTCCGAGCTGCAAGTGGATGAGAGTATATATTTGTTTAGCTTCCCTGTCTAGTGTTTCGTGGAACAATATATAGAAACTAAGACCATCTCCAATGGTGATTTCTAAAATTGAGTTCTTATCCTACTTGGCATTGTACTTAAGGAGATTTCTATTCTAGTTGAAAGAGTTTCTACATAGAAATTGTACACATACAAAAAATATTTTCTAATGGTTTTCCATTTCTATCTTATGTGTGACCAATTTAATGGTGTAGGGTTTAATAATAATTGTCAAGAGATGAGAGAGAAGAGAATTTCTATGAGAGTTTCTACATGTAGAAATCCTCCTAGAAAGTTTTCATCCTACATCATTGCCACCTAGGATAGAAATGGTGATAGAAATTACCATTGGGAGAAGTTTTTTCTAAAATGGATTTATTCCATAGAAATAGGGAAGATAGAAACCGTCGTTGGAGATGGTCTAATAAACATGTACACATCATCTGTTAAGTCATGCTTGTCGTCACCAAAGTCGTCACTATATGTCCAAAAGTGTGATTAATTCTTTCACAAGCAACAGCTGTTTCCAGTTCATGCATGTCCAAAAGTGTAATAATGACCTAATTGATCTATGAACCTGTCGATTTCGAGAAGCAGTTTAACACATACTCGAACTACTTTTCCTTGAACACCAAGTCTCCCACTACCAGCTTAACGCAGGTTACTTGTGATTTCCATATTGATATTTTATATTGGGTGTGTTTGATTGTAAGGTGGAAAATATGTGGAAAAGAAATTAATTTCACGGAATTATTTTTCTAGGAAAAAAATTTCATGGAATTTAAAAAAAATTTCATGGAAAACTTAATTTGAGTGTTTGATTGCCATTATTTTCCACGAAAAATAGTTATTTTTCATGGAAAATGATATTTTCCTATGGGTTGGACAAGTTTCATTTTCCACCATTTTAGATGAAAATATGGAAAATGATAGTTTTTTGGAAAATAATTCCATGGAAAATATAAGCTATCAAACATTACAATTGGTGGAAAATTTGTGTTGGAAATATTTTCCATGGAAAAAAAGCCCAATCAAACACAGCCTTAGAGTGTGTTTGATTGTAAGGTGGAAAATACGTGGAAAAGAAATTAATTCTATGGAATTATTTTTCTAGGAAAAAATTTTCATGAAAATTTAAAATTTTCTATGGAAAACTTAATTTGGTTGTTTGATTGTCATTATTTTCCACGAAAAATAGTTATTTTCCATGGAAAATGATATTTTTCTATGGGTTAGACAAGTTTTATTTTCCACTATTTTAGAAGAAAATATGGAAAATGATAGTTTTTTGGAAAATAATTTTATGGAAAATATAAGCTATCAAACACTACAATTGGTGGTGGAAATATTTTTCGTGGAAAAAAAGCCCAATCAAACACAGCCTTATATATGTTAGTTCCGAAGACAAATCTAAAGAATGAAGACGAAGGGTCTTCAGCAAGACACAAAGTATGCAATAAAACAGGTTACTTGTCATTTCGATATCAATATTTATATATATTATGAGAAAATTATAATTAACAAGGCTGGATATATAGTACTCTGGTACTACGCTGAATATCTATCCAAGTATCCAAAAAATAAAATATAAGGAAGAACCAATTAAGCACGTTATTTTAGAAAACCTCCTCCAATTATACTATGAATAATTGTGCAATACATTCACTATCAGAAGCCTCGTGGCAAAACTGGTGATCACACAGGCTGCAACGATTTATCTTGTTTAAGTACATCACAAATATTAGCATAAGCCAAGTGGCACTGCAAAAATGTCACCTTATTTAAGTACACTATTGATTGTACAAAAATATAATTACATTGATTGTAGTTTGGTGTGACATGTATTTTTGAGAATGCGGAGGACATAAATTCTGAGTCAGGATTTTTTTTTTTTTTTTTGGTACATACAAAACTAAATTAAGTACATACATGTTAACACTTTTCAGGTACGTATTTATAAATAAAATAGAATAAGTGGCACTTATAAGTTAGCCTTGTGTGTATGAAATAAAATACGAAAATGCTACGTTATCCGCAGGCTTGGACTGCAGTCATGATCCGCGGGCCACGTGTCATCACATGATTGGCTTTTTCTTGCTAATTTTCGGGCCCACTAGCATCCTGGCCAATCAGGAGACGACACGTGGCCCGTGGACCAGGACTGCGGTCCAAGTCTGGGGACAGTGTAGCACTTCCGAATAAAATATCGTGACACTTGAGCTCCCTTCTATCGATGGTACGTAGCTCTCTTCGATCGATGGTACGTAGCGTAAAGATAGGAGAGACTTATACATGGTTGCCAATGTCCATGGCCATTGGCTTCCTAGAAGTTATGGGACAAGTGGGTGGTCCTCTCTCAGTCGCTCTCTATATGTATAACATGATACATGATTAAGTCGAGTGCAAATCAAGGAAAATCTCAGTAGTTCCTCGTTCCAACCCCCACAGAACATGCAAGGAAACTACCTACTGGAAAGCAAGTGGAACCTACTAATATTTCACGCTTAGAAGTTACAGACTTTTAATTTAGATTTGTACTATTTATTTAATAGAACAATGTTATTCGTATCTCCAAAATGTTCCTTCAAACTATTCCTTCTTACGTGACATTGTCATGGCAGCTGACATATCAGCTGACGTGGTAAATTCTAACCCAAAAAATAATTACCCAAATTTTGAATATTAATGTTAATATAAATTCTAATAAAAATTTAAGTATTAATGTTAAAGTTAATTTTTTTTAATTTAATGTTAATGTTAATTTAGATACTAATTTTAATGATAATTTCAATACTAATTTAAATTTTAATGTTAATATTAATTTTAAAAATTGTCTTGTCAGCTGTCATATCAGCTGTCGTGTTAGTTGTCATGTCAGACGACATATCAGCTGCCACATAAGAAATAATAGAAATATTTTAGAGGAATAAATAACAATTTTCTATGTAATATTTGGTTCAGATGGAATTTGTTCATGTAAAGTAACAGTAATGATGATAAGAATTTTCTGTCGTGTGACATTTCTTCCTCTTCCACATCGGAGTCCATAGGAAGAAAGTGGAGCTCTAGTGGTTGACGGTCAGGAAGTCACTGTGTGGGTGAAGGACGGCAAGGAGGATTTCCAATGGTCCGATTGGGGCTATTCAACATAATCGGTAAATCATTACTGAACGTGATATTGTACAAGTCTAAATTATATTTGTACAAAATATATTTATACATATTTTATAAAATAATTTTTATTTAAAGTTTGCAAAAAAAAAAGAGAAAAAATAAATCACATCATAATATAAAAAATGTTCTATTATCTATTCTACTATATAATACCAAAAGTTAGGTTTCACTGTGATTTTTTTTTTCTTCTAAAAATATCCTTGCATATCTATACTTATTAAAATAGTTCATTAAGCTTAATAATGACAACTTAGTAATTACGAAAATTGTCCTTTGGCCTTCCTAAGTAGTCTTCCTAAATTAATTAAAAGAATGTTTTTTTTTAAGGAAAACCGAAATTTATTGCTCTCAACTTGGGGCGATAGCCTCAGTTGCTAAAAAATGAGAAATACAATCAGGAATAATGTGCTCCTCATAATTGGAGTCATTGTGCAAAGAATGAGCTGCTAATGAATGGGCAACCATGTTCCCTTCCCTACGGGTGAAGTCGAACCGCACACTAATGTTCAGCCCGCGGATCTCTTCCCGGGAGCTCTGAACTTGATCTCTGAGTCTCCATGGGATGAGATTGTCATCCCCATTGAATATTCTGTGGGCAATGAAAGAATCTCCCTCGATAATCATATCACCTGCATGCAATTTGCTAGCAAGAAAAGCTCCTTGGTGAACCGCTAGAATCTCAGCTAATAACGCTCGATCATCACCATATGTGTGTAAGTCTTCCAGGACAACTGAATTGGCTGCAATGAATCCTCCCTTATCATCTCTAGCGACTGCAGCAACGGCCAGACGAGAAGATGATACCGCACCGTCAACATTAATTTTGACAGACCCCGATGGCGGAGGGATCCACTTTGTGTTCTCCTTTGATTGATGAATGTCCAGCAGTTGCTCCGCTTGGGGGTTGTATAGGCCAGCATAAGCTCTGTGCATGCATTCAGCTTGCTGCACTATATTCATTATATTGGGAGCTTTGTTATTGAAGATACGTACGTGTACGGCACATGCATATATGCTAGTACTATATAATACGAAAAATAGGCTTCGCGTTAATTTTTTCTTTCCAAAAAATACCATTTAATATATATACTAATTAACAACAATAGATGTAATAAATTTTACTTACAACCATTTAAGAAATACATTATGGAAAAAATAATGTATTACGGAAATCGAAGTATTCATGATTTTTGCTAAGTCTTTTAAACTATATAATTAAAAGCAACAAATTTAAACCAATTCATCAATATCATCCACTCCAAATATCGTTTAATGACTCTAATCATCATAATAATAATATATAAATAATAAATACGTACAACGCATGTGCATAATACTAGTCATAATTTTTCATATACTACACTCCATAGACAGTTGTGGATAAATCTCGTGTCACACTGATATTTCTTTTATTACAATTCACACACGCTTACATGTTCTTACGGTTGGAAAGCTCGAACCCAGTCAGTTGACTTAGTTCTACTTGAGTTACAAACGCTGGATGTGTCTCACTAATAACTAATCCCAAGACTTGTTAGCAATTACCCGAATAAAACTCGTATTATACGTGAACTTTTTCGTATCTTTCAGAAACGTATAATATTTGCGTACTTTTGAAAGTTTGAATAAGCATGTAAATTTTAAACATGCAAAATTTTAAACTTGTTCCGTATAAATTATTGAAAAATTTGGCCACAAAAATACGATGAGAACCTACTTAATTAACCAAATTTGATAACATGCTTAATAATATGAAATTTCTAATCTCAATATTTTCGTTTGTCGAATATTTGATCAATTCTTTTAACGTATTTTATTTACACTCTCGGAATTTATGTGCATATTTTAGCCGTTTCAAAATTTGTTTATTTGTCGAATTACTAACAAGGATCACAAGTCCATGCAACCATGCAATCATATTTTATGAAAAATATCACAAACTTAGCATACCAAAGGGCTAAAAGGACTCGGGGGATCCCCAGGCGGCTGGCTCCACAGTTAACCGTTAGCTAGGGAGCAGTTTTTCTGTCAATATCTTCCTATTGTAATTTGGAAGTTATATGTTTGTCTTCTGTTCAAGGAATCCCTGGTGTTCTGTAAAGACATAAAAGCATACATAATTAGAGGATATTCCTTCGACATGCTATGATGCTAAGCTCATCGTCGCCTCCGTAGCTTACCCATGCCTACCTTTTGAAAAGAAGTTTCTCCAAATCATCTCTCTCATGACTAACACACTTTAACCACCGTCTACCAAGAGCCACCATATATATATATATATATATATATATATATATATATATATATATATATATATATATATATATATATATATATATATATATATATCAGAAGTCCCGCGGAAGTTTCGTCCGTCTCTCGACCGTTGGATCGAACGGACGTGAGTACGGACCCCCGATCCGATAGTGCAGGAGGACAAAATTTTTGATCCAGATTATATATATATATATATATATATATATATATATATATATATATATATATATATATATATATATATCGACCCAAAGATCATATTCCAGTCCAAAGCCTACGTCACTGTCCGAAGGCTCCATCCGTCTCAGAGGCATCACGCAGCCGAAGTCGCACCGCACTAGCTCCGCACTAACACCACACATGCATTCGCATCGCACTCATGCACCTCCCGGACCGAACCATACCGCACCACGCACCTGCACTGCACCCAACCACCACTCCAGCACTAAAGGGGAATTAAATGGCACGCTGTTGCTCGAACTCTCAACCTCATGGGGATGCCATTTAATTTTTCTTTGTGAGAATTAAGTGGTGGGTTGTGGTTGGGTGCAGTGCAGGTGTGGTACGGTGTGACCCGAGAGATGCGTGGTGCGGTGCAGTGTGATCCGGAAGATGCGTGGATGCGATGCGGGTGCGGAGCTGGTGCGATGCGGTGCGGTGAGGCTTCGGTTGCGTGAAGGCTCTGGACCAGATGGGGCGTTCGGGCCGGTATGTAGCCTTCGGGCTGTGATGGACCTTCGAGCTATGAATTGTATATATTAGTCTTTGGGCTGGAATCATCGTAACCTTTCGGGCTGAGTTGTAGCCTCTCAGAGGAACCTGATAAAATTTACCTTCTTCGAACATACAAGTATGTGTGGTGATATAGGTGAACATTGGGGTCACATCTTCTTTGGCTTTGATTTTGTTTGAGATACCTGGAACTCCCATGCAGCGCTCCAAACTCGATTTTCATTCTACGACGCATAGAGACCTTGTCTCGATCAAGAATGAAGTCAAAGCGCAGAAATGAGAGGGAGCACAAGGGTATCGACGAATACCCCTACTCTTCGGATCGATGGTGTTTGGAGGAAACGAAATCGACGTATCTTCAAGAATCTCTCACTTATTTGATATGCTGTACCAAAAATATATAGAAACCGACATAGAAATTTTTGATCCCCGATAATCTATTTTGCTTGCGGGTTGGATTAGGATATAGTCTTATAATTTTGATATTTCTCAATAAAATTTTACCTTCTTCAATTTTTTTCCATATATATATATATATATATATATATATATATATATATATATTGTTGGATTTTTAGCCTTTAGTTTTGGTTTTTAGTCCCACATCGGCTAGAAAGGAATGTGTATCTCCATATATATGAGTCTTTACTCTTTATGGAGATGCACATGTAGTGCACATGGGTGTGTGCCACGTGGGATTAATTATTAATGGTATAAAGGCTTAATCAACAATTAAGAAGCTGTATGCTTTTTGCTCTTGGAAATTTATTTCCATGGAGCTAAGCTCCGTAGGAGCTTAGCGACTCGGACTCGGGCTCGGGCTCGGGCTCGGACTCGGGCTCAAGGGCTCATGAGGCGTAATGTGGCGTTTTGTTGGCGCACTTTGCACTTAGCACGCCAGCATCGTCGGGCTATATATGCAGGTTCTCTCCTCTCTCTGAGGGTTGGTAGTAATCAGAATTCCAGGAAGAAAAACTCTTAAGTGTTCTTTAACACAACAGAGTAGTGAGTGTGTTCTTTAACACAAACACTAGTACTTTTTAGTACGTGTGGGTTCTGTTACTTCAAACAGAGAGAGAAGAGTAGAGCCATTGCCAGAGGAGTTCGCCGTCTTCCGAGGAGTCAGAAGAGCAGGAGTGTTCCAAGGTTTTCCGTCAACCTTGCTGGTTCCTGGAAGCTGTTCGCAGAGGGCGAATAAAGCTTTGAGCAACGGTGATCATTCACCCCAGCAATTTCATTTCTCGCCTGTCACCCTTCTGTTGCCTTTAGCAGTTCTGTCATTATCTTCTTTTTAGAAGACACTACTGCCAGTTTGCTACGATCACGAAAATCTCTTTAGATTATTCGTGAATTACGATATCTTTTTAGATCTCGTAATTTGCAGAATCCTTCTGGATCTCTGTTGCAAAACCTTCTTTAAGGAATTGCATTTGAAACGTTGTCTTTACAACTGTTTCAGTTTCTGTATTTTCCATCGAAAAGCGTGTCCCGGCGTTCCCGGCAATAACAATCTCAAAGCTTTATTGCTACGATGGAAAATATTAATGCTTCACTCCTAAACACTGACTTCTGTAAGTTAGAGAAGTTTGATGGAGAGCATTATCAAGTCTGGAAGAGGAAGGTTTATCTCACTCTTCAACTTAGAAACGTTGATCACGTATTGCTTGAAGAGGAACCTACTGTTCCAGATACTGGGTCTGCTGCCGCAATCTCTGCGGCTACTAAACTTCAGGCCAAGTGGAGAAGGGAGAATAGCATTTGCAGGTTGCTTATCCTGAATGCTATAGAGGATTCTCTAGCAGAATCCTACAGTAAGAAACCAATTGCCAGAGACATATGGGAGTCTCTGGAAAAACTGTACGAAGAAGACAAGAACAGGAGCAAAATATTTGTGGTTGAAAAATATCACAAATGGCTCTTTGAGGACGAGAAGTCCATGCTGCCGCAGGTCAAAGAATTTCTGAAGTTGCGACAGAAGTTGGAAGACGAGGCTATGCCCCTCCCCGACAAGTTTATTGTTGGAGGGATTGTCTCAAAGCTCCCCGCTGGGTGGAGTAAGTTCTATGCAAACATGCATAGGAAGAAGCTGGAGATCACCCTTGAAGATCTCCTGCAGGAAATTTATGTTGAAGACCAGATGAGGGCTCAACATAAAGTTGACACGCTTTCCAAGCAGATGGCTAACGTAAATTTGGTATCATCAAGGGAACCAACGGGAAAGGGAAAGCGTGCAGATTTTCAGAAGAAGAAGAAGGACCCTAACAACTTGAATGTTAAGGGAACTTCTTTCAAGTCAAAGAAATCTAAGGCAAAGATGCCTTGTTTCAAGTGTGGCCAGTTGGGCCATTTCAAAAGTGAATGTACAGCACCGGCCAAGAAATCAGAGCAAGGTGAGCCTAGCAAAGTCTCAATGATTACTGATGTAATTGCTATGATTGGACAGGTTGATGCTGTAGGATCTGATTCAGAATGGTAGGTAGATATTGGAGCCACCTGCCATGTCTGCTCCAGTAAGGAGTGGTTCACCACCTACACACCCACTTCTGAAGCGGTTGTGATGGCGAACCAAGCACAAGCTGAAGTGCTCGGGATCGGGACGGTGGTGTTGAAGCTGACTTCGGAGAAGTCTCTGACGCTTCAAGGCGTAAAGCACGTACCTGCTATCGCCAAGAACCTGGTCTCGGGAGGCCTACTCTGCAATGCAGGCCTCAGGATGGACATCAATGCTGGCCAGATGGTGATGTCTATCAAAGGAACATATTTTGGAAAAGCTTTTTATACCGAAGGAATGTTCAAGATTCAGCTTGTAAATCAGTCCAATGTAATTAATGTAATTAATGAAATCACTCCTTCTGCTTATACTCTTGAGTTGTGGCATAATAGGCTAGGACATGTTCATTGTAAATGAATAAACAGAATGTCTAGTTTAGGACTTATTGTCACGACCCGCACCCTAGAGTTAGGGCACGAGAACGTAACAACGCCCAGCCTACGCCGCAATGTCGGCGGTAGAACGCTGTCCTAGGTCTCAATGCATCTAACAGTATAAGACTAAACAGTTTATACTCCCCGAATGGGGGTGACATAGCAGATACAACTCAATCACATCTAAGGTAGAGCATGATAAGAATAGATAAAACATGAAATCCAAAATAAATACAGGAGATAGAAGTCTAAGTGTCTAAGATACATGAACCTAGAAATACATCTCAAAACTCAAATAAAGATACAGTAATCCACAAAATAAATACAACTCCAGACAAAATGAAATAACTACCTAAACAACCTCTAATGTGTCTCCTCTAGGCTAGCAGGCACCTCCAGGCTATCTGTAAAATTTATCAACAGGTCCAGTCAGGACTGGAGCGAGCACAGTACATCTCAACAGATCATAGCAGGTTAGAAAACATATAACATGCAGTAAAGTAAGATACAGGTACTGAAGAAATGCTGTATGTAAACAGGAAGAGAACTGTAATGTAAATATCTACTATACATAGAGAACTAACAGTGGCTAGTGAGTCAGAGTACGAGATAGCACATATGAACAGGACAGATTTGCACAGGATGTCGAGGTGCACAGGAATCTACACTACAAAGGAATTGTTCACACGACTACTAGCACTCCCTCGTATCCCCAATCAATACACAAGGATCTAAACAGGTTATGTTATTGCACAGGATATCACATGGAGGCCCATATAGGGTGCACATGATAGTATACATGGGGCTCCGTGAACATGAGAGTACAAGATTCACAAGAGTGCACATGTAATGAAAGCACATGAGTACATGATGTAAGTGAAACGCACAAGCACAATGTACCCGATGCTCCCGAGGGGGATAACATCGCATGTAGAGATCCATATAGTACCAATCCGTGTGACCAACGTGACAGTACAAGCAAAGTAATCTACTGCAGGTAATAATTCTAAGCAGGATATGAAATGATCAGAGAATGTACTCGTCTCGATAACCTGAACAGCTGATAAGTATAGGGGGTCCCACTGAAGCCACAGAGTCCTATTTAAAGCAACACAGGTTACAAGGGGTTCAAGTTGAAATAAATAAAACTATACTAGCCATCTATATTATTCTAGGTTCTTCTAAGTCAAAACATCTCTAGGTCGACTCCGGTCAATAATCTAGTCAAACTAGGTCAAGTGTTGACTTACAGTTGACTTTGGGTCAACTGGTCAACTCTGGTCAAACAGGGTCAATTCTAGTCTAAAATAAAGTGTACTTCGTTATTTGTACGTCGAAACTTACGGCACGCAAATCGAGGTAAGAAGATTATCGGTAAGGTTGATAATCTTATTATAGTGATCCACGTATCCAACTTGTCAATTTCAGCGATATGAGATCACTGGAATTGACTGATCTCAGTTTCGTTGTACTAATCCCGAAATACGAACATTATAAGAATTAATTATGAATTAATTATAAAAAGGTTAAACTTAGAGAAATTATCAACAAACATTGTCGGACGATGAAATGAACATCGCCAACGTGTCCAAAATGGTCAAATTAGCTAGGATAGCCTACCCAACGGTCCAATTTGGATACAAGGGCAAAAAGGTAATTTTGGGTCAAAACGGTGTCCGTGTCGGAGCCGTTTTGCACCGAAAAACGTGCAAGAAAACAAGTCTATAAAATATAACAAATTATATGTCCACGCAACCAGAATGTCGATACGAACCCAACGGTATCTCCAGAATTGGATTCCGTTGACCCGATCTCATTTTGGCCCGTTGACCAGAACTTGGGATTCCGGTTTGCACGGAAATGCGTGCCGGAGCCAATGTCCACCAAAACATAGCAAATTATATGTCAACGAGTCCAGAATGATGATACGAACTCAACGGTATCTCCGGAATTGGATTCCGATGAGCCGGCGTCAAAAAGTCCCGTTGACCCAGAATGTGGGACCCGCTTTGCACCGAAATGCGTGCCCGGGTTCACGTTCTCCAAATCTAACAAATTTTATATGAAAACATGCCAGAACGATGCCACAAGTCTAATGGTGGTGTCAGAAATGAAATCTGGAGTCCCGTGTTCAAAATTGGAATTTTACAAGTTGGAAATTACGAATTCGGACGGCCAACTTTGGCGTCTAATTCAACCAATCAAACAAGCTCACAATGAAACGAAACTGAAGGGATAGTAAGAGGGTTATACCAGCTTCGCACCGGAACTGGTAGCACGCCAAACGGAGCTGCGGTGGAGGAGATACAAGCTGACGAAGTTGGCCCCGCAAAACTGTCCAAATTTAATACAATTTAAACGGTCAACTTGGTGGCCGATTTTCATGTATCAAACGATAAAATTAACGGACAAAAATTGACAGGGATGAAGATGGATATACCAAGATTGCGACGGAGCGAAGAAATCGCCGATCCAACGGTCGGATCTCCGGAAAAACGTGCACGAAGTTGCTGCGACGGGACGCCAAAACGAACTTCATTTCGCGCGCGTCACGTCGGAACGTCGTGCAAAACGCACGAATCGCCTCTGTTACACGTCGGGGAGAGGGACGACGGCCATGGGGTGGCTCGCCAGGGTACGCCCGGCCAACGGGGGGTCGGCCACGCCGACCACGTCGTCGGCGACGGCGTGGCGGCGGCGCGGCAGCGCTGCCACAGCGCGCGCGCGGCCGGCTTGTCGCCGTTGCTGCTGTTGCTCTCGGCTGCTGTCGCAGCTCCGCGCAGGGGGCTGCACGGCCTAGCTCGCTGGCGAGGGCCCGGCCATGCGCGGCCAATGGCGGCGGCACGGCGAACGTCGGGGTGAGGGTGCGATGGTGCATGGCTGTGTTGTCGTCGGTTTTAGAGTTGTGGTAGAGATGATGGTTAAGGTGCTATGGGTGGCCGACGGCGAGGCTGTGCCGAGCTCGGCCTAGGTGGGGGAGGTCGGGCTCGGCCACAGGGGATGCTGCTGTTGTTGTGTAGTTGGTTTTTGAATGGAGAAAATATTTTAAGGATAAGTGAGAGAGAGAATAGGATAAGGTGTAGAAATTCATGACAATGAGAGAGAGAAGAAAAGATTCCTTCCAAAAAAAGCTAGGGCCGGCACATGGCTGCCAAGGGGTTGGGGGAATAATCAATGGGTAGGATTTAATTTGAAAAATCAAAGGCTATGATGGAGTATAGAGAAATAGGTAACTTCTATTGGATTTAATTCAAGGAAAAATTCCAATAAATAATTAAAAATGGGTAGAATGTGCACTAATATTTTTGGGCAAGAAAATATGAGGGTGTCATGATGGAGAAAATCATGGAGCTGGACTGGGCTCGGTGGAGCCGGATTGGGTCAAAACTGGACATCGTGCAAAAATAGAATTATAATTAGACGTTGATGATCATGTGTAAATAAGTAGCACATGGGGATTCCAAATAATGGGACACAAGTGGCGGACGGATAGTAGGCTCAAAGTGGGCCATGTCCATAGTTGGGGCTGACAGATTTTGGTCGACAGGGGACCCACAAATCAAGTTGGAAAATGAATGTGACGCCGTGGCGTGAAATAAAATCGGGTCACGCGTCGGAAAGTTGTGCGAATCAAATGGAGCCCAAAATGACATGAATGAGTGGGAAACGAAGGTCATGGGTGACGAGCGTCTCGAGTAGATCATCAATGAGGAGTTGGTTTTAAGGAAATGACTGGTCTGGCGCTCCCAATTTAAATGTCATGGTAACGTGCTGAAAATGATCAAAGAAAAGAGTGGGAAAATAAATATCAATCAAATGGTCTAAACCGACCCGAAGTTCAGCGAAGCAGAAAGAGCACAAGGGAACAAGTTTGGATGGGACACTATATACCGTCATGAAGGTAATCGTGTCCACTCCAAAACTCGTGAAGAAGATTTCCAGAGTTGAACATCCCTGATACTGCAAATATCAAAGGCATGGAAAAGTACACTTAAGGAAAAAATAACAAAATTAATTATTATCGAAATAAAAGTCAATCAGGAAAATAAATAAAATAAAAAAAACAACCCGAAATTCAGGGTGCTCACATCCTACCCACCTTATAAAAATTTCGTCCTCGAAATTAAAATGTCCCTACTCCCTCTAGGTCAAACCCCCAAAATCAAAGTCCCAGAACTTAAACAAATCATACTATCAAATAAAAGACAATATCCAGGGTCATGGCATACGGTGACAGTGAAAGTCTCATCTAGGTATACTAGTCATGCTAAAACAAAACGGTCATAGGGTATCAAAATACACAAGCAGTCTAGGGTGTTAAAATAGAAAGATACAGAAACAACAACCATCAAAACTGTAAAATTGTCTACCACCCCATATGAAAACTGGTACACATAAAAAAAAATAAGGGAAGGTAACTACTAATCATTTGAAAAAAAAATACTATCCCAAGAAAATCAAAATAACAAGTTAAAGAATCGAAAGTCACTTGCATTGAAATCCAATCACAATATATATACAGAGAGAGCGTTAGAGAGGAAAAACTAGCATCATGTATATGGGGATATGTGAATAGGTTCATATATTTAGATAGTAGGCGTGTACGTGAATATACATGAAAGTGTATACGAGGATTTGGGTTTCAAACAATAGCTATCCGGTTACACTAATCATGACATATTGGTTAACAATCTACAATACGCAACACGCAACTTATTTAATCATAACATGCATAGCTAACCATATATATAAAAAAAATAGAGACTTAGCTATGTATTTATATATATTATAACATGGATGTATAAAAACTATATATATCTATATAGATACATGTTCATAACATAGAGAGGAAGATTAGGTTACATGACAGGGTATACTAAGTTAGAGTGTGTGTGTCCTTGTACAGGGTTATAGCTTAGTATTGAAAGGTTAAATCCAATTTTTTAGTTCAGCATTTACATAAAAAAAATGAAAACTAAGCTAACATTCAACCCATGGAAAAATATCGTGGAAGTCGAAGAAGCACACTATGCTCTCGCGGTCATCCATAGAATCTGAGTTCTTTGCACTTGATACCGCAGCCGAGGAAGCAGAATGGCTTCGGGAGCTCATGTATGATCTTCCAGTGGTTGGGGCGCAAATACCGGCGATACCGATATACTGCGACAACCAGGCGACTGTGGCGGTGGCATCAAATGATCTCTTCAATGGGAAGAAGAGGACTGTGCGGTTGAAACACAGGGCAGTACACGATCTTATCAAGAGAGGTGTTATTGCAGTAATTGATGTTCGGAGTCAGGAGAACCTGGCGGATCCGTTCACCAAGGGCCTCAAGCGCCAGTTGGTCGATGACACAGCTTGTAAAATGGGCTTGAAGGCATTCTGATATTGTATTATTGTATTCCTACCATAAAGTTTTATGCTATTAGTTCAAAGATTTATCTACTAGGCATCTAGCTTTTGGTTCAAGGGAGGACCACTAATCGGAAGAATATCAGGAACGGTGGGTACATGTTCTATTGGGCATGGAGAGGTTACGGACCTATAACCACTGTTGTCTACTATTGTTTTCTGCGAAAAACAGGTCCTGTGGGAGGTTGGCTTAAATGCCTTAATGAGTTCTCAGGCATTTGGAATGTCTGGTATGCTTTACAGGAAGCATGGTAGCACAGCACTACAAGGAGTGTGACTCCATGCTATGTGTGGCGGTGACTCCACCATGAGGTTCTCGAAGGAGGTAAAGCCTCGGCTATGTTAGCCAAGTCACAGCGGCGTAGCACCGCAAATAGGCAGTTGGCCTAATGCTGTATATTGAATTAAAGAGGGATGTAGTCAGCACTACAAAGAGGAGGTGTTCCTCATGTTACGGGTGGCACGACACCACAATGAGGTAAACCCGGCTAGGGATAAAGCCTCGGCCTTGCAAGCCATGTCGTAGCGGCGTAACACCGCACAGAAGCGTAAGGCTTCATGCTGGGTAGTTTGGCACTACAAAGGGGCTAGACCTCATGCTACGGGTAGTATGACACTACGATGAGGTTCCCGGTGATTCGGGGTAAGGTCCTCGGCTTAAGGCCATGTCATAGCGGCGTAGCACCGCAAAGGAAACGTTGGACGCTTCATGCCATGTCTCTTTAATAAAGAACTCACTTATAGTGTATGGACAAAGAGATATCAGGCCGTCTCTTGAGGGTAAACTTGTAGACGTCCAATATTATACACTGAAACCAGGCTGGCACACGGCCTTAAATGTGCAGCCAGAAGCACATGTAACTACATTATGTGAGTGGAAAGAATTTCAGCTATGATGCAGAATTCAAGGCTTAGTCCATTCTTGTATTATAGTTTGATTTTTGACTCACGTGGGAAGATTCAAGTCTTAAGTGGCATCTATCCTAAAAGCATAATGGACAGTTACTGTGGGGAATACTCGTACTCATATATATAGAGATATGTGGGGGATTGTTGGGTTTTTAGCCTTTAGTTTTGGTTTTTAGTCCCACATCGGCTAGAAAGGAATGTGTATCTCCATATATATGAGTCTTTACTCTTTATAGAGATACACATGTAGTGCACATGGGTGTGTGCCACGTGGGATTAATTATTAATGGTATAAAGGCTTAATCAACAATTAAGAAGCTGTAAGCTTTTTGCTCTTGGAAATTTATTTTCATGGAGCTAAGCTCCGTAGGAGCTTAGCGACTCGGACTCGGACTCGGACTCGGACTCGGGCTCGGGCTCGGACTCGGGCTCAAGGGCTCATGAGGCGTAATGTGGCGTTTTGTTGGCGCACTTTGCACTTAGCACGTCAGCATCGTCGCTAGGCGCATAGTGCGCTTAAGTTGCGCTCGTTGCGCGAGCCACTTGCGCGACCACGTTGCGCGGCCCGTTACGCGAGTCCAGTTACGCTGGCCCAGTTACGCAGCCCAGTACGCCCAGTACGTGCAGTGTGCGCAGCGTACGCAGCGTGCGTAGAGTGCGCAGTGTACGCAGCGTACGCAGTGTGCGTAGAGTGCGTATGTGCTTATGGCTGGCTGCATATTAGAGCGGGAACGGTTGCAGCAGTTGCTGCACTTTCAGAAGTGGTTCAGCCACTACCCTGAAGTTCAGGCAACTGCTTGGCAACCGCCCCGTGGGCTATATATGCAGGTTCTCTCCTCTCTCTGAGGGTTGGTAGTAATCAGAATTCTAGGGAGAAAAACTCTTAAGTGTTCTTTAACACAACAGAGTAGTGAGCGTGTTCTTTAACACAAACACTAGTACTTTTTAGTACGTGTGGGTTCTGTTACTTCAAACAGAGAGAGAAGAGTAGAGCCATTGCCAGAGGAGTTCGTCGTCTTCCGAGGAGTCAGAAGAGCAGGAGTGTTCCAAGGTTTTCCGTCAACCTTGCTGGTTCCTGGAAGCTGTTCGCAGAGGGCGAATAAAGCTTTGAGCAACGGTGATCATTCATCCCAGCAATTCCATTTCTCGCATGTCACCCTTCTGTTGCCTTTAGCAGTTCTGTCAGTATCTTCTTTTTAGAAGGCACTACTGCCAGTTTGCTACGATCACGAAAATCTCTTTAGATTATTCGTGAATTACGATATCTTTTTAGATCTCGTAATTTGCAGAATCCTTCTGGATCTCTGTTGCAAAACCTTCTCTAAGGAATTGCATTTGAAACGTTGTCTTTACAACTGTTTCAGTTTCTGTATTTTCCATCGAAAAGCGTGCCCCGGCGTTCCCGGCAATAACATATATATATATATATATATATATATATATATATATATATATATATATATATATATATATAATCTCACGTACACACACAATTTAAAGGAAAAATTACGTCGATCCCTCCGGATGTTTGGTCTAATACCACTATACTGGAGAGCTAGCAGTTATGGACAAGCATCTGGAGATAGATGGCTATAAGTTGACATATATGATAGAAAAAGAAGGGAGAAAGAAATCAAAACCTAGCTATGAATTAAAACAAACATAGGATGGGGACACAAACAAAGTATCATGGGTCCTGATTCGATTATAGGTTGCCGAAAGGTACCATTTAAAAATATCATATTTATGATCGAATATATTATATATAATGATGTTTGATGTGACCTTTTTTTCTTTTTTTTTCTTTCTTCTTCTTCTTTTCTGTCTGTCTCTCTGCTCTGGTATGTTTCTCTCTGAAACACGACAAGTAAACTTGTTCGATATTTCTGTCGAGATTTGGCTCTCTAATAAATTTTTTTAGAAGGAGTTTAAAATAATATTTGCAAACTCGTATTCGAGCTTTGAGCTGAAATTAGTATAAAGTTAGTTGGGATCCTTGTTAGCAATTCGACAAACGGAAAAAATTTGGGACGATAAAAGTACGAGTATAAATCGGATCAGTGTCAATAAAATACGTTCAAAAATTCAGACAAATATTCGAAAAATAAAAATATTGATGTTAGAAACATCACATTCTTAAATATGTTGTCAAAATTGGTTAATTAACATGTTTCCAGTACGTTTTTTGTGCCAAATAATTCAATAATTTATGAAGAACACGTTTAAAATTTCGCATGATTAAAGTTTACATACTGATTTGGATCTGTCAAAAGTACGCAAGTATTATACGTTTATGAAAGATACGGAAAAATTCGCGTATAATACGAGTTTTATTCGGGTGATTGCTAACAAGGGTTGGGATATCCATAATATTTTGTGTTTATTATACCAACATTTTCTAATTTAAAAATAAATATAATAATATTTTCTATATTTTGTGCGATTTTATACTGATCATTCCTATTTTTAAAAAAATTAAACAAATGACAGTGATGTTAGTGTATTTATTTTTAAATCAGTTTAGTAAATACAAATATAGAAGATGTCAGTATAAATAATCTTTTAAAAAACATTCTAAATTATTATCACATGAAGAAGAGAGAACTTCCATTTGTGTTAAATTAATGAAAATGTCAGTCGGAACGAGAAAAAATTGTACGTATAAGACTAACATGATGGTTCACTATTGGCACAAACATCCTCTTAATTAGTACTGGATCCCACTTGAATCATAAAAAACCGTCGTCATATTAGGGGTTGTTTGGTTCCCTTGTATGTCCAAAATTTGAAACTGGAAACTAAAGTTCCTATTTTCGCTGTTTGGATGGTTTGGGAGGTGAACTTCAAAACTGCATTGCTGGGACACGAGCAGTTTCTGTCGGTAAAACTCCTCTATGTGATTTGCTCGTTCTCACTTCTACATTTTTTTAGAAGTAGACTGAACTCCGCCAGAGAATTTGTCTCTATGGAATTTACTCGTTCACAAGCTGGCAGCGGTACGACAGAGTCGAGCGGAGCGAGCGGTGACGTCGACGCCAAACCTCCCGCGATTGCGGAGCTCGGAACGGCGTTCGGGGGCGAGCGGACCTCCGCTTCCTCCTCCTCGCGGATTTATCCAAACAGTCCATTGTGCGGGTCTGATGGATGCAATTGACAAGCAAGCAGTACCCATAAATTAACGTTCTCAATTCTATGTACACGACTCCCCCACGTTTATCCTTGGCTTTCGGTGGGACCCACCTGTGTCCACCGGTGTGGGCCCCACGTGCAAGTAGGGGGGGTGGGGGTTATGGCTGACAGCATTATTGCACAATGAGTAGGACTGATGAGGAAAATCCATAAAATTATTGTTTGGTGGTGGGAAGTAATTAATTACTCCATCTTCATGGAATGGATTGGAAGGATAAGTATGGGAGCAAATTGGAAGGAAGAAGAAGAGGACACGAGGGGCATTTGGCAGAAAGTATGTCTCGCTTGTTTGGATAGCTACCCTTAGGATGAGGACTGGACAACAATATGATAATGTTTAGAAGGGAGAATTAAATTTGCATATAGTGTGACATGTATATCCCTAGCTAGGGCTTAGCTTAGATGTTTTATTTTTATTATTTAATGTTTGGTTCCATTTGTCACGTGTTTTCACGTAAATGGCATGTACTTTGACATGTGGAGGGCTTTTGGTCGATATCATTTCATGTCATATAGAGCAAGTGATAATTACAATTTTTATGAGAAGATGGCCTCTCCGGCCATGGCGCCCTCCCCGAACCCTAGGGTTTGCTATTCTCTCTATAGTTGCTCCCATCGCCCCCTTTCTCCTCTCCATCTCTCATCATAATCCCCTCTCCGCTTCTCCCCTCCATCTCTCATCATAATCCCCCCCTCCGCCTTTCTTCTGCTGCTGTAGAAACCCTCTCCCTTTCCACCGGATAACCCCTCTTTCATCTATGTCTACATACAAAGAAGTCATTGAGAAGATGGCATCGCTTTTCTCCCTTCAAGGTCCTGCGGACACAGTTTCCCTTACATCAAGAGAAACCTCGACGTCGGCTAACTGGGACAACTTCATAGCCATCAAACCGTATTCCTCCCGTCGTTTCACATGCCCATCCCTTTCATCCATCCTCCCGAAAATCTGGAAGATCCCAGAGCCGATCCAAGTATCCGAACTTGACACTGAGACAGGATCATACTTGGTTCGACTTGATTCCCCCAAGCTCGTGGATCGGATCCTCCTGGATGCTCCATGGAGCATTAATGAGGACTTACTTGCGCTGGAGAGATGCGACCCAGGAAAGTTGCCGGAAGAATATCTATTCCAATTCGCAGACCTATGGGTATTACATTGGATACACAGACTAGTATACGATGGATCCCGTCATGAGATGTTATTCCTAGTTAACCTGGTATACTGGTACTTATTTGATATTATTTCTTGTACTTATATAGACACCAATTTGGGAGTGGGCTGGCCCTCTGCTTCTTGAATTCTGTGTCATAATGTGACATGGTTGGATCCATTATATTATTCACCCTCCCCACACGACAGGTGTAGCTTGACCTTATACTACTTGTGCTAAGCTTTCCATTGTAGCCGGCCTGAGCCCCTATACTCGTACTTGTGTATAGTCGATCAAATAGAATAGCCTGATCTGGACCCAAGCCGATCACATAACACTCTAATATCTCAAGGCACAGTTTATACTTATATTATACTCAGGTGTTGCCTATATTATTTTACATTCCAGTTTTACGATATATTTCTCACACCGTGACATGATTACCAAATTATCTCGTACTACTTATTTCTAGTTTTAATATTCTATCTTGTATTTTATTATAACTATTTCTTATAGTATTTGTCAATTCATTAGAACTGCTGTTGGCATTGGTACTTCGCTCCAATCCTGACTGGATAACTATTTTTTAGAGGACTTAGATGCAAACTACACTACCTTCTATGGGTTTGGGATTGATGGAGACTATGATCAGGACTTGCATGTAGAGCCAGTGCTCGTAGAGGACGCACCGCCTGTAGTGACTTAGATTAGCTAGGCTTTGATTGGACTTGTATTCCAGATTTTATACTTTGGATCTGTAGTACTTATTTGGGATTTGTATTATGTCTTTAATTCTGAACTTTTGTGTATGACTCTGTAGTTATTTCAGACTATCTATTTCATATTTATCTCTATCATATTCGTATTTATCTTTCTTAGATTCATGTGATTGAGTTATGATTATATTCCCCCATACGGAGAAGACATGTTATACTCATTGTGTGTTAGATGTTATATATTCTAGATAACCTATACCGCGTTCTACCACCGACTCTGCGGTGTAGGATGGACGTACCCACGTGCTCATGCCCATAAATAGGGTATAGGTCATGATAGTAACCTGGTGACACAAGCACTCCTTGACTCGGGCTAACTCCTGTGAGGGTTGTGGGAAATGCACACTGACAGAGGGGACCCTAGATGTCTGCGTCGCCACAAAGGCACCGTAGGATCCCATACCATAGTATGTAATCCTTTGAAGACAGCCAACAACGGTCATCTAGAGCTCGTCCTCCGACTGAGGCAGAGGGGGATGCAAGGAAGTAGCATTCCCTCCTTCTGCAGGTGCACTAGCACTCGCACGTAGCCTATAAAACTAATCCTAAAAAGGTATGCATTTCGATTAGCCTAATATTTACTATCCAATCATCGTAGTTGCTAATGTCTAAGGTACTTACTAGTAACTATATGGATATCTATGACATATTTTCTAAGTTATATTAAAGTTAATGAAACATAAAGTAATATTTACGTAGCTATGCATGGCCCTATCATCGATGAGCTTTCCGTCCTTCTGATGGGTGGCCAAAAAGACGGTCACCATGATGGCGTCCTCATCCCTCTGTATATGTTAAAATTAATTTGTTTTTTATTGAAATAAAATATTTTATTCCAACTTTCATTAAAATAATATATATTTAATAAAATACATACCTAGCGACAGAAATGTTTCGTCATAGGAATCGAGCCACCACACCACTTCCCTGCTCTCATCCTTGCCGCCTTTGCCTTCCCCGACCGTTCTTTGTACCTTGGATCATCGAATCTAGCCTTCGGGACGCAATAAGATTATACTCAGGTGGTCACTATAAGATTACATGGGCTCAATTTGCTCGTACTCATATATATATGATCTGTGTAGATTCTGCATGCTACACCATAGAGATAGTGCCGCCATAACTTCAATGCAAAGACGATCGCCGCCAATTCTAAATCGTGCGTCGGGTAATTTTTCTCGTGCTGCTTCAACTGCCGTGAAGCGTAGGAGATGACTTTGTCTCTCTGCATGAGTACGCACCCGAGGCCAGTTCCTGACGCATCGCTGAATATCTGAAAGCCTTCGGAACCGTCTGGAAGTGCAAGGATTGGAGCTGAGACGAGCCGTTGCTTCAACTCTTGAAAGCTGGATTCACAGTCGTCGCTCCATTCGAATACTACTCCCTTCTGGGTGAGGCGAGTCAGAGGCGACGCTAGTTTTGAGAAGCTTCGCACGAATCTACGATAGTAGCCCGCTAAGCCCAGGAAGCTCCGAATGTCGCTAGCCGAGGCAGGTCGTTTCCAATCCACCACCGCATCAATCTTCTTTGGGTCCACCGCGACACCTTCGGCAGAGATTACGTGCCCAAAGAATGTCACGCTACTCATCCAGAACTCGCACTTACTCTGCTTGGCGTACAATTTGTTTTCACGCAGAATCTGCAGTACCGTCTTCAAATGTTCCGCGTGCTCTTCCCGATTCTTTGAGTAGACAAGGATATCGTCGATGAATACGACTACAAATTTATCTATTTGAGGTCGGAAGACTCGGTTCATCAGATCCATGAAAGCGGCAGGGGCATTCGTCAAACCGAACGGCATGACGAGGAATTCGTAATGACCATATCGAGTGCGGAAGGCAGACTTCGATATGTCGTCGGACTTGATCTTCAACTGATGATAGCCTGAACGAAGATCGATTTTTAAAATATCGCCGCGCCTTGCAGTTGGTCAAACAAGTCGTCGATTCGCGGCAAAGGATACTTGTTCCGCACGGTCGCCTTGTTGAGTTCCCGATAGTCGATGCATAGCCGCAACGACCCATCTTTCTTCTTCACGAACAGTATAGGAGCTCCCCACGGAGAGACGCTAGGGCGAATAAATCTGCGGTCTAGCAACTCTTGTAATTGCACCTTCAGCTCCTTCAGTTCTGCTGGAGCCATTCGGTAAGGCGCCTTTGATATCGGCCGCGTATCCGGAAAGGTGTCGATGCTGAATTCTATTTCTCGATCCGGCGGCATCCCGGGCATCTCGTCAGGAAAGACGTCAGGAAAATCTGCCACAACATCAGTCTGCATTGTGTTTGTATTATCCGTTCGCGTGTCTCGAACTGATGCCAAGTATCCCGCACAGCCGGAACGCAGCATACGCCTTGCCGAGATTGTCGACACCATCATCGCCGTCTTCGAGGCCGTACCGCACGAATATGAGAACTCTGTCTCGCCAGGAAGGCGAAACACCACTCTCTTCTCCGCGCACTCGATCGTTGCACGACAAGCGCCCAACCAATCCATGCCCAGGATTATGTCGTAGTCTTTGATGTCTAGCACGACGGCATCCAAGGATAGATATCTTCCCCCGACGCAAATGTGGCCATCCCTACAAATAAAGTTTGCAGGCATATCGACTCCCGACGGAGTGCTAACGCTAATATTTATATCTAGTGATTGCATGGTTATTTTATTTTCTTTCGCAAAATCAGCAGATATAAAGCTATGCGTCGCACCCGAATCGAATAGGACTCGTGCAGGTATACTTTTGTAGAGTAATATACCTGTTACAACAGTATCGGACGCGTACGCCTCGTCCCGAGTTAAGGCATAAACTCGGCCTTGAGCTCCGTGGCGTTGGTTCTGCTGGTTGACGGGCACCGCATTTGCGCCTTGCAATATCGGCGCTTTATGCGGGTTCGGGACGTTCTTCGGTGGGTTGTGTTGATTCGGACCTTTGTGCGGACAATATGTAACTATATGGCCTACCTCGCCACATTTATAGCAAGATCTCGTGACGCAGTCGACGGTTCGGTGCCCACGCCTACCGCACCTGGTGCAGTGCTGACTGCCATGGCCTCGATCATCGAACCTGTTCGGACGCTTTGTTATTCCCGATCCCCCGGCGCCGGCGTCGTTAGGACGCTTGTTGAAGTGGTTACAGATGCCTCTACTCGACATATGGCCAAAGATGCGTTCACTATTAAGAGCGGCATTATAGGATTCACGGTATGTTTGGCACCTTTGATTCACGACGTCCCTTCGCAGTTCGTCATTTAGGCCCTGTTGGAAGCGTTCACACCAGGCTTCCTTGTTGGGCAGAAAGGCGCCGGCAAACTTCGCCAGCTTTGAGAAGCTCGAATCATAATCGTCGACAGACATATTTCCCTGTCGCAGCGTCATGAACTCGTCTTCTTTTTGTTGACGGACGGCACGAGGAACGTATTGTTCGAGGAAGGCTTCCTTGAATATTTTCCAGGAGATCGTGGCGTCTATATCGGCTTCATAGATCTCCTGCTTTTTAGCGGCCCACCAGTCGTACGCCCTCAGTTGCAGCTGTAACGCCGCACAAGTTACCCGCTGGGACCCTTCAATGCTAAGCAGATTAAACAGGTCCTCCATCTCCGCGAGCCATCCTACGATCACATCGGGCTCCGCTCGGCCGTTGAACTTCGGTGGATTCATCTTGCAGAACTCCTTTGCCTTGAACAAGGAAGAAGAATCTATCATTTGTGGTTGAGTCTCTTCTTCCTCGTTTTCTTCTTGGTTGCCTTGGTTTCCCTCGGGCCCTTCGTCCGTCGTCTTCGTGTTGCCCGCCATTCTGCTGACTATCTGAGTCAGGGCATTCATCTGTCTTTGTTGCGCTTCGAATTGGGCTTTGAATTGTGTCTGAAGCTGCTGCTGCTGCAGCTCCATCAACTGTAGCATCTTTTGCATAGTCGTCTCGCTAGGCTCGGTGCTTTTTGTGCTCGACGTACTATCTACAGTTTGGGTTGGGGCGGGATTGTTCCTTTTCTTAGTCATTCCTACAAAACAGAGTAAACCCGTTAGTATTTTCAAAAATATCTACGGGCTTACCTGTATGGAACTCTTATTTCACGCAACATGCCGACAAGCATTCAATCGAGCCATCGCAACAGACATTCCAATAATGAAACATCTTTCGAAAATCCGAGGAAACATAACTGTGCTCTGATACCAATTTGTCACGCCCCGAGTCGACAAACCGTTCGTCCCCGGTGTTACTTTGCCGATTCGATCGTCCTCGCTAAGACGTGATGCCGCACGAGCCTGGAGTTGCGCTCGTGCAAGGCAAGATGACAAGTTCTCAAATGGTTATCGTTAAATTTTGATATTAATACGCCAAGTCGAAACTTCACAATTCACATCAGAATATAAGACGCAGTATAGGAAGATAGAAATGCTTTTCATTCATAGCTTGCAACGAAGTGCAAGTCGTAATTTACATTGGATGCCGTTGCGGCTACATTGATTGAAAACAGAAAGAAGATACATTCGACAAGTTGCCTGAACTAACGCTTGTCGTCCCATACATTCGCCCCTTTATACATAAGCCGTCGACTTGAATTGGCTTCAAAATACTTCAGTATAGGAAGAGCTTCAAAATGCCTCTCCGCACTTCAGCTCCAGTTTAGTTGGACGCGCCCGTCGCACCTGGGGAAATTGGGGGAATGGGATTAGCACACTTGCTAAGTGGACGAGACGAACCCACTCGTCTAAACCGACTCTGATTGTTAGGGTAGGCATGCTTTAGAGTTGTCTTTCTATTAGAACTAAATGAATTCAGTTCATATTCGATAGCCATCTTTGCGTAATAAAGCATACAGTGAAACATAGCAGTTTATCATATTTCTTACCACGGCCGTGCTCGTCCCTGCATGAAAACAGAGATAATATTTACCCTGCATAAGACAATAGGTGAGCATGCTACTATCTTATATGCGGTCATTGATGTTACACATCACGTGGGACTATCTCAACGGCATTTCGGCCCGCTCAGTCTAGGTTGCAAGCCTGACTGACGGTCCCGCAATGCATCAGTGCCGAAGCACGATTATTCATTCCCCCTAGGTCGAGTCGATTCCGATGCCCCGGATATTGATTCGAGGAAAATATCAACTTGTGCACAAGCTGTCCATGACCATGCCAATGCGTGAACAGTTTATATATGCAACCAGTTTTGTATAGCGCGGACAGTATAGAACGACATTATCATTTCCTCCAACTCATGCAACGTTTTATTTTCCCCAAGCCGTACTCCGATTTAGCGTCCCGTAGGCACCAAATTGTCCGAGGCATCATAACCCACGATCGACGTTTCATAATATTTTACAGCACGTAAAATAGTCTATCTTTTTACTAGAACCTTAAACTTTCTGGTTTATGTGATAGACTTGTATTTTCAGAGTAAATTTCTCTAAATTGATACGTTTTCCCGAGTTCTTGGACTTAGTGGATTGGCATGCAATTAACTTGGCATCGTTCGATTTGAATGAATTCGAAGCAAGGAATAAGTTTGCGGGACAGAGTAGAAAAGAAGGGACCGAATCACCCACCGATCACTTTGCTTTGTGCAGGTCGTCGAAGCGCTACGCAACGTCAATCCTTAGTTACGCGAGCTCCTGCAATGCATCAACACTTTGTTAGATTTCCTTCTTTTCCCCTTGCATCGAAATTTGTAATTGCATCCATGAAAACGACGCGAAAGCACTTCAATCAAGCCAAGCGGCAAAGCTCCAAGAAAACCATACAGCGGTCCGGTCCCGTCGAAGGGACTCTTATAGAGAGCTCGCGCGCCGAGACGCAGCCCGCTGCATCTAGGACTTGTTCCAACAGAAGTCGTTCCATTAGTTGGATCGATTCTCGTATCTTCCGTCCAAATCAAATTGAATCGATGCCGCAAGGCGTTAACGTTTACCAAGCTTAGCGATCGAGTCAGATGGCCATCTGAGTTCCCGGCCGATCTGACTCGGCGCTAGCATATTATGAAGTTCCGTCGCCTATCGAAAGCGGGGCGCTACAATATGTACCTACCTGTGTCTTATATGTGTAATTTATGTGTTACAGTCCTATCTATGAATCTCTGTGTGTAATTTATGTGTGAATCAAATTCACACAGAGTTTCAGTATCAGGACTGCCACACCCTTAGCAGTCCAACACTGAAGTAGGACTGCCAGGGTGCTGGCAGTCCTACACAAAATTTACTGACAGCAAGTTTTGTGTAGGACTGCCAGCACTCTGGCAGTCCTACTTCAGTGTAGGACTGCCAAGGGTGTGGCAGTCCTATCTAAAAAGCTCTGTGATGAATTTCTGTGTGAATCAAATTCACACAGAGGTTCATAGATAGGACTGCCACACCCTTGGCAGTCCTACACTGAAGTAGGACTACCAGGGTGCTGGCAGTCCTACACAAAACTTGCTGACTCTGCCAGGGTGCTGGCAGTCCTACACAAAACTTGCTGTCAGCAAGTTTTGTGTAGGACTGCCAGCACTCTGGCAGTCCTACTTCAGTGTAGGACTGCCAAGGGTGTGGCAGTCCTATCTATGAACCTCTGTGATGAATTTATGTGTTTATCAAATTCACACAGAGCTTTTTAGATAGGACTGCCACACCCTTGGCAGTCCTACACTGAAGTAGGACTGCCAGGGTGCTGGCAGTCCTACACAAAACTTGCTGTCAACAAGTTTTGTGTAGGACTGCCAGCACCCTGGCAGTCCTACTTCAGTGTAGGACTGCCAAGGGTGTGGCAGTCCTATCTAAAAAGCTCTGTGATGAATTTATGTGTGAATCAAATTCACACAGAGGTTCATAGATAGGACTGCCACACCCTTGGCAGTCCTACACTGAAGTAGGACTGCCAGGGTGCTGGCAGTCCTACACAAAACTTGCTGTCACAGCAAGTTTTGAGTAGGACTGCCATCACCCTGGCAGTCCTACTTCAGTGTAGGACTGCCAAGGGTGTGGCAGTCCTGATACTGAAACTCTGTGTGAATTTATGTGTGAATCAAATTCACACAGAGAGTCATAGACTGGAGTTCAAATTGTCACACAGATTCAAATTGTTAAATTGCCACAGAGTCAAATTGCCACAGAATCAAATTGCCACAGAGTTCAAATCATCACAACCACAGAGTCAAATTGCCACAGAGTTCAAATTGTCAAATTGCCACACAGAGTTCAAATTGTCAAATTGCCACAGAGTCAAATTGCCACAGAGTTCAAATCATCACAACCACAGAGTCAAATTGCCACAGAGTTCAAATTGTCACACAGAGTTGAAATCATCACAACTATAATAATTCATCACAACTACTTAGTCCCAAACATTCCACATCCAAATTAAGTTTCAAAATAATCCATCTACATATCATGCCGGGCCTTGGAACGAGACTCCCTATTGTTCATGAAAGGGAAGTCGACCACGTCGTCGATGCGCTCAAGCTCGTTGGCGACGGCGACACACTCATCACTTTGGCAACCTCTCCGGAGTGTCTGAGCCAACTCCTTGACCCTTTGAGACTGAAAATGAAAGTATAAATGAATTAAGTCTACAAACATTAAATTCTCAGTCTTATTACAAATACGGAACTCACCATTCTCACCAACCCAGCATATAAGGCATTCTTGGAAGGAAGAGCTCCAACTGCTCCGACGGCCACGGGACCCGAGTTGGTAGGGTTCGACAACTTAGGATGTCCGACCCCCAGGAAGTACTGCATGTAGTCCTCGCTGCAGTCGGCCATCTCGGTGACCGGTCGTCTCTCAGATTTCCGAAGTACATGTCGTTGCCACTCTAAGTAAAAGTCGGTCACCCAGTCGAATTTCGTCGGTTTGTAACTTAAAGGTTGGGTTCCGCGCGGAGGCTCCAACAGCCGTAATGTGCGCTTCGGCACAGTTTGCACGAACCCGAACTGACGAAGTACTCTGTCGGGCATGTACGGCTCCGTGATTTCATAGCATGTGATCATGCCATGAAATAAAGAAATCGGTTGGACCTCACGATTCAAGTCACGTAAATCCCGGTATGGATTCCAAAAAATCTGTAGGAATAAAGTTAACAACAATACAAAATTAACATGAAAAAGTTAGTCAAATAATAGTACCTCTTCTGGCACCAATCTGTCTAATACTTCACGAATGGAAGCCAGTGTTTGCCAATTTTTTGTTTCCAGCTGGGATGGCCTCCATCGACACACTCGGGGAAAGTGTTCAAGATACGCTGGATTTTCGTCAGCCCGTCTAAGCATCGGAAAGTGCTCGTATATCCATGCCTATTCAAACAACAAATAGTAAAAATTAAAACAACAAATTTAAGTATACAAGATTAAATTGTTAGAAGTTTTCTTACATGTAGAAGAGTCTGACAGCCGGCCATAGTCTTAGTCCCGACACGGGATGCGATGCCGAGCTCGCAGTAAAGGTTGGCCAGGATACCGCTTCCCCAGGATATCTCCATGAAGTCATCCACTTCAGATAAGTTTAGCATGTACCGAGCATGTATCGACGTACCGGACTTGTCCGAAATACCGACCGTTCCCAGGACGAACAACATATACGCACGAGCCACCGCGTCGACCGTCTCTTCGTCATCGTCATCCACCTCCATATTCATGAACTGGTCCACCAGAAATGATGGAGGAATTCCGTACGACTTCTTGAAGCCTGGTAGAGTTGTAAAACTCGTAGCCGTAACTCCAAGGTGATCTGAGACGAACTTGACGATCTTCTCGTACCATTTCACGGATTTCTCGTTCGTGTAATGTTCTTTGGTCATTACACGCCCGGTCACTGGCAGCTCCAATATCTGGTAGACGTCGTCGAGCGTAATGGTCATCTCCCCTACTGGAAGATGAAATGTGTTCGTCTCCGGGTGCCATCTCTCCACGAAGGCGGATATTAGGGCACTATCCATTGTTCGGTAGGCATTCTGCGCCAAATTGTGCAAGCCGTTCGGTATGATTTTGCTCCGGACGGCCTCGGATAAGCTTGTAAACTGCCAGGACACGGTTTTCTTCCCGTGACTCACAGCCCTAAGGATACGATATGTCCTCTGTATACAACAAAACACATATCAATTATGAAATACATATTTGAAAAGTATACTACCGTTTACAAACGTCATGTACATACCGGGTTCTTCCATATTTCGTACGCAATGTGGTTCTCAAAAGAAACCAACATTGAGCAACCGGGCGGACGGACAGGCGGCTCACAAGGACCGGCCTCCTCAGAAGGACCGCCCTCCTCAAATGGCGCAGAACCCTCTTGCCGTGATAGGAGTTGGGCAATTGGCAGGTCGTCGTCGTCGGAAGGAAGGAAGGAAGGAGTAGGAGCTCGTTGCTTCGACCGAGCTTGACGTGCCGGCGGCGATGTCCGAGACCGAGCTTCGGGCGCCGGTTCGGTAATTATTATCGGACGCTCGCGAGGACGCTCCGCACGTTCCTTCCGCTTTGACGCGGTGGGCCGTATTCTTTTGTTCGGTGGACTGCATGACAACATACACTTATTAAGTAATAGAAAAAACATGCACTTACCCAACTACTATCTCATAATAAGTAGGACTGCCAGGAATGTGGCAGTCCTAATGAAAATTAGGACTGCCACATTCCTGGCAGTCCTCTTTCAGAATAGGACTGCCAGGACTGTGGCAGTCCTAATTTTCATTAGGACTGCCACATTCCTGGCAGTCCTACTGTCGTGAATCCGAACTCCAATAACGAAATCCTATTTTGTCGTATTCTAGGGTTAGGGTTTGAACATAAATTTCGGGTTTCATGTGTTCGAAAATAAGGGAAGAGAACGTGCAAGAGATTATAAACCTATTTTACAAAAAAAATTCAAGAATTAAACCAATTCTAGGGTTTCGAATATAATCTAAAAAATTTCGAAGAAATTAGGGAAGAACGTACCTGGATTCCGGTTGCTTTGACTTGTGTGTCATCTCTTCGAGAATCTTCGTGGAGGGATTGAGAATGGAGTGATGGAGAAGAAAAAATTAGGGTTTAGGAGATGGAGAGGGAGAGGGAGAGAGCTTTCTTTCTTTTCTTCTTGAGGAGAGAGAGTCAATAATGAAAATGAAATAAAATTTTTGGGTTTGGGGGGGTTGGGCTGCCCCTAGCAATTTTTGGGTGCCCCCTAGCAATTTCTCCACATTCATGGGCTGCCCCCTAGCAATTGATGTCCCCTAGCAATTTTGGCAGTGCCCATAGAAAAAACCTTGATTATTTGTTTTGTTTTTATTTGACGTCTTCTTTTGTGAGGGCGACCTTTGTTTTGTTTTTTTGGGGCTTTTTCTAAGGGCACCACACTTTTTACTTGGGACAGCCCAAAAATGTTCAAAAACAATTATAAGTTTGACTTCCGTTTTTTTTACTTGGGGATAACCCAATTTTCTCCAGCAAATGAGATTGCCAACGTAGTGGCAGTCCTAGGACTGCCAGCAAGTTGGCAGTCCTAACATAAAAGAGGACTGTCAACTTAGCTGCAGTCCGCGTCGACGAAGACACCCAACTGTACGCGTTCCAACTGTACGAAATCCATCCTCTCCTCTAGAAGGCTCCTCCACTCCTTCCTCCTCCACCAAGACCCCCTCCCCCACCTCCACCGGATCCTCTCCGGACCCGCCCTCCCTCGCCCTCGCCTGCCTCAAGGTCGGCCAGCACCTCGACTCCGACCCCTCCTCCGACCCCTCCAAAACCCTAGGCTTCCCTATCCGCTCCCTCGAGATCCTTGACCGCACCCCAGACTCCAACCCCGTCCCCCTCGCCATGTCCCTCCACCTCGCCGGCTCCGTCTCCTTCTCCCTCAAGCGCTTCAACGACAGCCTCTCCTTCCTCACCCGGGCCTGCCACATCCTCGAATCTGTCGACCCCGACACCGCTGGCGACTCCTCCGGCTTTGACCTCCGCCCGGTTGCCCATGCCATCCACCTCCAGCTCGTCGACCACCCCTCCTCCGCTCGCCCTCCTCCCTCTGTCCTAATTTTTGGACTGTTCCCAAGTAAATTGTGGGTGTCCCCAAGCAAAAATTCTATCTTTTTGGACTGCCCCCAAGTAAGAATTGCCTCAAGTAAAAAGTGTGGTGCCTTAGAAAAAACCCTTTTTACGGTGGGGAAATATTCATAATTCGTTCGGAGCAGATGTGGAAACAATGGGACCCACAAGGTTTGAAAACAATAGTACTTGGTATTGCTTTTTTCACCACCATGACAAAGAAAATTGTTTGATGGTTAGTCCCACTAGTCTGGCCGGACCCTGTACAAACTTTGTGGATTTTATAATATATTTTCTTTTTCCTTTTTTTCTTCTTTGAAGAAATTAGATGGCAAAAGTCCATCTGGAAGAGGAATCAAGAAATGATACCCACAAAAGAAAAACGTCCAAAGGGAACAATTTTTTTACAGTAGTATGAGAATTTTTAAAAAAGGTGTGCTACTTTCAAGAAGGAGATCGGAAGAATTTGTAGTTGATTCAACGAGAGATTCGTTCAAGAAAATTCACAACGGTTCGTCTTTGATAACTTGCCCCATTTTTTGTTAATATATTTTTATTTATTTAGTAGTTGTGGTGGATATGTTTGTCGGATTGATGGAAGGAGTTGAGGAAGTGGATGTATTCCTTTATTTCAGTATTTGAGTTTTTTTCGGATTTGATTCCGACTGTTTCGTGTTTTTTCAGGGTTTCTATGATTTAGATTTAGTTTAATCCTTCCAAATTTTCTTTCGATCGGGAACAGTATTTATTCCGTCGTGTGTCGAGCTCCGTTCTCAACACGTTATTCTACTCTTATAATGTAGTATTTTTATAAACTCGTGTTTTTCCTATCAAGCTTATTTGAACATATATATTAGAGATTAGGTAGCTAACTTCATTGCTATTTCTTGATTCATTTTCTTGTGGATTTAATACAGTAATAAGCCAACTCTTATAATATGCATGCTAGAACACCCATTCCAGACAACTTACATGTATAGTACTAGAGTAAGAGCATCTCCAACCCTATTGTGACTTTGGAAAAAAGTTAATGCCACATAGGAATGACAAAATTTTATTCAAAAGTTCTTCTCCAATGCAATTGTCAAGTCAATTGTGAAGCTTATGTGGCAAAAATTAAAGAAGACATTGTGAAGTTGATTTTCTTGTTCTAGACAATGCACTTGACAATGTCTTCTCTTCCATGTCATCAATTATGAATAAAAAATAGAGAAAATTTTGACTTATCCCCCACTTGCAATACCCATATTAAGGGTGCACCCCACAGTTTTGCATTAATGAAGAAATATCCCCATTTTGGACGGAAACCGTCAAAAAATTGAATTTTGGACAAAAATGCCATTGGGTTCTTCCTTCTTCTTTGTTTTTTCTTTCCCCTCCCCCCCGGCCACCACTCCCCCCCTCTCCGCTATCGCCTCCGCTCCCCTCCCCCTCCATGCCTCTGCCGCCGCCGCCGTCGCTCCTGCCGTCGCCGCTGCAACTGCTGCCACCGCCGCCGCCGCTGTCGCTGCTGTTGCCGCCGTCCGCCGGAGGTGGGGAGGGGGGTAGCGATGGCGGTGGTGGTGGCTGGGAGGGGGGAAAGCGGTGACGGGGAGAGAGGGGGGTGGCCGGGGGGGAGGGGGAAGAAAAAAACAAAGAGGAAGGAAGAAACCAAGGACATTTTCGTCAAAAATTCAATTATTTGACGATTTTCGTCCAAAATGGGGGTATTTCTTCATTAATGCAAAACTGTGGGGTGCACCCTTAATATGGGTATTGCAAGTGGGGGGTAAGTCAAAATTTCTCTAAAAAATATTAGAAAAAAGAAAGAAGATGAGTAGTTGTCTTAAAAGTTGCCTTGGAAGTTGGAAACAATACTTTTTTTTGTCTCCTCAATACTTTTGCATTGGAGAGAGTTTTTCTATCTCATTGTCTTTTAAGATATAATTTTGCCACATAAACAAGACATTGTCTTATGGCTCATGCCACATAGGAGCCACCTAAGACTCACAACACTTAACAAGACAATAGGGTTGGAGATGCTCTAAAGTGGGTGCATAGATAGTCATTCGTCACGTGGTCCGACCTCCCGTGTTCTGGAGTATGATGTGACAAAAAAAATTAATTAGTAGAAAAAATATTGTATGTATATATAGGTTGTATTAGTTGGCCAATCACATACCGATTTCTCATATTTTGGGATTGTAGCGTGACAATATTTGTTGCAGTAATCGGCCTTGTATTTGTTCGAAGTTCTTAAGAGGATCGTTTTAACTAAATTAATTTATCTATTTTGTCCATAATCTATGTAGGATCGGTCTAAGCATTGTTCAATCCTAGCAACAACATGATCCCCCCAAAAAAATATTATTGTTGAAAAAAATAGCCAAATGTGTGTGTGATCCATAGTGTTCTTCAACTACATTTTATAAAGAAGTCTTATTTGTGGTTTGATCGTTGCGAAGTAATTATTTGTGAATTGAATGTGTACGAATGGAGTTTTATAATTTGAATATTTTTATAGTTAGAGTTGTTTAATTTATTTGCGATATACCTTGGAGTGTTAAGACTTGCGAATAGAAATTAGAGTTTGACACTAATTTAATAATACGAATTTCATAATTTCCAAGTCACCCTTTTTGATCCATTCTTTCTATTTTATTTTATTTCACTATCATTTGACTAGGACTTGCATGCCACTTGACGCTATAAGCTAGTATTTGTTTACTAGATTTGGGAGATGAATCTGAGAAGGTCTATTACCATAAACTGTAGAGGAGCTGGAGAATAAGAAGTGACGTTGGAACTAAAGTGAGAGTATGATGGATATTAACCTTCTACTCTGCATCAATTAAGGTATATAAATGTTTACATATGCTTTTGGTTAGTATATTGTAGTAGGGTTAGAACAATAAATTTTTATATTTATATTTTAGAATGTCTTTTACCCGGAGATATTTATTATGTCACAATAGTTGATCCCCGATAAACCTATCCTATAACCTTACATGCGACAATCGTGATGAGAACTGGTGTAGTCGCGTAGTTCAACTTGCAGTATTCTGGGAGTGGGATATGACACACTTAGACAGAGCAACAGTTCCACGACATTACGAGAGTAGTTTCGCGAAACAGCAGCTAGAACTCTAGCGGAACAATAGCTATAACTTCGACAGACTATCTAAGATGTGGAACAGAAGACCCGCGAAATTGTAGTGCCACAGAAGCTCGCAGAGCCCACGGAATCACGATCAACGGCTAGTTGCGGAACCGCAAAACCGTGGAACGTCGAGAAAGCTCGCAAAGTTCGTAGAACCGCGCCCGATGTGTACGTGTGAGGTGCATTATCAAAATGTCACTTTACGTCATTCGCTTATGTATGAGTCCAAATTTGAGTTATACCGCTTTGGCCTAGCTCTAGCTCCAATGGAACTTCTTCCAAGAGTTTATGACAAAACAAACTTTTTTGTAAAGTTTGAATTTTGTCCACTAGAACCCCCCCCCCCCCCCCCCCCCCCCCCCACTATTTGAACTAGCACGTCTCATGTGTACAATACAATAAATGATAGCTTAAACATTGAAAAATACACACGTCACACTAGAGTTTTGTCTCAATTTAAATGGTGGAACCGGATCATTAATGACCAAATTTAAATAAAATCCCAACAAGAATTTATGGGGAATGGCCTATTACCTCATTTGGTTAGCGGAATCATTGGGTTAGGAAAGAAAAGTCGTTACTTTTCTACGTTTGGTTGTCAAAGGAATTGATGGAGAAATGAAAGTGATTTTCAATGGAAACAAAATTAGAGAGAGAAAAATGGTTTATCCATCCAAGCAAGAATTTACTTTTCCACTTTTAGGTATACAATTTTTCTTTCATTTTTTTTTTTTGGCATTTTCAAAAATCGGTCCATGATAATTGTAAATTTCCAAAGAAAAGGACCAAGCAATTGATTTCGGTTCCGTGAACCAAACGAGGCCTTAAAGTACTGGTAAGAATTGCAATTTTAGGTTTTCTAGAAGTACTATGAGAACATTTACTTGGAAAAAACGAGGGCATTGTTTATAGAGTAATGCTACAGTTACAACCAAATGCTTACAACCCACTTACAACCTTCACCCATTGCTGACATGTTGGTCCACATGTCAACAAATAGGTGAGTGGTTGTAAATGGATTGTAAGCATTTGGTAGTAGACTTAACATTATTGTTGTTTATAGGCTTTGTAACAAGTAAGAAACTTGGGTGAAAGTTCCTTTTTGGAGTCTAATGAAGGACGAGATACCTGTCAACTCACTGGGAGCCACTGGACTACATAAGAAACCCAGAATGACATCCTCCATTAACCCTTTTGTTAATTTGCATTGCTTGTAAACTAGGCAAAGAGTACAATAGAACAAGAAATTAAACAAAATTACAAACCATTCATAATAGTAAAACAAAGATTAGAATGGAAATTGCAAAGCAAACACTCCAATATCTACTTCTCTACTAATATAAAGGATCTTTAAAAAAAAAAAAAAAAAAGCTCAAAATTGAACCGTCTAAGCTGTGTGTATATTATCAATCATTTTATTTAAAAAATTAAAATTAACTACCTTTTAATCTTTTATGTGGATAATCGAATCCTCTCTCCTCACGTAAAAAAATAAAAAATCATCCAATACTAGAATATATTTGAAATCAAAATTATGTTGAAACTAACTACATAATATTCTATAATTAAACACATATTCAGAATTTTAAAAAATAATCATAACAAATTATATTAAATTATATTCAAATTATATTTAAAATTATTCTAATATAATTTAATTTTTTATATAATTTATTAATATTATCATTGATTTTTTTTATACGTGCAACATGCACGTCAAGGTGACTAGTATATGTAAGAGAATATCAACCAATTTTAAATTGCGCTAGATATTAAGGGTCTGCTTGGCAATTGTAGAGGTAGCGGTTATGAGGTGATTTTAGAGTGCCGATTATGAGTGGTTATGAGGGGTCCGATTTTGGATGGTTTTTAAATAGCGGCTTTTAAACCAATCCAATCCATGCTTGTACAAGCGGTTCTGAAAGTTTTTTTTACACGAATAAATTAAATAGGGAAGGGTATCAGTAGTTATAATTATATATATTTTTGTGAGGATATAAATGGAATAAAAAAAATAGAGCTGTTCAAAACCCACCGATTTGGGGTGTTTAGAAAGCCACCCAAAAGTACATTATACCGGTTTTAGGGGTTTTTGAGCCGACCAAAATCGGTGCCTCAAAAAAATTAACAAGCAGGAGTTTTCGTTTATGAATCTAGGTATGGATTCATATTTGAATTAAGCTGTAACCACAAATTCTACATCTATACTGCTTGCAACATTACAATGCAAACATATTGATTGATCATGCGTCAGACATATTTCTCTATGGTAGCACTCGGTGTGCTCTTTGTCACTGCACGGTCCAATCAGGACCAGAACGGCGAGTCGAATCTTACTTTCATTGTCTCTTGAATTTTGTTGTGGGCTAGTCTTGGGGTTATACTTTGACGGAGGGTTGTCCACATCTAAAGTCTTGTCGGACTCATCCTTGAACTGATTCGTGGCACCAATCTTGATCTCCTTCTTCTCCCCATGCTCCGGATGCCGAAGTTGTGATAGCGATGTTGGGGCAGTTGTTGGTGACTCGGTGTTAACCTTGTAACTACTAGCGGATCTAGGATTATAATTTACTGGGGGCACAACTATAAAGGGTTCGAAAACAACTCTTTAAAAAAAAAAAAATAGAGTACAATAATACATTAAAAAAAAAAATCACTGGAGGCTCCGCCCCCCGTGCCTCCCATGTGGATCCGTCAATGCTTGTAACATGCGATCGTATATACGGCACGTACGGTCCGCACCACGGTGCCCAGAAGTATATAGCTAGGCTACCGCAGGGGTCGAGTTGCCGACGACGAGATTGTCTTCGTCTACCTTCCCAATTGTATGTCATTCAACATGATCATCTGGATTAAAAAGACGTGATTCCACATTTTAAGAAACATTTTTTTCCTCTATAACAAATATGAAAGAACCTTTGATTGCTGAAAGTAAATTTAAATTGTGTGTTATATATCGGAGGCAATATTCATAGTTAATTTATGAAGCTTCATGAGGATCAATTGTCTACTCCCTCTTTTTTCATATAATGAGAAATTATAGTTACATAAATATTGCAGAAAATTTTGAAGATATATAACGTCTTCGATTATTACGAATCACTACTTTGATTGTAGATGCGGCAAACTCTTGACTTGCCTGTAGGTCATTTTATTTTGTTGTATTATAGTAAATATGGACATATCTTCGTGTGTTATCACAGGTCTTAGTTTTGTTAAATTTTAGTTATCCAAGTTAGAATATGTCGTATTCTGATTTCATCGAATTAATAAATCGTCACTGAACGTGATGTTATACAAATCTAAATTCCATTTGTACAAGACATAAAGTGCATATTGAATAGACTACTTCAAAATAACAAATAACATTTCTGCTCTCCGAGCTTGGAATTCAAAGAGTACTTTATTCATTGCATCTCTCAATTGTGTTTCTTTGATCATGTATGTACTCACTGAGTTGAAGCCCAAGGCCATTTCAATCGCCAAAGCCTTTCTTCAATTGTGTGCAACAATTAATTGTTGATTTGGGCTAACATATATACATATAAACAAATTAGATTTAATCTTCATTGAGATCTAATTTTCCTTCGATATCAATATTTGTATCTATTAAAAAGAAAATTCTCAATTTTTTTTTGGGTTTCCATGAAAGAAAATTGTACCCAACACCAAAATCAGTGCTAGCTATAGAGTTCTTGTTATAAGATCATGGGCTACATCACGATTAGCACAAGTAAAAATATTTTCCTTTAAAAAATAGCAATAATAAACAAAGATTGTATTAGAAAAAAAATTAATGATTAAACAATAATAGTCATAATATAATATATTTAGTATCTAGCCAATCAAAATATTCAAATATACACATATAAATTAGCTCTACAATTAAGTACTAAAGAAAAAGAATTTTTTCAAAAAAAAAAAAAGACTTTTAAAAACCTATAGATAAGTAGGGACGAATTGAGATATTGGAATTAAAAAAGAATTTTAACAAGGAAAATCCTAAAAAAAAAAAATCTAAAACTAAAATATCTTTTTTAAATGCTATTGTGTCACTATTTTGCCATGGTCATCATCGTCCATGTATGCATAATGAAATCCTTGCTTAAAATTGTATATTTACTTAATGGCTTTATTCCAACCTCAAGGTAGGCTGGTTTTGTCTGAAGAATAAGAGACAACAATGGTCGTACTGGACCGCTTTATCGGCTCGCAGTTTTGGTCCGCGGTCCACGTAGCACTCTTTTATTGTTTAATTGACTTTTATCGGAGGTGGACCCCACATAAATGTGTGTGGGGGTGGGAGTGGGAGGGGGAGGGGGGGTTGATGCACGTAGTCCACGGTACGTCTAGCGGGCAGAAATCGCGGACAACATAGTGTTTTCAAAAAACAAAAACAACCTATAATCCTTCAATTATCACAAGACATCAACGCTTTGATATGATTGGATTAACAATCTCTTAGTTAATGCCGACGAATGATCGAAGCAGCAATCCTCGGTAGCAACGGACATCAAAAATCCAAGTCATCGATGAAATTAATAGCCTCGTTTATTTTAAATTGTCACGCTAGCATATAGCTTTTATAGTTAACCAGTCCCCATCTTGATTGATCGGTAGGTTGTTAAAAGTGCTAGCTAGCTACAAGGAGACTTTCGAAGATTCTTAATTGATTGATGATTGATTGATCCAAAATCATAAGCTGACGGCTCTAATTCCTAAACGTTTTGATCGACACTACCAAGATCCTACTTGATGGAGTATATGCTTGGTTTCATTCCAAACGGCATTGGCGACAGTAAGTAACAGGGCCAGTCCTGAGATAAGTCGGACAAGCAATCAGATTTGGACATCCCCCTGGTCCGGGCAACCCCCCTCATCTACCCCACTCCTAAGTCCCCATCTCGCCGCTAATAAAGTCTATGCGGTCCACCTCAACTCTTTGTTAGTTGAACTAGCAATCCACCATACCCATGTTTGAGTTCCTATTGGAAAAGGATTCGAGTAGCTCAAGGAGTGGAACTCGAAATCTGAGCTCCACGATGTCATTAGAACATGACTTCGACGTAGCTGCCAACCCCACTCACCATCAATTTTTTTGATATCTTGTTTGGAGTCGATGACAAGGGGCAACCCAATCTAGCTCCGACTAGAGCAACCCAACTCTCTGGACCGGCCCTGGATAAGTTGTCACTTTAAATTTGATTCGGGAAGCCATAGTGTTGCGAGGCTTCCACTTACGTAACATCGGGAGAAAAGAAATAAAACGGAGTATAAATTTGACATAGACGATATGATGTATGATGCACGCGGGGTGAAGAAACTCCGAGCTGGAAGTGGATGAGAGTATATATTTGTTTAGCTTCCCTGTCTAGTATTTCGTGGAACAATATATAGAAACTAAGACCATCTCCAATGGTGATTTCTAAAATTGAGTTCTTATCCTACTTGGCATTGTACTTTGGAAGAATTTTTACATAGAAATTGTACACATACAAAAAATATTTTCTAATGATTCTCCATTTCTATCCTATGTGTGACCAATTTAATGGTGTGGGGTCCAATAATAATTGTCATGAGATGAGAGATCTATGAGAGTTTCTACATGTAGAAATCCTCCTAGAAAGTTTTCATCCTACATCATTGCCACATAGGATAAAAATTGTGATAGAAACTACCATTGGAAGAAGTTTTTTTCTAAAATGGATTTATTCCATAGAAATAGGGAAGATAGAAACCGTCGTTGGAGACATGCCCGGACTTTATATGAGGCACATGAGGCGGTCGCCTCGGGCCCAAAATTTTAGAGGGCACCAATTTTTTTTTATAAATACTAGTTAATGTACGTAAGTCAAATTCTAAACAAAGGCTCATCACACTCAGTCCAATCATTTTAGTCATCATATAATTTTTTTTTATAAGACATCTACACGCAGGGCCGACCCTGAGTTCATGGGGGCCCTAGAAAAACTTTCAAAATGGGGCCCATTTATAATGTAAAAATAAAATAAAAACTGAAATAAAAGTAAACTTAAAAAAATGTTATAACCAAAAATTGGACTTAGGACTTCTAATGTACAAGTCTAACAGAACAACCACTACACCAAAATTGTTTTGTTTCAAAAGAGGGCCATGGTACATACTTGGTCCTCATGGAGGTAACTAAACAAGAGAATAAGTTACAATTTTTTGTGTTCCTTTTATTATTATCATATGAACTACCCCAAACATTGTTAACTTTTTCTTTATTAATTTGCCTAGTATATTAATTTTATTTTTGGTTTGGAACATCTTCAGTTTCATTAGAATTAATGACGTATATTATTTTGGATATTATATAATATTTCTTAGTTTACATTTTATGTTTTGTGTTGATAATACTATTGTATCATCATCCATGAAAAAAAATCTATATGAACATTAGGCTTTGAGGGCACCATTTTTAGAGTTCGCCTCAGGGTCTCAAAATATAAAGTCCGGCACTGAACTTGGAGATGGTCTAATAAACATGTACACATCATCTGTTAAGTCATGCTTGTCGTCACCAAAGTCGTCACTATATGTCCAAAAGTGTGATTAATTCTTTCACAAGCAACAGCTGTTTCCAGTTCATGCATGTCCAAAAGTGTAATAATGACCTAATTGATCTATGAACCTGTCGATTTCGAGAGCTGTTTAACGCATACTCGAACTACTTTTCCTCGAACACCAAGTCTCCCACATCCCAGCTTAACGCAGGTTACTTGTGATTTCCATATTGATATTTATATATGTTAGTTCCGAAGACATATCTAAAGAATGGAGAGATCAAATGAAGATGAAGGGTCTTCAGCAAGACACAAAGTATGCAATAAAACAGGTTACTTGTCATTTCGATATCAATATTTATATATATTATGAGAAAAAATAATGCTATTTGTCCCTTCAAATTGTACCTCCAAATCGTTCCTCCTTACGTGACAGCTGACGTGACAAATTTTAAAATTAAAATTAAGATTAAAATTAACATTAACATAAAATTAACATTAGAATTAATGTTAACATTAACGTTAAAATTAATATTAACGTTAATATTAACAATAACATTAATATTAACATTAACATTAATATTAATATTAATTAATATTAATATTAAATTAATATTAATATTAACATTAATTAATATTAATATTAAATTAACATGGACAAAATTGGATAATTAATTTTTTGGGTTAAATTGACATGTCATCGACTATGTCAGATGACACATAGTATTATTTAACATGTCACGTCAGCTGTCACATAAGGATAAATGTATTGGAAGAACAATTTGGAGGTACGAACATCGTTGCTTTATGAGAAAATTATAATTAACAAGGCTGGATATATAGTACTCTGGTACTACGCTGAATATCTATGCAAGTATCCAAAAATAAAATATAAGAAAGAAGCCTCGTGGCAAAACTGGTGACACATGCTATTTTAGAAAACCTCCTCCAATTATAATTAAGCATGTTATTTTAGAAAACCTCCTCCAATTATACTATCAATAATTGTGCAATACATTCACTATCAGAAGCCTCGTGGCAAAACTGGTGACACATGCTGCAACGATTTATCTTGTTTAAGTACATTACAAATGCAGATATTTTCATGTAGAGTAAAAAATTTAAACGAAAATTTTAAAAAAAGTAACAAGTTTTGGAAAATTGTATTTTGGATAATGAAACGACAATTTTCATGGCGCGCTAGTGAGGGCCGAGGGGGGCAAAGGGGACGCGCCACGCCTAATTGCGCGCGCTAGGATCGAAGAGCCATCGTGGATGGCGCGCGCAACTACGAAGAGCCATCACTGATGGCGCGTGGGCAACTACGAAGTGCCATCATTGATGGCGCGTGGATGGCCATCATTGGTGGCGTGTGCAGCAAGTAGGAAGAGTGCTTGGGCAACTACGAAGAGCCATCGTTGATGGTGCGTGGATGGCCATCATTGCAGCAAGTAGGAATGGTCATTGCTGATGGCGCGCGCAAAGAGGAGGCGCCACTTGCCCTGGCGCGTGCCATGCCGTAGCGTGCCCTCTGCTGTACCCCTCACTCCCTCTGTGCCACCCCTCTGCTGTACCCCTCACTCCCTCTGCTGAGTTGTTAGACGTGATTTTCTGAGCGTCATTTCTGATGGCGCGCTGACAACGGTTCCTCCAACGACTACATTTGAACGTCTTTTTTCTCTTCCTATTTATTGCAATGCTCAACTCTGTCTCTACACAAACACATTGCAACTCTCTCTTTCTCTACATTTCAACTCTCTCTTTCTCTCCAATCTCTCACAGAAGCACTTCTCTGAAGCTTGGAAGCTCCAACTCCTCACGGAAGCTAGCTTGAAAGCTCCAACTCCTCACGGAAGCTAGTTTGGAAGCTCCAACTCCTCACGGAAGCTAGTCTCTTTCTCTTACAAGCTCTCGCTCTATATTAGCTAAACATTGTCAAACTACTTCTTCTTTCGCATGGATCATAATTTTAAAATAGTATGCTCACATGGTGGTAGAGTAAATGGGTTAACTTACGAAGGAGGTGACACCAAATTTTTTACAACTTATCGCCATATTACTTTAGAAAACTTACGTAATTTAATTTCAGCGCATTTTTCTATTAATTATCAATTTATTTTAAAGTCTATATTTGGTTCCACATGTTTATTGATAGATGGTGAAGAAGCATGGAATTTTATTCTTGAGATTAATTCACAATCACCATATATTAGCGAATTTAGGGATTAAATTTTTATTACCTGAACCAGAGTCATGCACCCACACAAATTTTTGGAACCATTTGATCTGGCAAATTCGATCAAGCTGGCATATAAATATGCTAAGGTAACAACTCTCCATGCATGACGCGTAGGTTCTTTTAAATTATCTAAAAAAGGTAACAGTCGTACGTTTATTCTATTTTTCTGCCCGTCGAAAAATAGCATTGTCCAACACAAACAGAGCAAATATGCTCTAGTACAATAAAGTATCTGCAAATATTGAAACTAATATATTAAAACTAACACACTATTGAAATTAACTAATAAATAAATCTTAACAATAATTACGTACCCTTAAATCATCGACCACGACTGGACCGTCGGTAGTTTCATCTAGATCCATAAAATTATCCCGAAGCCAAGTTATACTTACAAAACTCTTTTCTCCTAAGTCGGATGGTACATTAATGCCCAGATATATCCTGATTATTTGAGATAGATTTAAATGTGTATCAAAATATATAGGTTCATCTGTAATAGGTAATCCTATAATATTTGTAATATCCCAAAGTGTGATTGTCATTTCACCAACGGACAACTGAAAGGTGTTGCGTTGAGGTCACCATCGCTCAGCGAGACTAAAAATGAGATGTACATCGTGGTCTAAAATTTAAATTTCATCCAGATATTGAAACCCAAATGAACGCAACAGCTCCTTTTGGGCAGCATTTAACTCCCATTTGCGATATCTTCTCTGTATCCTCCAACTTCCATGCTCCCGTGTCCGAGCCTCGGGAGGATAATCATATAGATACAAGCGAATTATATTCTTATATTTATGTAAAATAAATAAATAATAACGCTAGTTACTATTTTTACTACAAAAATTTGTCAGATTAGCGACATTCCAAAACGTCGCTAAACTCGGCCAAAACGTCGCTAAACTAAATTAGCGACGTTTTCAGCGACGTTTAATAAACGACGAAAAAAGCGTGTCGCTAATCGAAAAAAATGTCGCAAAAACGTCGCTATGGTGACGTTAGTTAGCGACGTTTATAACGTCGCTAATTAGCGACGTTATTTGCGACGTTTTCAAGTGGTCGCCGATTAGCGACACATTAGTGACGTTCTTGCGACGATGTGGTGGCATCAGATTGTTTGCCACGTCAACAATTTAGTGACGTTTTTAGTGACTTTTATATTCGTCGCTAACTGTTAGCGACGAATATAAACGTCGCTAAAAACATCGCTAAATTAAAAAAAAATTAAAAAAAAGAATCCAGAATGCAAATGTACAATCCAAAATACAGAATCTAATTCCTGGGTTCGCCGACCCCTTCGGTGGAACATTCAACACCGGCCCGCACAATACAATCCAGAATAGACCAAAAATAATTAGTCGTCTCCTGAAGCCTCTCGGAACATCACAATATGCATCACACATCACACAAACAAATATACATCACAATATGCATCACACAGCAAGCTATACCAATATACTTCACACACAAGAAAACAAATATCCATCACAATATCAAAAAGGAGATATATCCATCAAAATAAATATCCATCATAATATCCAGATGAGATATATCCATCAAAACAAATCTAGTCAATATATGTATCTACTGTCGTCTATGCTGGGGCAGATAGAACTCCCTCAGCCAGCGCGCATAAGTAGGATCCGCGGTAGCCAAATCAATATCCAGAGGAGATGGATGACTGGAACTCCCGGTGGAACTGTCCTGTGGTGCCACCTCCTCCTTCACAGCTCCCTCGGCTTTAGAAATTACTTCTGGAGCAGCTCTCTCGGTGGAACTGTCCTCTGGAGCTGGAGCCACCTCCTCTTTCACAGCCATCTGTGTCTTCCTCAAGCGAGATCCTCGGGTCTTAGGTGCCATCTGTGAGAACGGGTGCCATCTCGTTTGAGTACATTTTCGAAAGCAGATAAAATACAAAAAATTCGATTTTTTGCCAAGTGTGAGAATGGATGGCTCAGAACACAATCCAAAATTCATTCTAGTATACATTAGTGTGAATCATCTATGTTCTGTACATATGGTATAGTATATGTTCTTATCGTATCTATATCTGAAGAATGTAACAGAATCAAGATGAACTCACATAATGTAATACTAAGACATCATCTACTACTATATAAGATATAGTGATAGGTTATCATATCATCATTGCCGAGGGATGAGGGTCGAAGGACAGTCAACTTTATCTACGGCTACATAGTTTCTGCCTCGCCAGTCGAATGGCTGCAGGGACTATGTCCTGATCACCATGTCGTAGTCACAATCCAGAGATTGACACAGTACTAATTCATATATGTAGTCCAATACAAATAGTCTAATACAAAAATAACCCAATAAAAATAGTCCAATACAAATAAGTAATAATAGCTAGTGAGAACCACGCAGCTCACGCAAACGCTCAGTGATACGATCACGCAACCACCTCGAATAAGTGGGATCGACGGCGGCAAGAGAGATGTAGTCCATTGCAAGTGCTGGATGAATAGAACTCCCGATCTCACTAGCTACCGGTGCTGGATGAATAGAACTCCCGGTCTCACTAGCTACCGGTGCCACTTTCTTCTTAACAGTAGGAGGAGCCACCTCAGTATTCACTGTTTCCCTCAAACGATGTGCCACTCCTCGGGTCATGGGTATCATCTGGTAAGATCGACATTCATAAATAATATAATTGTAACATAAGCAAGCCAAGTAAAGGAACCATCATCTCGTTTGAGTATATTTTCGAAAGCAGATAAAATACAGAAAATTTAATTTTTTGCCAAGTGTGAGAACGAATGGCTCAGAACACAACCCAAAAGTTATTCTAGCATACATTAGTGTGAATCATCGATGTTCTGTACATATGGTGTAGTATATGTTCTTATCGTATCTAGTATCTGAAAAATGTAACAGAATCAAGATGAACTCACATAATGTAATACGAAGACATCATCTACAACTATATAAGATAGTGATAGGTTGTCATATCATCATTGCCGAGGGATGATAGTCGGAGGACTGTCAACTTTATCTACGGCTACATAGTTTTTGCCTCGCCAGTCGAATGGCTGCAGGGAATATGTCCTGATCACCATGTCGTACCATAGTTTCTACCCTCGCCAGTCGAATGGCTGCATGGACTATATGTCCCGATCACCATGTTTCCAATTAACCAACCAACAAAACTACTTGTTACAAATATCGGCACTATCGGTGCATTCGAATCGGAGTATCACATTTTTCGATGTCGGAAAATAAATAATTATTACTAAATTATCAGATTTTTCGGCACTATCGGTAACCCTGACCAAGCCTTCCCCCACACCACCCCTAACCCTAACCCGAACCCTAACCCTCTCATCCCCCATGTTCCTCTCCCCCACTGTCACCTCCAGTTTTCAAATTAGGGGTATTTTCATCATTTTTAAGTTTTAAAAATATTTTAGGAATTTTATTTGATTTTATATGATTTTTAGGAATTTATTTGGGTTGGCTTGGATTTTATCCAATTCGGACTCAATTTGGAGACCCGGGTAGCCTGGACCCTAGTGGGACCCCCATACTAGCTGGGCTTAGCCCATGTACCATCATAAATAGGCTAGAAATTATTAACCTAATTTCCATGACTTAATTAGTCATTTTAGAGGCTTAATTTGTATTTAGAATCAAACCGAATCAAACCGAACCAACCCGATTTCAAATAAACCCCAAACTAGAGTTAGTGGGTTGTAGGCTATTGGATCCCAACCCAATAGCCCTAGGAGTGGCCGCCATGAAGTAACCCCCCCCCCCCCCCCCTTTGTCTTCTCCACATAGCTCTCTCTCTCTCCTCTTTCTCAAAATTTCTCTCCAAGCTCTCTCTCTCCAAACTTCATTTAGGTTTGTCATAAATCCTCCATTTATTACTCCTTTTTACTTTTGTTCTTCACAATAATGTAGAGAATTCAATTCTCTACACTTTGCCCCCTATTTTGTAGGTTCTCCCTAGAATCTAGGTTAGGAATAATTAAGGGTTTGTATGACAATTGGTATATATATATATATATATATTATATATCTAATTATATATATATATAAAAAATATATATATATTTATATATATATATATAATATATATTTTCTATTATATATATATATATATAATATATATATATATATATATAATATATATCTATAATATATATATATCTA